>VWZW01004129.1:802943-1341043 GCA_013397115.1 Edolisoma coerulescens
AGGGAAATAAAAAGGAGGGGCGGGGGTGAGAGTCGTCCCGAAGTACCAAACTCAAAGGGCGCTGAAGCTGCGGCCGAGAGGGGTTTGGGGTGTTGGGTTCCCCAGGAGGATTTGGGGTGTTCGGTCTCCCCCTCTCGCTCGTGGGGTGAGCAGTGCCGGCTCCGAGCTGCGGGAAAGCTGGGCCGGTGTTTGGATAAACAGGAAGTTTAAAAGCGGCGTTTTATTGCTGTAAAAAAGTGCTTAAGGCCTGGCTGGTGGGATGGTTTTGGCAGAGCTGCGGACGGGTTGTGTATCAGAGGTAAGGCTCGTCACCCTAAATCTCAATTTCTCTGTTTCTTTCTTTCCCCTTCTCTTTAATTTTTTTTTTAAAGCTTGCATTTATTCTGTTGTTTTTTAAGGTAACATGAATAGCGTGCACAGGGTGATGCTACAGATATGCCTCCAGAATTGCTTGGCATAAATTGTCATGTGAATCTGAAGGTGTTTTTTTTTTTTCCTGCCCCCAGACATAAGGAGACAGAATGTCGATTCTGTTTATAAACATTATCATTTTGTAAGCAAATGATACCAAAAGAAGGCTACAAAGCACAGAATAAGCCTGTTTACAATGTAGATATGAGTCAGTCTGCTATGCTGCTTTGTTTTCCTCTAAAAAATTAAATTCAAAAGTCAGGATTTAAGTCGTAGAACCGAGCTGGACAGAGTAATGGTAGAAAATATTGTTAGCAGTGCTGGTTTTTAAAATTTCACCTGTTGTAACTTAATTTGAACAATTTCACGGTGCCTTATATTTTAGTAAGTGTTGTCCTTGTCAGGAATAATGTTTGCTTTTAGGCCACGATGGAGCAGCTAAAGATAGTCATCCCTTTAGCCTCATTGAAAATAATGAGGCCTAATAAACTGAAGTGTGTACTTTCTTTTCCAGTGAATTGAAATTAACTGTCATATTTGCGATGTGTGTACGTGTTTCGAGTGCATTGCACTGATTCCTCCTCTAAGGTCTTAAAAGATGTAAATGTTCTTATTTAGTATTCAAGCCCCTTGGCAAGTAGCCTGCTGCCCTTATTAAAATATTTTAAATCTCATTATTGTGTCCTACGAGGAAGGGAGCAAGAAAATACTGAGAAAAATAAAACATACCTAAATAATTTCAGATTGAGATGCCATTAGGTAACACTTGGAAAATCTGTTTCTTTTATGAATAAGAAGGGTTAAAAAGCTGAGTATAAATTAGACTGCTAGCAGAAAGATAATTGTCCAGTGCATCTCTTTGTTCTGTGCTCTTATCTGTTTTATCTATTTTTAGCTGTGCGTTGGTGAAGCAGGCATGTAAAATTAGCAGCCCAAACTGCTAACTTGAGTGTATTTTATAATGTTGCTCTTTATTGACCCCCAAAGGCAGCAAGATTTCAATATTGGAATTCCTTAATGTTTGACAGATAGCATCCTCTTCAGTTTATTATTATGTCAGCCATCCCTAGAGTGAGGTAGTGACAAAATATTTTGGCCCATTTGCAATTCACTGGTGTATTTCAAACCTAAAGGAAACAAACAACCCTCTGCCCCCAACCTGCCTCTTTTCCAGCCTGAACAAGAAATGGGTGTTTGTGAGGTGGCTGCAGTTCATAAACAGATGAGAGAAAGCAGGAGAGTTAAATTGTTCCCTCATTTTTGTCATTGTTCCTGTAAAATAATACTTGGGGCATGAATTTAGTTTCTATGTGTTTGTTTGATGGCATTGAGGGTGTAAATTGGTGCAGAGTCAGTGGTGTGTTCTCTGTCCTTCTGTAAACACACTCCCCCCACCCTCCAAGTAACACAAGTTCAGTATTTCTCCATCAGGGAATGTGTTATTTCATTGCTGAATTGGCAAGTAAAATAGTAATAATCCTGAGAACTGCTGTAGTCATGCTCAGTAGAGGAGTTTAGTCAATGAAACTGCTATTTTGAAATGAAACTACTCCAGTCACCTTTGTGAATTTTGCAGTTGAGTGTTGTCATATGTAGTTAAGGAGTAGCTGGAGCGTGCAGCTTCCGAGCACACAGTACACTATGTGTAGAAAGCTCCTCATCGTAAATATTGTATATGCTGTGATACTTTGTCATTGTGTGGAGTTCTGATAGCACGATAAAACAAATTACAAGTGCCCTTTTGCTTGTCAGTTTGGTTACCTCTTGACTTGTCCTTCTGCATCATAAAGATAAGTAGTGTCTGCCCTTTGTTAAAAATGTGTGATCCTTCAATTTATTAATCTCTCCGTTTCTGAGAGCTGTTGTTTTATTTGCAGTGTAAACAGAGTAGGTTGCAGCACTTAGCCAAAAGTGTGATCCCAGAGATTAGGATTGGGCTGGATACTGTGTTCTCATACAGATACAGTAGCGCACTTGCCAGCGATTTGAAACACAAAGTCAATCCCTCGTTATCAAATAAGAATATCTACTACAGATCACTGACTAGGCTGGGTCATCTGTTTTGGGGAGAAAACCGACATTCTCTTGAAGTACCTTTTTTTACGTGAATAAGTATGAAAAAAAAAAGAAGTAAAAAAGTTTATTTTACCAGAAAATAGTTTGAACACCAGTAAGTGTGTGGAAAGGCACAGATTTTAATGTCTTCTAAGCAAAGATGCTGAGAAGCAACATGATCTTTAATTTGCTTATGTGAAATATAACACTAAACTCGAAACTGTGCTGATATTTTGGGCTAAAAGTGTTAGTTGCCATTTTGTTTTGCCTTACATACCATGCATTTGTAATAACTGTATTTCTTGAAGCTTATCTGGAGCAGTTGGCTGCTCATGTGTGAGAGACCCGCCTTTAAGAGTAGTAGTCAGGTTTTTGCCTCCCAAGCCAGCTGGGAACATTGATGAGGTGATACTCCAGCATGTGTCAAGCTTTCAAATCCCAGAGCAGTTGGCAGTGCAGCAGCGTAGCAGCCTCCTCTGAGGCTCCCTCACCTCCTGGCCCCATAATTATTTATTTAGTGTGAGAGTAGAGATGAAGCTACACTTTTAATACATGTCCTAAAATTTAAGGTGAGGATAAAAGTTGTAGTACAGAGCCCTTTAGCCTTACTTCCTCAGTTGCACGTGCTTTCTCACTCCCAGACAGCGGAGCAATGGATTTACAGTTCGGGAAGACAAGTTGCCAGCTGTAGTTTTGGGTCTCTTTTTCCCCTACTGCCTCAAGAGCAAAGATGATGATTCATTTTAATCTGTGAATTGATCAGGAAAACATGCATTGCAGATAAATCTAAAATTAACATTTCCTGCTGAAATGTAACCCTTTGCTCCCTCGCCAGTATTCCTCTGGGAGAACCGGAGAAGTGCGGCGGCGCTTCCAGTTGTGGCGGGCGGTTTGGGATCTCTGAGCTGTGATTATGACAGGATCTTTTCCAGTGCACAGTAATCCTCAGCCCATGTCCCCAAATAATTAACGTGATCAGGAGTGTTTTGGGAATCTGACAGCATCCGAGTGTTGGCTGACTGAAACTGGTGTGTGGCCTCATGTGGTGGTGCTGTGGGGAGGGGAAGTGGAGTAAGTGTCCCAAATTGTTCATGATGCAAAAAAGGCGCTGAGAGTCCCCGGATTAGGCTTTTTTGGTGCTTCTGGGGCCCTTTGATGTTCAGCTTTGGTTTGATGGTTGAAGTAGGTGAAAACTTCAGATTATTCTTGAACATGACCAGAGACCTGTCTGGTTCCTCGAGGAATAGGAGACGGTCCCTGGGCTCCTCTGATTTGTGCTGCCTGGTACCTGCGATCTGTGGCCCGTCGGGATGGGAGGATCTGGATCTGGATTCCCCAGCTCCACCTGCAGGCTCTACCCACCGGAGATGGCCTAGGGATGGATGCCAGCCCAAACCTGGGTCTTTACCCCTATGGCTGCTCCAGCAGTAGTGAAATAATAATTAAAAAAACCAAACTTCACAAGGTAAAATTAAATGCCAAAGAAAAAGAAATCACTCAAAAGAAACCTCTCCTGAAAAACATCTGTGCATTAGGTGAATAGGTTAATTGTTTTTTGATGTGCAAAACATAAAGTGTTTGTTTGCTACAGCAGAACAAGAGATGAATTTTTGAGGAAGATTATGAATTAGCTTGTTCTCTCTTAGGGAATATTTATGTCACCTCATTTCAAACATATCATGTTTCCTATATTATTATTCCATTTACTAATTATCCAGTTTATGTCTAATCAACATAATTGAAAATTGACTTTGTTTGATTTTTTTTTTTTTCTTTGAACTAAGTGTAGCTAATACAATAGCATGTTTCATGCTGGTATTTATTTTGGATGACTGTTGCTCATCCTTGCATTTTCATCTTTTTTTATACCTGCCTTTTTCAAGGGGCTTTTAGAGGAACTTCTTTGCAGTGTACCTGCCAGGGTAGTCAGCCAGAAGGGGTTCTATGCAGAAAGCAGAAGAAGCTGGCCCTGGGGACCGGGGACAATTGTTCAGCTAATTCTGAAGTTGGGGTATTAATAGAAAGCTTTTATTTCTGTTGCGTATGAACCTTTGTTGTTTCAGTATTAAAGCACGAGGTAATGTGATTATATAATTTTGCTTTACGTGAGGTATTTTAAGGCATATTTTAACAGTTCTATTTACAGGTCAGTGGATGTCCCTTATCTATCCCTAACTTCCAGCGAGTTGTGTCACCACCGGCAAAGTTACATAAGTCTGCAGTGAAAGTTGTTCGCGCTTTCTGCCTGTGCGTGTGCCAGAGCTCACCACGTTACCCCTCCTCTCCTTTTGGTCTATTTAGGGGAGCTCTGATGCCAGCTTACAAAAAAAAAAGGAAGGAAGCAGGGAAACATTTCTTACTTGACTTGAGTCACAGTTCCAGATTCCTGTGTGCAGTCCAAACTCTCTATTGTTGAATGTGCTGTAACGGTCTTCCTGAACAGTCTCAATATTTTTTGGATTCTGTCTTCTGCTGTTGGACACGGGCACACCCTGTGATGAGGGGAGTGGGAGTTCTGTCCTGGTGGGATGTGCGGAAAGCTTTAATAGCAATGAATTCTCACACCACCATGCAGAACATGACAAGAGCATGACTTTTGCTGCCTTTCAAAGCAGGCGTTGCTTTGGGACCTTCTGTGCTTGGTTCACGCGTGACCTTCTGAAGCAAGAAATGTCCCCAATGTGGTTGGGGAAGCCACAGTTTGCAGCCCAGTGTTGTGCACGTTTACCTGAATATGTCTGGTTTTGTGTGGAGGGGATGTGGGCCCTCACCCACACTGGACAGTCAGGGCAGGGTCTACCCACAGCAGATAGTGGTTTAGGAGAGCTGAGCTTTAGGGGCAGCAGAAGAGAGTGGTCCTACTTTCAGTTTTGCTCGTGTCAGAGCTTCTGAAAGCCGGGCTTGCTGCTGTTGCTGCTGCCATGTGTGCTGGGGTTCTTCTCGCCCATCCTCCAAACATGATCAATAGGAATTAGCCCATGGCTGCCGTGTGATGACAGCAGGAATGGCAAATGGGACTCTCCAAGGCTGTCCCTGCTGCATTCCCATCAAGCTGGATTCCTGTCCTATGGCAGGAGGATGCACCGTGTGCCATAAGGCTCTGTGTGCTTGGCCAAGCAGAGGAATGGCCAGTGGGCCATCCTGCAGTGTGCTCGGACAGTGCACTGGCCAGGCAGAGCTCAGAAAAGAGCCAGCAGAGAAGCAGCACTGCAGGGGATTTTCATCATCTTCTACTACGCATAGATTTTTTTCACTCTGCAGAATGTCATCGTAGCCCTTGGGTGAGTCAGAAGTTGGGAGAATGAGCCAGAAAGGAGCTGTACCAGGATGTGTGCTCTCCAGTTGGATTGGGCTGATGTGCAGGAGGGTTTGTAGGAAGAGAGAGCTGCCCCAGGCAGCTCTTAGTCAGACTTACAGTCAGCAAGAGGTGCTGCTGGGGGCTGACCGACAGTAATGATTATGCCATTGGTGCAGATCCCTGTATCTTTAATTTATAATTGCAGAGTTTCCATCGGCTTCTGTGGTATTTTTACCTGAATACGGATTTTCAGAATTAACCTTCTATTTTAAGCCAAACAGTCCAAAATTGATGTTGCTTTTTGCATACTTGCAGCACTCTCAATACTGTAAGGAAAATGTAGGGCTTAGCAGAAACAGTGGTGTGGAGCACTTCATCAAAATTCCCAGATGAGTCAAATTAGATGGTTGCAGCCAGTTTGTCTCTTGCTGAGTGCATAGCTTCAGTCTTTGCAGAGTCATGCAGGACAAAAATGTTTAGCAGAGATAACCACAAGCCAGTCTCCAAACTCTTAAACTGATACTTAAATATTTTTTTCACTTTAATGTGTTGTACCAGATATGTTAAACTGTTTATTTTCAACCGGTTAATAAGCGTTTTCACATTTGTGGTCTACCAACCATCTTAATGCGCGTCTGGTGCTTCAGTGAACAGTATTAATGTGTATCACAGCCTTTCTCATGTCGTTGATTTTCCCATTCAGATAATCAGGGTTACTGAGAAGCGATCTTCAGTAATTCAGTGTTGTATGTGTGCCTTCCCATGCTGACTGGAACTGGCTGGTTAATACCGCCTTAACACATTATTTTTTGACTACGAAAGGTCATTAAGGTACTGATCAAAGCCACTGCAGCATTTTAGGTTTTGTTTTGCATCCCCACCAAATTCTTTCCTGCGTACTGACGGTCTGTCTGTGCTGGTTGTGCTTTTTTTCCCAGCCTGTCCTGTGCCAGGATTACTGTCTTTGGTTTCTGCTACCAGCAGAAAGTGTTGTTAATTTTGGTTGGTTTGCATTCAAGATCCTTTAAGATAAAAAATATGCAAATGTCAATTTTTAGTACCTCTATAAACTAGTTACTTGCAGCTAAAGGATTTACTGCCTTCACCCTCAATCAGGATTTGCAGTGAATACTGCAGTTGCTTTATCCCATGAATTCTGTCAAATTTTCATTCATTTTTTCCAGCTCCTGTGAGACTCTCAAATCACTTGAATTGTATTGAATCTGCAGAGAGTTCTCAATGTGGAATCTTCTCTTGTTACCCTAAAACTGAAGGGGCTTCCTTCTTCTGCCCTGCCTGAGATTTGTGGTCAGCAGTTTGGTCACCACAGCGCTGCTCCTTTGTGAACTTTAAACTCAGCACCACCAGGCAGCACATTTTTATTTTTTATTTTTATGAGCAAAAGCAGCGTCTAAAATGACCTTTTATCTATGTAGAGCTGGATGTATTTTAGCCACGCCAGTCTAGATAAAAAGAATGTCTTGCATTTTTTAAAAGCTTGTGGGAGGAGGCCCACAATAGAGGCTCCATTGTGCTGTTAGTACTGAGCGTACAGGAAATCACAAATTAGCTATGACGAGAGTATTGCAGGGGAGTTTTAAGTTTACTTAATTCCTATAGTATTGTATGGTTTTGAAAGGTTTCACAATGCATTGCCTTTTGGGTCTGGTTATGTATGTTGTTTGTATTTGGCAGACTTCTGTTCAGGGCTTTCTCTTACCATGTCTTTGTTCAAAAGGTCTCAAGTTTTGAATCCTTGAATCCAGATGACTTTCCTTCTTGCTGTAAATACAGAGGTGTGCAAATACTCTTGGCATTTGTCTCATGACCACCCTGCAGCCATCTAAAATTTAAAACCAGCACTGTGTATTCAGCAGTGAGAACTATCTCCTTAGAGAAAGAAATAAAAAAGGTTTTTAGTAGGAATTTGGAGAACAGCAAGCTGCAGGCACAACTTTTCCTTTCTTAGCAGATTTAGCTCCTGCAGGAGATTGAATTATTCAGCTTCTGGTTGGTATCAATGGGAGTCGGAGTGGGCTCACAAATTCAAAGGATTCTGGCTGCATCCTGCACACTGAACCTAAGTTATTGCAGGATAACCCTTCTACTAACATTTTGTTCAAAGATTGGTTTGTTTCATTACTTGCAGTTGAGGAACGAGTTCTGCCACTCAGTTGAAAGACCCAGGATTATGGGAACTCTCCGAAATCATGAGTTTTATTTTCTTAGTCCTGTGAATAAAGAAAGTACAAAAGAGCGTCTTGCATGGAGCTGTAATTGAGAACTTGAAGAACTGTGAATACTAAAGTTTTGCATTGATTTTCATAACCTTGCTAGCATCTTCCCTCTGGACTGTTTTTTAAGTCTGTTAAATTATGTTAGTGATTTTTCTGAGCTTTGTGGCTTTGTTTAAAAAAAAAAACATTAAAAAAATCTGTTAACAAATACATAAATAGAAACTATTTTCTTAGACCCACAGTCTAGGGGAAAAAAAACCTCCCAAGAAATTGAAAACGAAGTTTGGGGTTTTTTGCTGTCCTGGGGATACTCCCTCATAGAAATGATGAATATTCCAAAGTGTGGTTTACACAATTCCAGCAGCTATTGAAGTGCCCTAAAGATTTATTGGCAGGAGGGGATTTTTCTTTTTTTTGTGCCGGAAAAAATTATGTCCAAAATCATCTACTTCTCTCTCAGATTTTCAAAGAGAATTAGTAAAAATTAGTTTTCATTTTAGAAGACTAATTCCAAAAAGAAGATTAAACAGTGGTTGTTTTTATAAATAGCAAATAACCTCACCTGTTAAGACATCTAAGATGTCTTTGATCACAGAAGTGCATAGTGAAAGAAGTAGTCCGTGAATAAGCCATGTAATACCTGGGAAACTGCTTGCATTTACTTAAGTATGATTTTAAATCAAGTTAAGGTAGTGCAAGCCTGTTTGAACTCTTTTCTTAAGCAAGTAAAGTGGGACTAAGTGTACAGAGCTTCTTTCACATTTGCATTAGATATTTAAGAATCAAGAAAACCAAATTACTTCGTACTTTGCAATGACATTGTTAGGCATGTGTGTTCTAGTTTTGAAGCACACTCGAGCATAAATACAGCTGCTTTGTGTGGGATTTGTACCTCTCTATAGAAGGAACATCACTGAAGGACCTGTGTTGGGAATTTAATGTCCTACATGAGAACTGAATCACCTTCCTGAAGTCTTTTTTTCTTTGTTTAGTTTGTTCTGGTTTTTTTTGGTTGTAGAAGAAGTTTCTCGTTACTAAAAGTCTTGGGTGAGTATTGAAGTCAAGTTAAGTACAGGGTACTGACTTTCAGGGCAAATTTGGTCTAATTATTGCCAGGGAAATTGGAAGAGAGAAGGGAGCAGAGATGGCAGTGGTAGCAGATGTCCCAAGTGGCTGTGGAATGGCCCACGTGGTCATGGTGGTTCTGTCACATTTGTGAGAAGCCTCAGAAGTGACTTGGGATAATTCACTTAATTTTTCTGTACCCAGTCAGTCCCACCCTACAAACTGTGCATGTAAATGATGATGAGCTTACCTGGGATAGCACTCTGGGATCTGTTGGAAATGGCACCAAATTAGAGTAGGATTCTTTAGTTAATGGTGCTCTGAGTAGGTGCTTTGTCGATCTTGTCCGTGTCTTGTTTTATCACACGGAAACAGTTTGGGAGGCAGTGAGCTTTCATTTGTGAACTGGCTTAAGGTAAATGCACTTATTAAAAAGACAACCTGTGGCTTGACTGAACACAACGCCGTGCAAAACATTCCGCTGTGATGGAAAGGCTTGCTTTCTCCAAATTAAAAATATAATTTCCACCATTAAAGCTCTTCCTCTTTAACCAGCAAAAACCCCATCTGTACATTTGAATCAGGAAGTTGTATTTCGCCAATTAACTTGACAGGACGTGCATGCAAATGAACCAGCAGAGTACTGGTGAGTGAGGAGGCTGCAGCTCCATGTGCTGTGCACTGGAATATGGGGATGGTGTGTCAGCATCAAGTACCCTTGCTCCTGCTGAGATGCAAAGGCTTGGAGCAGAGACATGATTGCGAGCTATTTTTACTTAACAGTTGAACTTTGGAAGAGAAGAAGTAAGGGATAATTTCTTTCAGTTTGAGTTTGCACATTGTACGACTTATTAAAAACTTCAAGATGACTGTTAAGTAAAGACAGCTACTTGAAGTGCCAGATGGAAAAGAGCAAGAAAAATGCCTTCTGTTTAAAACAGAAAGGGGATTTTTGCTCATTTTGTGTCAGGGTCTTCTCAAGTCCATAGTTACTGTGCTTGGCTCTCTCCAGTTCCGTTTAATATTCTTACTGATAACCTGGGTGAGGGGATCGAGGGCACTCTCTGCAAGTCCTCAGGTGACACTGAGTTGGGTGTGAGTGTTGACCTGCTGGAGGACATGAGGGCTCTGCAGAGGAATCTGTGCAGGATGGATCAGTGAGTCTGAGGTTCAGCAAGGCCAAGTGCTGGGTCTTGCCCTTGGGCCCCAACAACCCCCTGCAGCTCTGGGCTGGGGGAAGAGAAGCTGGATATTACCTGTCGGAAAAGGACCTAGGGGTGCTGCTCGGCATAAACCAGAATGTGCCCAGGTGGCCAAGAAGGCCAATGGCATCCTGGGCTGTATCAGCAGTAGTGTGGCCAGCAGGACCGGGACAGTGATTGTCCCTCTGTATTTGGCACTGGTGAGGCCACACCTTGAATCCTGTGTTTCTGTGGGCCCCTCACTACAAAACAGACACTGCAGTGCTGAACTGTGACCAGTTGTTTGTCGTGGAGAAAAGGAGGCTGAGGCGAGACCTTATTTATCTTTACACCTATGTGATAAGGTTTAGACTGGATATTAGGAAAAATTTCTTCACAGAAAGGGTTGTCAAGCATTGGAACAGGCTGCCCAGGGCAGTGGTAGAGTCACTGTCCTTGGAGGTACTATATGACCTGTACACGTGGCACTTGGGACATGGCTTAGTGATGGCCTTGGCAGTGTCAGGTTGGACTTCATGATCTTGGAGGTCTTTTCCAATCTAAATGATCCTATGATTCTTCAGTGTTGCAGGTTCTGTCGTGGGTCCCATGCAGATGTTAGATGCACAGCAAGGTGCGTTTCTCTCTTGTTAACTGTATGACAGAACTTGGGCTTCGAGTGACATTTCGGTCACACAGTGCCAGCTCAGCATCACAGCATTGGGCTGCGTTCCTGAAATTGGGATGGCACTTTCCTTTAGTTCCTGCTCTCATTGTCCAGCAGGTGCTCTTATGGACACTGCAAACATTTCTACTATTCTAGAATTGTGCCTGCTTTAAGCAAAGCTGCTGTGGTTTGAGAAATACAGTACTGGCTGTTTGGTTTGGCTGTGAGACCCCTTGATTCATTCTTTTGCGGAGCGGTCCATCATCTTATTATGACCATTTTATATGGATTTAGTTCAAGGCCTATGTTAGTTTATACATAACTTGGAATAATTGTAAAATGCGAAAAATGTCGAGTATTTTTCAGTTGACTAAAATTTTAAAAGGGCGTTTTTTCCTCCCAGCATCTGGAAGTTAGCCAGGTGAAAGCTAACATTCCCACAATACCTTTTCTGTGGGATAATGGGCAAGTTCAGGGCAGCATTCTTTCTTTCAGTTACATAAACAGACAGTGCTGGCCAAGGCTAAGAAGTGTTGCTGAACATGAAATTGTTGCTGTTTGCCCTTCCAGTTGTTGCTCTGTTGAAAATGATTTATTTTTTCTTTATTTCATTATTGTTCTCCTCTTCATATTTAAATAACATGGAGTCTTCTGCTCTGTTGCCTTTTAAGATCTTGCCCAAGGCAGTGCTGTGTGAAAAATCCATGCGCTCTCTGGATGATTTCATCCATGGTAGTGAAACGATGTCACCAGTATAAAACTGACTTTCAGAAGGCTCCAAAAAATAGAAAGGCGTTTGTAGAAAAAAAGAGATTCTTTGACAATAGATAAAGAGAGGTGAAGGTGTGAGAAGCTGAACTGACCTTTCATCTTACTCAGCTTTGCCACTCCTGGTCCTTCCAAAACATAGCAGGAATTAATTGTCAGGGAAGCTTGGAGCCAGGAGTGCAGGTACTGTCAGCCAGCCACAGCACAGGCAGCTTTCAGTTGGTGCTGATTGATAGGGATTTATTAAAATACGTTTTTCCCCGTTGGAATTCATATCTTTGTACTTCAGGAGCTTCAGAAGAGTTTGCACGCCACCAGGGTTATTGTGAAGTACGTGACTTTACATATGGAGTTCTATCAGTTGGGAATAGTCAGTGTGTCTTGAGCCTATGCGTAGATCTTTTTGTATTAGTTTTTTGGGTTTTTCTTTTCGTAGGATCCCACACAGGAATTTAGTGTATATTGCCTAAAAGCAATAGTTTATATGTGAAGAAAGATGAGAAATCCTGGCCTCTCCACACGTGAATTGTCATTTTTCAGCTTCTACAAGAACTGCAGAAATGCAGTCAGTTGGCTGTGGCCAACCTTAGGGAAAGGTCCGGGAGAGGCAGGGAGACCTAAAAAATTTCAGGGATGCTGAATGCTTACTGTGTAGTTTTGTGGGCTGTGATGTAAATATGGGTTTTATTAAAAAAAAAAAAAGCATCTTGGTGACTTAAAAACTTTTCAGCTTGGATCTTTTCTACTAGAATATATGTACTTTTTGCCCTTAAATAACAAAGCTTTTCCTAGAAAAATCAATGCCTTTTTAAAAGGGCAGAAAGCAACTGTCACATCTAAAAATTTAGTTCTTTGTAAATTCTGAATAGACAGAGGAAGAAAGTCTGAAACCCTTAATCTTTCATGCTATCTGGATAAGCTGGAACATGGCTTATAATTATTTTCTTTCATCCACTGATGTCACTGAGATCCCTATGCAGACTGAGGCTCGTAAATGAAACTAAAGATCGTTTTCTGTGAACTTTGCATTTTTCCATGCAGTGTTTAGGCCCATTGTCCTGTAACCTCTGTGTTCACATAAATATGAAGTCAGTAGGGTGGGTGCAAGCACTTGTAGTTTTCTATTCTCTACTCACGCAGAAGGTGACAAAACAGTAAAATTCAAATGTACTGAAATGCATTAATGGTGGAGGTTCCAACTTCCAGTTCTGTAACCATAATTTTTTATCTGTTTTAAACCTCTGATGACTTTTAATATGTTTTTAAGAGCTAAATAGGAAGAAAAGCACTGTTGCTTGACAAAATAGACATACTAAGAAACAGAAATTTATTGTCCTGTCTTCAGTTTGTGTTCATTTAGAACATGGGGTTTATGGACCTTTTAGTTGGGGTTATTTATTTGTCAAGGTTTAAAGAACATACACTCAAACTGCTGGTTTTATTGCATGTAAATGTCAGTATCTTGGAACCAGTTATATTTAGATCTGTAGCATTTTTGACAATTCAGTATTTCTAAGCTTCCTTGCTTAAATTGAGTCTGGTTTGTCCGTATAGAAATGGACACGTGTGGACTGTATATTCCATGATTTTATTTATGAACTTTTAACTTATTTGTTTGCTGTACTGTTAGTGGTAGCACGGTCTTATCAGCTGTGAAATTGAATTTTGCTCATACACGTAGAAAATTTTAATTACATCAGATAAATAAGTGCACATGGCCATGTGAGCTGCTTGTGTGCAGATAAATATCTGCTCATTCCTAATGTGCCTGATTTTGCAATGAACACTCAGGTAGCAGCAGCCTCACTGTGCAACCAACTCTGCAGACTGATTGCAGGACCCCAGAACAGCTCTGTGAGTGAGGGACAAAGCAAGACCTTAAGGACAAAAAACCAAAATCCTAATGAAAGATGTGCACTGAATGTAACTTGGTGCTTTCATGTCCACCAACTGTGAAACCTCCATAAGAATTGTACAGATGTTCCCTCTTTCTTAATAGAAGTGTTCTGTATCCTGTTTTTCTTGACTAGAGTGACAGCCTTTAGAAGTATTGTGATGATGAAGTGCCGTTAGATGCACACCATTCACATCTTTAATTGCAATTTAATTGTTGTGTTCTTTGCCGTTCTTGTAAAATAGTTGGGTATGGTCAGGATCTTGATTTCTAGCATTTCTACTTGCTCTTTATTTTCTTGTTTTGTAGGCTATTCATTTTTTGTTGAATTATATGTCTTTCTGTGATCAGTTGGCATGGAAACATGGCTCCTTTATAGCCCAGTTGCTTTTAGCATTAATTTACAGGTACTTGTTTTTGAATGTGAAAATGGAAACCATTTATGTTCTTCATCATTCCCCATCATTAATACTTGCATGCTTTCTGATGCAATGTAAATTACCTTTCCTTCTGTCTTACAGGGAAAAATGTACTCTTAAAGGAAGAAAAAAATACTGCATCATGTGTACTGTGTTATGAAGACAGTACTTCATATAAAAATTTTTTTTATACATACAACTTGGCAGAATCAGTGAAACAAAGGCTGACACCAAAACTTAGTTTAAGCTCAGAAAGTACCTAACATTTCTCAGTAATGCAAAATGATACCACCCAGTTTCTGTTTTATTAATGTATTCATTGACATGGCTCTTTATTTTTTTATTATTATTATTGGAAGAGTGCCCTGTTTTCTTTTAGGAGTTTGCTGCATTTCACTTGGATAAAGGTTAGCAATTTGCTTTGATCAGTATTGATGAAAGTAAGGGAATAATTTCACTCATATTTTGTGATTTTAGTTAGTGGAGTTTGAAGTTCCTGAAATACCTCGATACTGGCAAAAGTCCCGTTCTGGGCTTCTTTTGTAGTTATTGGAGCAGTATTCAAGGTGCTGTGAGGGTGTGCTGCAGCGACTGCTGCTTGGAGAAAAACAAGTAGCATTATCACACATCCTGATGAAGAATAGTTAGGCTAGTAGTGTGTGTTCATATTGATAGAGATTTGAAATAAATACTATTTTGACTATCAATAACTATCTACTTTAGGACCTCCTGTAAGTGGGTGCAGAATTTCTGCTTTCAGTGTAGTTGCTTTCAAGTTCTGTAGGATGAGATTTAATCTCATTGCTAACAGCTCCAGACCCTTGTCTGAAGAGCTCTGTACAGATTGGTTATGCAGAATAAAAATAAGATTTGAATTCATGTACTTTGGCTCATACTTCTCCATCCTGTTCCAGGCTTCAGACACTTTGTTTCACTAACCATTTAATAGGGAGCGTGCAAAACAAACAAATTCAATTGGTGCTGCTCATAACTCCATTTTACATGTTTAATAAACAGTCAGTTCATCTGGCCTGTTTGGGTGTAGTACTGAACTGCTTTTTCTTTATTCTTTAAGTTGAAGTACACTCAGTTCAATTTCAAATCCCTAAGTCTATGCAGCATTTTAGAAAATTCAGTGAAAGCACTACAGACCTGTGGGTTAGAAATACTTTGTTCATGCCACTTGTCCTGTGTTATGAATGTCATGACATTACTCAGCAACCATTAATTGCTCATTCCCTCTGGACAGTTAAAAAAAAAATTCACCATAAAACAAAACAAACCAATCCCTCTAGGTGAAACCCCCATATTTTTGCACTTAATATTTTCTTTAAATAATTTTGGTGGAAAAGAAATATTGCGCTTCATGCTGAACTCTTCTACCAAAACTGATCAGAGCTTTCTTACAGTTACTTGCAAGTGGTTTTCTTGGAGGTTGAGTTTAGTACAGCAGATGAGGGCTTTTTACAGCAGTTTAAGAGCAGATTTTCACTAACCATGATGCAGCTGTGAAAAGAAGTTGAGCCTTGATGCTTCCTGTGTGACAGTATCTCATCATGCAGAATAAAACCATTCCTTCCTCCCTTCTACCCCCCACCCTCATTCTCTCAACATGTCTGTTGAAAAATAAAATGGGTCCCACACCAGTCTTGGTGTTTTGCAGAGTAACTGGTGAGAGGATGCACTACACTAATTTTTTCCCTCCCCATACTTCCCTGCAATGCCTGATGGCACTCCTGGCCCAGGAAGGGCTTCAGAGAACCACACTGAGGATAAAACTCCCACTATTAATTCACTTAATCCCCATACTGAATTGTAATGTTTGTGGTGTAGATTGAACTCTTCTTTCATATTCTCTCTGGAACTAAATTTTCAGTAACCAGCACAGCCTCTTCCCACATATTTTTCATTCTTTAACCAGCTGTTGAGTGTGGTTGGTGTCCTCCCTCAAATTCATTTATCCGGAGGTGGGTAGACTACTCACTGAAATCAAAGGCTTCCCTTATGGTGGGAAGCCCTCCCATATTCTGCTGTGGGTCCTTGTCAGACCTCCCAGAGAATTAAGCTACTAGTCATGTTGTCCTTTAAATATTCTTGACCTAAAAGTTTAATTACCTTTATATGAAGTATTTAACATGAGCTTTAAGGGTTATGTAGCTCTTATTAAGTTGAGTATTTTATCTCAGCCCCTGAGGGTCACATTTCACAATGTATTGTGATGGTGTAGACTTTATAAGGAAATAATGCTAATTAATTATTCAAAAAAAAAAAAGAGCACAGGTGGAGTTTCTTCTTTAAGCATTTACTTAATTGACCAGCACCTGCTTAATCACTGTTTGAATGTACATGTTTTTAATCTGGTTTACAGTGCAGATGTAATAAATGACTCTCATCTGGGCTGCTCATTTTCATCACAAGGGGTTATTTTTCAGATTTCATTTGTTATTCTCAGCACTTGTTTTTCATCTTCCTTTTGTAACTGGGATGACAGTCCTGACCCAGAGGGACAGCAAGAATGAAAATAATGATGAAAATATTTTAAAAGCTCCAGTTTCTTCTGAAATAATTGTTGTGCTGTCAAAATACCTAGTAAGAAAAAGGATAGTGGCTGTAACCAAAGTCTGGTTTTTTACTTTTGCAGTGATACACCTGCATGAATTTGGTTTGCTTTATATCCAGAAAACATGGAAAATTATGTGTTATGAAGAC
Organism: Edolisoma coerulescens; assembly: GCA_013397115.1. Taxonomy (NCBI): domain Eukaryota; kingdom Metazoa; phylum Chordata; class Aves; order Passeriformes; family Campephagidae; genus Edolisoma; species Edolisoma coerulescens. Next base: position 819,648 of record VWZW01004129.1, read on the forward strand.
CTGTTACTCTGTCTCAATCCCAAGTTTAAGGATTCAAGCTTCATGTTCTTCTGTGATGTTCTGGAAAATAGTCGTAATGGTTTCTTGGTTTCTGGGAGTTATCTGATAGCTGTTGTATTGCACTGGGCAAGCTTTCAGCTGTCATTTTCTCCCAATTTTTCAGGAATCACAGCCAGTAGGAAGCAGTTAAACTCGTTTTGCAGTGTCTTTCCCTATGCCGTGTCCATTTTCTGAACCAAGAGATTGAGTTTCAAGTTTACTCTGCATGAACTCAGTGATGGTTTGATTATCTTTGAATGATAAAATTCCAAGTAATGTGTTTCCTGTCTGCTTGCAGAAATGCAGTGCTCCTGCAGCCTTTCAGCACGCTGCTGTTTATCCTGCTACTGACATCTCTCCTGTTTCTGGTTTCAAAAATGTAGAAAAATCATAGAGTAAGGTTTCTTATTTTAAGATTTTTTTACAACATCCAATCGATTGGAAACCAGACCAATGTAATTGCTTCTCAGACTGTTGTCAGTCTATATTTTGTTTCAGAAGGGGTCCATTTTTTTGTAATTGTCTGTTTTTCACAAAGTGTGTCACTGCAGAAGTCTAAGGCTGTCACTGTGAGAGGGGGAGATGACATTTGTGTGACGCACAGATGTGCCGTGGGCAGATTTTGTAAATGTCTCTGCCTGCACATGGGCGGACACATGAGCTAGAGCAAGTTTGTTTTTATGCTAAACCACACAGGCTGGAATAAAACTATGAACTGTCATGTTAACTGTATTTACAAAGAAATGTAATAGTGAATGCATTTTCCAAAATACAAGCAGTAGATCATGCCAAAAATACACAGTCAGAGAGATAATGTGGCAAGAAATCCTTGTGAAGAATGATGGGTACCCTTTTGCCTTAAGATTCTCTAACTCTTAAAAATGGATTCAATAATTCCTTTTTATAATACTTCCCCTGTAACTGATGTTTTTTAGCACTGATAAATGTTTTATGCAATTTGCAGAGACAGAACATGATTTGTGCCCTGAAAAATTTATAATTATCTGCAAAGCATTTTAATGCATGTGAACAGACCCTTTTCAAGTTGAAAATGGTTAAACTGCAGAGACTAGAAGAAACTATAAAGCCTAGTAAAAAAATGCAAATATAGGTCATTTTTAAACACTTCTGGGTTTTCACCATCAGAAAGGTCTTAAAACATTCAAAAACCTTCCCCAAACCCCTTCAGCATGTGGTATGTGTGGGAAGAAATATTTTGCTTCTCTCATCAAGTCAGGGAAATAACTCCCAATTTTAACTGTTTTTCTGTACAGCTTTAACTGTGATTGTTGAGACCAGAGCTTTTGTAATTGAAACTCAAATTTCTACTTCAAGAAAAGCTCAGTAGAACAGCTCTCTTACATCATACGCTTTGGTTATATTATGATTAAATGTAACATGATAACATAAACCCAGCTTTTGCCTTAAACTGCCTGTTTTATTTGGCACTTTGACTGTTGTTACTGGCTGGTTCTCAGTGAGCTTGTCATTTTTTATACATCCTGTTTGCTTACCTTCAAAATGAGTATCTTTTCAGATTTCTGGAAAGCTATTTATTTAAGCTTGCCTATTTAAGCTGCAGAGGACCCTGGATGGGAGGTGCAGGATTTCAATTTCACTATACTCCAAATTTTCTCAGTTTTACAACACCACTGTTCTGTAGTTTGTAATCATCATCAGCCATTTTCTTAATATTGGCAGAGAACAGCAGAGGTCGGGGGCTGTGGGAGGAACCAGAAAGGGAGACAGAAAAAACCTTGAAGGAGCCTTTTGCAGAGGTTGTGTTTGTCAGAGTTGCTTTGGTTTTCAGAAGAACATAATGAAGTGTAACTGGAGGGATGCTATTGTCCTCATTCACCAGAATCCTTCCTACTGTGTTGAATTGACCTGTTTTAATTATGCTCATTTTAGCAGTCTGGACTATGTATAGGTGTATGTATATGGGTATATTTAGTTTTTTAAGTTTTTAGCTGTCCTAAAGTTTCCAGCTCTCCTCCCTTCTTCCCACTCCTAAACAAGTCACTATTTTATTTGTTGTTTCACTGTAAGGATTGCTGACACACAGCGTCATGATGTTCAGCTGAGAGGACAGTGTATCACATTTGATGCTTTCCCAAATTAAAAATAGTTAAGGAGTTACAATGAAATTGGAGAGGTCAGTGTTCAGTGTGTAAAATATTTCCGTACTGTTATTTTTAGTGTCATCTGAGTGTGTTCTACTGACCTCAAGAGAAAAAAAAATTAAACCTTGTGAAAATAATTTGGTTATCCAAGGCCCCACACTTGCTTATCTTCAGACTTTTTGATAAGGAAAATAAGGAGTGTCCCAGGTAATAGTTTAACGTTCTTGGGTCAAAGTACAGGTGTGCTGTTGGAGAAATTGCTTTCAGTGTTTGGGATCAGAATAAAGGAAGCCTTTGATGTTGGCTTCACTTGGATTATTTGGTTTCTTTCTCAGAGACAGCATCCTGTACAACATCTAAAATATGAGAAAAGCACAGAGAGAGTAGCCATTAGCACAGGCTGCATTCAGAAATCTTATGTTGTAATAAATTCTTGGCAGTGCCTTTAAAACATAATGTGAAATTAATACTCTGAAAGCAGTTGTACTGACAATGCTAAAAAGTGGTGTTTTCTCCCAAAGCATGTTTCCAGCTCAGGCAGTGGTTTAAAGCAAAACAAACAAAAAACCCCAAACCTGCTGGAATAAAATAACTTGCTATAAGAGTGACATTTTTGGGTGAGAGGAAGAAAATTAGTTTTCTTCTTTTGCCTTCGTAGTTCAAATACATTCATTACAGGCACATCAAGACTCATTCCTTGAGGGAGTTACATTTTAAATTAACATTATGTGGCTGTTCAACTTTTATCAAAATCACAGCCAAGATGCTAGTTCTGATAACTTGATTTAAAATGGAAAGGCAGTGGTTGCATGCTTTTATTGAATACGTGGGTAAAGGAGTTAGGATAAAGGGCCGCTGATGCACTTCATGTGCAGCACAGCCCTCTTTTGCCAACCTGTTCTAGTCTGGTGTTATTTATCCTCAGTAGTGCCCTGAAAATCTCTAGTACCGCTTCTTCCGTGGAAAGTGTTTCAAGTAAGTCTTGGCATGATCTGTATTGTTACTGGAATGGCTCAGGGAGTTAATCATTCTGCTCCTAGTGCAATTGTTGAAACAGATTGTTTTTCCAGTTCCTGCCAGCAGGAATTTTCTGCCTTTTTTTTTTTTAAAGTCACACCCACCCACCAATAAAGTTTATGGTCTGAAATATAAGCTCAGTTGTATTTTAAACTTGGGTTTGGGAGCTTGTTAGGGTGGGTTACCCCCCAGATGCCATAATCAGCCAGCTCCGTGGTTGCTGTCCTGGGGGAAGAGGAAAGTGGAGCTGTATTCTGATACATACCCAGCATATGGTGCGTTGTGGGAACATCTGTAAGGCAGGCTTGATTCGTGCCTTCAGCTCTGTATTTCGGAGGAGCTGCCCCATCAGTAACTGGGAGATGGATGTCCATAGTTGCGGGCAGACGTGGTTGCTGAAAGTCATAATTCTCAAGTTCATTGGTTCCTAATTTGTAGGTCCTGTCCCCGAGTTCACTGCGGTGATTCCTGTAAGTGACCAAGTAGTTTTTTGTGGCTTTTGCCACAGTGTGTGTGGGCAGGGGCATTCCACCGTCCCTGTAAAACCTGTGGAATAACTAACAGGAGTTGGCAGCCTCAGCCAGAATTTCTCAGAAGCTGGGATTGGTGGGACTGAACTCAACTAGGACAGCTCCACTGTTGCCAATTTATTTATCCCCCCTTCCTTCACTTATTACTTAATAAAGCCAAAAGTATTTGAAACAGGTAAATACTCACTGTGCACAGGCACTGAGATGTTGTATGTGCAAGGAGAGCTCAGTCCTTTAGAATGTTTTGCCTTTCTCTGGAGTTTGCTTTCATCTATCTGTTACTTGAAAACCCTGCTGCAGCGTTGGTTTTTAAGTGCATTTTATTGCAGATACTTAGACTTTCTGGGTTTGGTACTTAATATAATTGTTACTGAATATTATCATTTGTTTAGCTTTTTAAATGGTGATTGAAAACTAAAACATGTTACCATAGTGCATGATGCTGTTACTTCTTGTTTGTTTTACATTTCATAGGTGTGATTCATACTGTTTTCAGTCTTATTTTGAAAAGTATTAGTTAAGATTAGGCATGTCTTTACAGCATGATCCAAATATGTAATTTGAGTAATTTTTTGACAGATATGAAATACTTCCAGTCTTCACATTTGAAGTACATGTGTAGTAATAGAGAATGTTGCCGGATTATTTTGTTTCTCCTCAACAGAACTTTATTTCTGATCAAAGGCTTTCAAGATGTGCCTTGTGGGATGTTTGTTTTTTTTGTACCCTGACAGGCACTTAGGATTTTGTGTGCACGCTGACAGATGTTAGACAAATAAGAGCAAAATTACTAGATCTAAAAAAAAAGACTGGTTAGGGATCACTATTAAAAAACACAGCTAAACCCCATATCCTTGTGGTTGTCAGAATAATGTCCTGAGAATGGCAAGTTTACTTGCTGTGTGAGTATGGAAAAGTAATGAGGAATTCAGTGTCTAGTAACAGCAGGGAAATGCAGAATTTTCTAAACAGAAGGCATTGGCTTATTTTGTTTTGACTGTACCAAAATGGAAAATCAAGCAAGAGAGAGTTGTGTCAGATACTTTGTGCTGAGGCCGTTGTGTTGTCTGCTGCAGTAATTGCTTGGGTGCCCAGGCTCATTTCTCACAGGTAGGGAAATAATGATGCGATGTGCGCAGAAATCTTATGTACACTGAGGCCTGTGGACCGGGGTGATAATTACACAGTAGTGGTGTTGGGTTTGCATTTCGTGTCAGGGAATGAGCTGTGAGTGTCCTGCAGAGCTCTGGGTGCATTTCAACCTGCACAATTAGCAGGAGGATACGGCTGGGTGTGACTGCTCTGCTCATCAGTGGGTCAACACAGCACAGGAAACCACTTGTATTTTTCTTGGTCTCTTGCAAATTAAAAAGAAAAGAAGGAAGGTGACTTGTTTTTACTGAGTTCAGGTAAATAAAAAGCATAGATATGAACAGTATTCATCCACTATGTGCTTCCAGTAAAGTCCCACTGTGCTCAGCATTAACCTCTGAGCCCTGGGGACTTCCACAGGGGCTGCACACGTGCTTTAAGTGCAGCTTATGCTCAGTCTGCTTTTGCGTGTGTACTGTGAAGTCCAGAGCTTGTTCCTTTGAAAATCATTTTGGGATTGTTCCTATAAATTTTAATAAGGCTTGCAGCAGGTTCCTAAAATCTTAGGAAATATAGTTAGAAACATTAAATGAGATGAGAAAAGGAGGAAATTAAATTTAATCTGCTAAGTAATTCAGTCTTCTGAGGGTGGCTGTCACTTTTTTGTCCCTTGTTAGTGTTCTTTATTTAAAAGTATTTTCCCCTGTGCCTCCCTCCAATCCCGCATCCCAAATCATGGGAAATTGCGTCCTGCGCATCTTGAAGGCAGCAGCAAGAAGTGTTGGCTCAGATTCTGGTGGAATCATGAGATTTTTGTGTTGCATATTCAGCATCTAAATATGCTGAATATCAAAATACTGAAGGATGATAAATGCTCTTTTTTTGCGTGCATCCATTTTACTGATCCTTGTACCTGAGTTGTATTTTAAACTTTATTTCTAATTGACCGCTCTTAGAGTCTTGCTCTGCCTTGAATCTCACTGTCACTTGAGTTCATGGTGCATAAAACAATCAGTCTACCAAAACAGCCCAAAATGTGAAAATGCATGATAGGTCCGTAACCTTAAAATACGTTTTTGAAGTATGGGGTTTCTAGGAATTTTAATAGTGCATATTGGCAAATCTAATTCATAACAGCTTCTGTGTTCGTGTTATGAGGAGGATATTTTTTGTTTGTTTTGACAACTCCGTCTTTCCTTGAATTAATATTAGCATTTATTTTTGAAAATAATGCAAATTTTTTTGAGGGTTTATGGTAAATAAGTGACAGCTCTCACTGAATTTACACCTAGGTAAGAATATAAAGTAAAGGTAAATGCCAGAGGGGTTAGTCTCATGTTACATGTGCAAGACTATAAATTAGTTGAATGTCCAACCTGTCATTTTCAGGTCTTGTTTTTGTATATATTGATGAGATTTTCAGTAGTTTGCATTTTGTTTAAGAAGTAAATCACTTTGATGTTTTACAGTGTATAAAGGAAGTTTTTTACCACAAATCCTTTGAAAAGGACATTGTCAAGGGGTTTTTCTTTCTTATTTAATCTTTGCACTTGTAAGAATCCCCAGTGACGGGAAAATTCTCTTGCTGCTCTCCTCCATTTCATGTGCCTGTTGGTTTGTGATTATAGGGTTACTGATAAGTGTTGTGCTTTTTTTGGCATTGATGTATTTTTCAGAAAAAGGAATTGAAGCATTTGTTTTGAAAAAAGAAAAACACATTTAAAGAATTACATGGACTTTGCAAACAGATTTAAGAAAATGAAAGGTAGGTCAAGTTTTGGGCCTACAAACCTGACAATGTCCTTTACTTTTAACATGTATGCCTTATATGAGACACTCCTCAGCCTAATGATGTTATGTTAATCAGCAGCAGAAAAATGTAAAAATTACGTTGTTCATCATTAATCTTGATAGCTTTCCTTGTTGCATTTTAGTACATTTTCTAATGTCAGCAAACTGTGGCAGCCTACTTGGAGATCTCTGTTATTTGGGCAGAGTGATTGCTTCAATTACTGTCAGTTTGTACCATAAAAGGTCGTTTTATGAAAAGTTTATAATACATTGTAACAGCCTGAATTATGTCAGGGAGAGCTTTCTTACCCCTCCAGTCCTGAATGTGCCTAATGGCATTGGCCTCAACTCTTCTCCCTTGGAGTGTAGCACAAACAATGCACCTTTGTTTCAGGAGCAAAGGAGCAGGAGATGCAGCTTGGATTTGGGAGGGAGGGCCACTACCCTGCTTAGGTAGCTTCTTCCAAGTTTAAAAAAGTACATCTTGTGCTAAGGTTGGTCTGAACACTTGTAAGTCCCCGTGCTGTCAAAGGTGTGGAGGTCAAACAGCCCTTCCACTCCTCTTTTGATTGCTAGGTGATGAGTTCATTAATCCCTTGTTTGTGGGACCCACAGTCAATTGTGCACAGGGCTGGCCTCCTCTCAGGTTCTGCAGCTGAAAACTGGTTTTTCAATTCCCAAGTTTATTTCCATAAGAGCTGGACTAGAATAAGGTTTTGATAGGTTTTTTTTTTCTAGGAGAGCTAGTCCAGACTTGCAGCTGTGCAGAGGCACTGTGCTGTGAGCCACATGGTGAATAGCTGCTGCTTATGGACAGCTGCTCTGTCTGTCTCTGCACCTTATACCTGGTATTAATTTAGAAAAATTCCAGCAGCCACTGGCACAGTAGCTGTTACTGGGATAAGAGCTTCCCCACCAGATTATTTCCACATGGGGGCAGGGCAGAAACCCCAGACTAACAGCTGGATTAAAACTGTTGGAAAAGCGTTGGGTTTTTTCTTAAATACATTTAGATAACCTTAAGGGCCTGACTTACACCCAGCAAAACCATCAAATTCAGAGTTAAGGCTTCTCACTCCATCTCTGGTACCCACTGGAGCGCTTGGCCCTCCAGCACAGGCATTTTGGAGATCACACACTATCCCTGCATCCCTGCTCTCCCAGGCAAAGCCTTGGCCATGTGAGTGGTGCCAACTGTTCCAGGTAGGTGTATTTACAATACACCTGCTGTCCTGAGCAAGGTGCCGTGTTTGTCTTAACACTCCACTGGTTTCCCTGGAATTTTAATGGCCAGTGGCAGCACAGCAGGTGTGGTGGAAAGCCAGCAGCCATAGGGGGAAGGGTGCAGATGCAGTGAGAAGCTTTAACTTTGAGTTTCCTGCCTTCTGTGAGCGCTAGTCAGACCCTTAACGTTGTTTTAATGTATTGTTTGTGTTTAATTTTTAGTAAAAATTTGAACACCATCCAGGCTACAGAGGTTGCAGTGGATAAGAAGTTTAAAAGCTTTGGTTCAAGATTACATGAGGCTGCAAGAAAAATTAAAGACATGGAAATGAGGATGGAATGACAGGCTGCTATTTTGCCTCAGAATACTGAAGATTGTAAAGCATTGAGAAATCGAATTCATGACCCTGGAAATCAAGCTCAGATTAAGAAATGTCAGGTTGGTAGGGGTTCCTGAAAGTCTTGAGTTAGGATAAACTGAGATTGTTTTCCCGTAACAAAGATTATAGGATGTGGGGGTGGATGGTATAATTTTTGTTATCTGTGTAATGTGAAATGCTATACCATATACTTAAATAAGCCAACTAAGTGAAATTATGTTTTTAAATTAGTTTCACATTTGTTGTGTTGAATGTCACTTCTGACCGCTTTACAGTTACTTCTCTCTGGCACAGAGTTGCATGATTCACTGTAAATGCAGGCATGGAAAACACTGCTCTTAAATACACATTGCTTTCTGCTGCCTCTCTGAGGGTCTGCTGCAAAGCCAAAGGCACGGTGGAGTGTGACATTTCTGGATAAAAAACGGGCAGAATGTATCTAAATGGTGAAAGAGGAAGCTTTTTGTTCAAAAGGTTCTGATTCATAGTGAAGCCATGTCTTCCCAAATGTGAACTCTAAATAGTGGCTGCCACTGTGATGAAGTTCCTGTAAGTTAACTGAAGTGGGGAGTTACTGCCTGCAGTTCAGTGGCAGGATATTTAGGCAGAAAGATTGTGCAACAGGAAGTCTGTGCTGAAGTTCAGAAAGGATTTTGGCAAGCAAAGGTTTGTAGGGTTTTCGTGGTCAAGGTCACTGGATGTATTTGAGTTTTGGGGATTCTTAAAGCTTTAGATTCTCTCAGGGAGGGTTTGTCCTTCTGGTTTTTTGACTTTTGTTCCTGTGCTTTGGGGCTTGGTCTGGCATTCCCCTTAGCACCAATGTTACACAAGTGACTTGGTTGAAATCTTAGATATACTGGCGTGAGGGGAAAACCAAACCACACCTTTGTGTATTTTAGAGAAATCATTATCTTAAAGGGCTCTGTTTAATGCTGTTATATTTAATGATTTTGTGAGATAGCTCTAGTCAGAAAAGTGTTTCTCAGAAGTGAGAGTTTTTAATTTCATCTACTTTTTTCAGTTTGGACTATGTGCTCTACTGTTGACAGAAGTGCTTTAGTTGTATCTCTGAGGGAATCGCTTGTGCCATATTTTCCCTCATTCATCTGTAACGACTTCAGTATCAAAGTTTTGGGTTTTTTAAAATTTTATTTTAGCTAGCATTCAGACTTTTTATTGAAGTTCTGGCTTTGCTGCACTGACAAGACCATGACCGTAACATTTCAGTTGTCAAGTGAGCACAGTTACCCTAAGCAAAATGATTAAGTCCTGCAATGTCATTTTTTCATTTTTTTCTAGACATAATTACATTTTATTAATGCTATTATATATACTGGTTTTAAAGAAATGTGAACAAGTCTATAACACGCTTCATCCTAAGATGTTTTTAAGTAAATTTGATGTGGAGTTTTATAATTAAATTCCCATTAAAGGATAGAATTGTTCCCTGAGTAACTAAGTATTTTTATGTCGTGTATTGTGTTTGTGTCCTGTACCACATTACTAGTATGTTGTTTATTTACTAAAAATGTCTGTATGAGGGTGATGTGGCCATTTTTGGTTCAAACAATATCAATAGTAAAGTTATCAACATGCACAGTTTTGAAAAATTACATTTTAAAGTCTCCCATGTAGTTTGGTGGCTGGATATTATTGAAATAACATGTACCAGAAGCATTTCTAAGCTTATCTATCATAGTAGAGGTTAGGACTGGGTGTTTTTACAACAGAGCAGAATTTCCATGGAAAACTTTGCTAGTGGGTACTTTTCCCATTTGAATGCCTCTCTGTTATGGTGAGAGTACTGCAGAGTCAGTCACTCCATTGGCATCATCAGATGCTGGGAGATGCTGGAAGTAGAACAGAAAAGAACCAAATGTAGTGACTCTTGTTCTGTCATCTTCAGGTATAAAAACTGTTTGAATAGGTAAAGAATTTAAATGCCAGGTTGCAGTGGAACTGGGCTGTCCTGAGTTGGTTAGGAGTGGACATGGAATTTTTGGGTTTGGGCTAGGCCATTGAGAGGGACTGTGAGGGCAGCAGTCTCTGGAGCTGTCCTTCAGCCCCAGACCTGGTCCCAGAGGAGAAGTTCTATGCTGCTTTTGTTGAGTTGTGAAAATCTCTCTTCCCAGCAGCTGGTTTTCCTCACCAAATACCTTGTAGAGCTGGGATTCTACTGATTTTTCATCCACTTAAAATGCGGATGCCAGTATTTCAGGACTTACTTTCCGACACAGGCTGGGACTTAAGATGCAGGGATTGCTTGTAGAAGTTAACTGGGACACCTCAGACATTTGCATTGATGTTGGACTAACTTAGATTATCAAGCAAATAAGCAAAGTTTTAAAACTCACACTGCAACAAAAATATGTGTTGAAATTTGTATACTAGAAATATCTAGCCTGATTCACTTTGCAGTGCTTAAAACTTCTTATTTTAAAAGAGGAAAAAAGATCATGTACTTTACTCTTCATTTTGCTTTTCATTATCTCCTCAGGAAGTCCCTTTTTTCCCATGCTTAGCTACTTTCTGTAAATGTAATGGTTTAATATTATTCCCTTGAGTACTTCTGTGTATTTATAGTATCTGTATTGTTAAAAAGATGCTCTCTAAATATCTTAAGGATTACTTTTCATTTCCAGACTCTGCAAAGAAGATGTAAATGAAGTCTTCAGTTTGGACTGATTTTCCTTCTCCCAGATATTTTACATTAATTTCTTTGTCATTCCACAGTGTTTGGAGTGTGATGTTGATTTAGGGAGGGACATTTCTTTCATGTTTTGTAAGAGTTTTCAGTGGTGGATTAAGTATGATGTGTTTGACTAAGCTATATAGAACTGTTTTGTGAAACTTTTTAAATCTAAGCAGACCTACATAGATCAGCAATTTGCCTGTAAACTTGGACACTGGATCCTCAGTAAATGCAAAATTTTGCTGTTGTAGGCTTTTTTAAATTAAATTTTAGTCTCAGCAGAATCGTCATTATATATGTAAATTGAATACTCAAATCCTCACTGAGTTGCTTATGATATTCCATAAGCTACACTCTTCTTGCAAGCCTGGGCAAGATATTTCTCACTCTGTCTAGAGCTCACAAAGGTGTTGAATCCAATCAAAACCTAAAGGTTGGATAAGATTGCACAGACACTTCTTACTAGTACAGTAAGGATGTGTCTTTAAAAAACAAGTATACTGTTCCCTTAGTGATTTTATCCATCTTTCATCATTCAGCCTTCTGAACCTCCATGGAATTTTTTTCTAAGGTCTTCTGTGTTTGGTTGACAGCTGAGTGTAAACTTGTTCCTGTTTTATTAGCTTCAGTCCTTGAAATCTTTTTTCTGCCGTCAGAATAAACAAGACTAGCTATAACCTATTTTTAATCACATTTGCATGGCCTGAATAACAAGTCTTCTCTGTTTCTTTGTAGGCATTCGACCTCCGATCATGAATGGGCCCATGCACCCGCGCCCTTTGGTAGCGTTGCTGGATGGCAGGGATTGTACAGTAGAAATGCCTATTCTGAAGGACGTAGCCACAGTGGCATTTTGTGATGCTCAGTCTACACAAGAAATTCATGAAAAGGTAATATTTAAGAGGTACAATTGAGGTGCTTTAGGAAATGCAAATATTCTAATGATTCGGAACAGTGTTGTGTCAGCTGTGACATTGTTATTAAAATGTCTGTGGTGAGCTGTGCTTTTGTGTAGTGGATCCTTGGCTGGATGTTGTCCCTCTGCTTACCTACTGCATCAGATTCATGGAGAGGGTTACTTCTGGGCAAAATACTACTACGTGGTACCTAGAAATGCTCCTTGGAAACATTTCTGTTGCTCAGCCTTTGCCTGGAAAGACAAATCTCAGTATTGAATTGTCTGTGTGGGGAACTTTCTGATTTCTTTGTTTAGCCAAGGAATTGTGCAGATTGGGTTAGGCAGCCTTGTGCACTGAGAATTGTCATTGCAGAAGAGTTTCAAAACAAATGCTAACCCAAAATTTACATGGAAAATGTGGTCAGTGTCCACCTAACTTGAGAGCACATGCAAGGAATTGAAAACTTCTCAGTAATCATTCATAATGGATCTGCAGGGATAGTGTTTGTTGAGGATTTTAAATAAAATAAAGCTTAATTTATAAGGTTCAAAGACAATATATGTTTTTTTTAATTTAGAGGAAACCCTGACTTTTTTCTCAATTCCCTTTTATTGTATATTAAAATGTGATAGAATGCCTTTTTTCTGTGTATTTCTTTTCAGTCATGTTGAGAAGTTGCTTTTATTTTACTGTTTTCCTATCTCACAGCACTGTTAGAAGTTAATACATGGATTCCATTTACAAGGACTAAATGACACATGGAGAATAAGTAATATAAATGCTGTTTCTACTTTTATTAGTAGATAAGAGCAGGCTGCTCTTTGGGTGAACACTATAGCGTTGGCTACTGCACCACCTGTATAGTTTTATGATTTGCTTACTAAAATCAACCTTGTTTACTTCTGGTGCATCAAGACTGGGGAATTCCTGTGTGCCATGAATGCCTTGCATAAATAATGGATATTTTCAGTTATCAGTGGTATGTAATAAATGAACTTTTCAGATCCTGAGACTGAGTGTGTGTCTCTCAAATTGCGGGTTTGGAAAAGTACTTGAATAACTGGTGAGTGACATAGGTAATCTGTTGCTGATCTTCACAACAATGCTGTATTGAGGGGAGTATACTAAAGCTTGCATACTTTGCTTTTTATTGTACAAAAATAATTAATTCTCAGTGAGCTCAGTAGCACATCAGGAAAATAGATTTTCAGTACCTATCAGTACAATACCATAATACAGATTTTCAGTTGTGTGCAGGATGAGGCAGTCTCAAAATGTTTGGGTCTGCAAGGTAATAAGTTTTGGCAACAAAAATCACAAATCTGAATTCATTATCCTAGAGCTGTATTCCTTTAACACAGACTGAGAGATCAGTTTTATGAAGTGTTGAGCACTGTTCCCTGCTGTGTGAAAAGTGTTCACTGTTCATCTGCAGCAAAAAATGACTATTTTTCACCTATCTTTAGAGTAGAGGAATATCTGTATTTTAGATACAATGTTGCTTTGCTAAATATAAAATTGTTTTCACAAAAGATTTTAGAATCAAGAGTTTTATATTTAAAGCAGTATATAAAATGTTCATGTATTTATGAATGCACATTCATGGCCATACTAAATGATGGTGTCCTGTTAAATGAAATACAGATTTTGATAATAGATATTAAGAAGAGCTACTGAGCTAACAGGCTAGCAGATACAGGTGCATGTAGTGTGAAGTTGCAGGGAGCAAGCCAGAGGCTGGGAAGCTTAGGATGGGGTTTGAAAGGTGATTGACATTGTTTGATACTCTTAGATGGATGACTGTAGATGAATGTAATGGGGGGGGGAAGACATGAACCAAGAATCAGATGGGAGGAAGGGAGTGACAGACTGCATAAGGATGTCTAGGAAAGTAGGAGCCCATATTAACTCATCTTGCACCGTTGTGGAGCCTTGATCACAGGGGTGTGAGGAGTCAGAGTTTGAGGAATTAACGTTTTGGAACCTGAAAAAGGAATTTCTGCTGGTCATGAGAGTTTCAGGGACAAGACTGTGGTTTAAAATACTGTCTTTTCAGTATTTCAAGGAAATAGAGTGGAAAGGGGAATTTATCGTAGCTTGTGAGATAGCAAAGCACAAGCTATGTAGTTTTCCATAGAAGAGCAAGCAGGCTGAGAAGTTTTAACACATACAGAAAGGAGGAAAAGAAATGAGGATTTGAATGCCATTTGTGTGCAGGGTCAGAAGCAGGATACTTCACTGTGTGGGCTCATTAAAGAAAGTTTTCTCCAAACTGGGTAATGCCTGATTTGCAGTTCTGTAGCAATTCCCTTCTGCCAAGAGTTCGTTTGTCAATCGCTTTTTATGGCTGAGGAGATTAAAGCGTGGAAAATAAGTAACAAGGTGTAAAGTTGCAAATAAATAATAACATATAGTAGAATTCTGCTTCATCTCAGGTCACAGCGTTTGTTCCCGTTCCACTGCTTTGGAAGGCTACTTGGATGGTGAAGATACATTTCCTTCTGAAAAATCAGGCTGCCAGTGCTTAAGTGAATACTGACATTTTCTGAGAGTGACCCAATGTTTTGAAATAACTTTGTAGTTAGAGGACACTTATTACACTTCTTCAGAAATTACTCATGTGTGAGGTTCTGGCAGTTTTTGGTTTGTCTCTTTGTTTCCCATTCTCCCTAGAAAAAGCACTTTATTTTCAAGCCAGTCTGCAAGGCTGCAATAGATGTGTTTATCCCTTAACCCCTAAGTTCTGTTTCATTGTAGATGTTGCATATGGCTGTGTGAAGTTGAGCATTACGTTTGTCAAACTCTTATCATGGCGTAACTGGGAGTTCGGTTCATTGCATCCTATCAGAAAACTTCTGTCATTTAGGGTAAAAATATTTTAAGATTTCAGTGTTTAAATTTCTTTCTTATTGGAGATTGCATTACTGTCTATAAAAGTTGCTCACTGTGCTTAAATTGGCTTTTATTTTACAACTAATGATGTGTAAATAAGTTCTCTCAGTAACTATATAAGACCGCGTCCAAATGTACACAGTGTTTTGGTTTGTTCTGCCAAAAATACAGTTGTTCATCCAAAAAAATTATTTAAAAACACTTAGCTTGCTTCCATCCTCGTTCCAGGTCAGCTTTCTTTTTTCACTATCTCATGCTCTGTTGTCTGTTTGCCTCTTTTTCCCAATCCCTCTTCGTTTCAGTGCCATTCACAGTTTGCTGCTTTTCCTGGCTCCTTGGCAGCCTACCCAGCACTCTGATTCCTGCAATATTGCTGCTCTTTTCCACTTCTGTACCTTTGAAGGCATGACAGACTCAAGCACACCCTTGAGGTCTTTGTGTTGCCTGAGGTTTTTTTGAGTTCATCTTCTTTGCTTTTTGGGTTCCTGACCTTTGCTCTATAATCTGTAACTTGGAAGTGCTGTGTAGATTCGGAGGGATAAATGTAAACATAGTGTGCAAGAGCCGGTAATAGACATCTCAACCAAGCAGAGAGAAAATAGTGATTCTTGCAAACCCAGATGAAAAGACAGGAAGCACAACTGATTAGGAGTGGTCTTAAAAACAAAATTTACAGGCTGGAAAGAAGTCGAGTTTATTTGAAGCTGAGTACATTTTGTCTTTCTCTTTTTTCTGTAATTATGTGCTTTCCTACATCTTGTTGCAAATCAGGTAGAAGAAAAAAGTGTGTGGTTGACTGGATTTACAGCTTTGAGCATTTACCCAGTTCACCAGAACATTGGTGAGAGCAGTGAGCAGTCCTTGGGTGTAAGTGGGAACAGAGTCTGTCAGGTAAACCAGTACCCAAGCCTTAGCAGAGACTGAGGTAGAATTTGTTGGATCCTTTGACTCCTGTTTTCTGAGCACAACATAAAATAATTTTCAAAAGGATACTACATTTCCATATTTGTAGTTTTAAGTTAGAAAAAATTTAAAGCTGAACTTCCTGTTCAACAGAACTTGAAATTTATCAGTCACACTTTTTACATAGGAATTAAATGTAGAAACAGTTCTAGTGATGGCAGTTTTATCAAAGATCATTTTAAAGAAAAGCTGAAAAGCGACAAATGTTTTGAAACTGCTACAAACAAATTCAGAATGGTGCTGTTGTTCAGCTCTTTGATTTGTCCCTGTTACAGCAATGGTTAAGTGAGATGATTTTTCCCCCTTCCAATTCTTTGTTTAGCTGTAAAGCTTGTGTTTACACTATCAGTGCTGTTTATATTCATGATGCAGTTGAAGCATTTTAGTTTTCCATCAGATTTAAATTCTCAAAGAACATAGATTGAAAGGAAGCAGCCTTGTTCTAAACAATAATGTCTGTTTGGGAGTGGGTCGTCACCTCGGAGCTGATCCAAAACCTTGTAAATGTACCAAAACCGAATGAGCTTTGGATCAGATTCCTTAGGAAAGACTTCGGAAAAAGCTGGGTTGATGCATTGTCACCAGTGACTTCCATGACTCCATAATATCCTTTGGTATAGATGTTCAATCCATTGTAGTGTCTGATAGACTTGACCTGAATTCAGCCTTATGAATAGATGCAATTCAGCCTTATTAGTAGACAAACTAACACACAGAACTCCTGTTAAAGATTTTTTGTTGAAACCTTTTATTTGGTAAAAATGTTTTCAGAGTTTATATTCTCAAATTGACTTCTGTCATTAAAACTGCATGTAATAGTCAGTAAATCCTGGCTTGGAAATACTGGCTTCAATATAGGATTTAAAAGGAAGTCTGGTATAGACTATACAGGTTATTTATGTAGTTGTATGTCTATTTGTATGTATATATTTTTTAATATTGATTTTTAGAAGACTAGAAATACACTATCATATATATATATATAGACATCACGTGTATATATATGTAGTTTATATAGTGTGTGTCTTTTAGAGAGTGTGTTTTCAGGAGCCTGCAAGTTAGTTTTGTTTATGTTTGTGTAAAATATTTATACTTGTATTTATGGACAGTGTAAACTTAAGTATTAATGTTTAGGGTCCTCACTAGAGAGTATCTTGGCTGAATAAAGTTTATATGAAATGGGTGAGTTACTGACAGCACCGTGGATCATAGGAACCTAACAGGGAGCTGAGAGCTTGTAAAGAGAAGCAAGAACTTGTAAAAAGCAGCACAATCTAACAGAGCTTTGGAGAGATACTAAATACCACTTGAGCACACTGGCTTTTCGTTTTAGCTTTAGTGGCATTGGTGTTGTAGGGAGGCTTTGAGAGCAGCTCCGGGTCTCTGCAGCCTTCCCCATGTGACAGACTACTGGTTACAAATTCAACGTGCAGCTGCTTTTTTTGCGAGCTAAATAAGGCAAGGCCTGCTCCATTTTGGTAAAGTACATTTGTTCCACCCAAATGTGCAAAATATCTCAAGTCTGTTGGTGACACTGGAACATTTTTTTTTTTTAAGAGATGACACATCAAACTTCAAGTCCAAGAAATGCAACACTTCGTAGTTTCTAGAACCAGATGAAATACAGCACTTTCTAGTGATGATTTTTGTTTTTGAGATTGATACCTTGTCGTATTCAACACATAATTTATAATTTTTTTTTCTCTCTGCATTGAAGTACTTTGGCATTTTATGTACTGTGTTATGTTTCTGTGCTCTGGATTTGATCCATGAGCATCTGGGATCAGCCTCTTGTAGTCAAATCTAGAAGTGTCTTCAGATGCTCCAAGAAGAGGAGGCCTTACTGTTTAGTTCTTAGCATGTTATGATATGTTTGTGTGTTTTTGTTAAAGTAAGCAAGATGATCAGAGTTCTTCCCCAAATAATGAGACGTGTGTGTCACAGTGGTGACTGTGTGATGTTTGGCATGATGGCTAAAATAGTGTGGTGCTGAAAGAAGGGGGGGGAAATGTAGATGGGAGAATGTTTAAGAAGGAGTTCAACCTTTGGTAATCAGTACTCAGGATTTGTTAAATTCTTGGAAATAGAAATGTCTCCTACTACTGTGTCATCTGTTCCCTAAGAGCCTTGGTGACCTGGCACGTTGTGAAAGCAGAGTAGTCATTTTGAGGCTGAAGAACAGCAGAAAGACCTGTCCAAGCTGTTGTGATTGGAAAAGCTGTCAGCTCATGGAATAGGGTATGAAAAAGACTTTCAACAGTGAGCTGTAACTTCACCTGGAAGGAAGTCTGAAGGCATGGAAATTAGGCAGGTGAGCTACATAATCATTTGGTAACAGAAGGAAGCCAACTCATGTCCCGTGTTTCAGCTTTTGCCTCGGATCCTTTCTTCCCAGAGAGCACAGTTGCAGTGTGATGAAAGCAGGAATGGCTGTTGGAGGAACACAGCTGACTCTGCTCATTTTCTGTCAGGTTTTTCCATTGCCTTTTCTCTCAAGAAATCATCAAAGAGCATGGTCTGGCTGTCACATACTCAGGCTGGTCTGGAATTTCTGCCTTGCCTGCTATCTCACTCACAAGTTTTATCTCTTTGTAGTAAAATTGTTCTTGAATTTGGTAAAAATTCCATCAGGTTCATCATGGAAAATGATGGGGAAGAAACACACGTTATCCCTGATTTTCTCAATGCATCCACCACTTATGTTAAATCATCAGTAAATTGCTCCTATGCACAGTTACTTTTTTCTAAAGATCATTTCATTTTCTGGAATTGTTGAAACTTAATTAAATTATCAAATTAATGTGGTAAAATATACTTGCAGCGTATTAGATTTTTAGCAGAGGATTTCCTTGTTATCTAGCCCATAATCCTAGGAGAGGCTCAGTCACTAAAAAGAAATTCTAAAAGATTTGTCACTTGCATTTGCTTGTTCCATATCCCATGTGATGGGTAAATAACTGCCTGTGGAAATGGCTAGTGTCAGCATTAAGCTATAGCTAGGAAATATTTTTCCTTTTATTGAACACATTCCCAAGCTTTCCAGCACTTTTCTGTCTCTTCCTAGTGCCAAGCCATAACCTAAAAGGGCCCAAAAAATGTGGTGTAATGGGTCCAGACCAGTGCTCTTAGAGTCCAAATGCCAGTCTTGACTGTCTGAGTTAATAAAATATGCATGATTAGGAGATGAAAATGTGCTTCCCGAAGTGAATCACTCTGATTTTCAAACACAAATGTCTGAGCCAGTTGAGCTGTGCTTTAACCCCTGTTGGATGCAGTCCTTAAGGCAGTGGCGGCTCTGCACTCCAAAATATACACACCACTGGCATTTTCCAGTCTGGGAGAGGAGGCTCTGGCTGTCACAGGGGTGTGTCCTCAGAACTTCTAAGCTTCTTCAGTTTTTGCTCATCTGACAGCTGATGTTTTCTTCTTCAGCACAGCCATTCAGAGCAACCTTGGGAGGGACAGGGGAAAATGTATATGCTACAACACAGAATAGGGGACATGGCTTGGTGGAGACAACCAGGATATCATAAAGAACTTGACCTTGAGGCTTGAAGCAACAAGTGCTGTGACTGAATTTGAAGAAATTTCCACATCATTGAGACTGGGAGATTCTTGAACGATTTTATTTCAGCCTCTAGTGGGAGCAGAAATAAGGGCATCTTAGGTGGGCTCCCTGGTCCTAAGAGGGATTGTTTCTTGTGTAGGGTACCTCAGGCTTGGTCCATGCCAGCTGTAATGTCACTGGAGAAGCAAACCCAGTAAACTGGTGTGGGTTTTTATTAACCCTGTGTAACAGCTCAAGGTAACACATTCTGGTGAGTGCAGTATTTCTGATTGGGAACTGCTGGATGTAATCTCCAAAGGACTTGTTTGCACCATTAAAATCAAGGAGTTTTGTGTGTGTGTAATCGTTTTATAAGATCAGAGCCTACAGCTGGTCTTTAAATTATGTTGTAGCTGCATTCTTGAAGGATGTGTAATTTGTAATATTTTGCAGTTCTTACTAGTAAATGCAAATTCTGCTCAAAGGAATCTGGTCTTTATCTGACTTAGAATTGAGGTTCTCAGTCCAGAAACACATGTTGAAATAGCATAAATAATTTTGTGAAGTATTCAGTAATAAATGCTTTTCTTTCATTTTTATGGAGTTTGGTTTTATTTTCTTTTAATTTTTTTTCTTCATGTATTTTAATTTCAAACATTGCTGCAGATCCTGGGTTCCAACAATTGTAACCCTCTGTGTGCAAGACTGTGGTTTGCTGCAATAGTTTTTTAAAAATTATGTATGTTGATTATTTTTAGTGAGCTTGTAGTGCTCTAGGAAATGCTCGTATGAGCAGAAATGATTCAGGTGACAAAATCTGTACATGTACCAGACCCAAAAGTCTGTTGAGTAAGAAATTTAGAGCCTCTGCAGAACTTTTATGTGAAGTGTGTCATAGGAGTCTCTTGAAGTCATTACAGCTGGCTTAGCTACTGAAATGATTTGTGCATGTTTTGTGTCTCATAGAACAATTAGAGTATTAGCTAGGGCATTGAAGGTACAAGCACAGGGAAGTGTTTTGAAGAAGTAAAGTCGTGCAGTTTGCATATGAGGAGGAAAATATTCTCTGCTATCTGAAAAAAATAAACTTGTATCAGCTGTGTGGGGTGCAGTGTCACTGTTTGGTAACAGAATTTAAAACTGCTGGGCATGTCTGGCTCCCTTCTCCACACCCCTTCCCTTCTTCCTCTCCCTACTCCACACCCCTTCCTCTTAAGTGCACTTGAGTAGGTTGGATGCACTCTAACATAATTCAACTTGTCAGGGGCTTCTGATTATCTTTTATTTTTGCTTTTTTGGTGCTCTCACAAGTTTGGGGTTTCTTTCTACAGCATTTTTTGCTTTCGTGCAATTTCTTATTTCTCAGAGGCTTTGTATTTTCCTGGATAATGTCAAGTTTGGCATCTCAGTTAATACCAATTTATGTGACATCCAGTTTTCCATCAGTGAGAGCTTATTTGCAGTGTCAGTAAACTGAGGGGCAATCGCTTTTGTTCTTGGGCGTGAATTGACCGATTTCACTCTCTGTTGTCGAAGGGGTTTGTGATCACTGAATGTTTTCTATTCAGGTATCAAGTGGTTTAATAGGGCAGTGAATGCCTGTACCACTGTGTGTGGTGAAGAGATACTGCTCTGTAACTCCATTCAAAGCTGATTGTCAGCTGCCTAAGCATAAAATACTCACTGTTTGTGGGGAGTGTTTGCTCCCGTGTCGGATTTCTTCTGCATGTGCAGATGCAGTCCAGTGGCACTTGTACCTGGGGTCAGTATTGCAGAGCATTTCCTGTGGAATGAGGAGAGTTCTCCCTCTTATTAAGAGCACAAGTACAGACCATTTAGTTCTTTCAAAGCTGATCCCATCATGCTAGAATGGAGACTTCAGATGGAAAAAGACTTACCAAAAGGCTGGAAGATACTTGGAGAAATAATCTTTAAAAAAACCCTGAATCTGTATTTAATGCTTTTACAGTCCTTTTCATACTTGAAAATATGTATATGAGATTAAGCTGAGATTCTGTGAAAGACAAATATAAAATAAGATTTTTTTCTTCCATTTTATGTATAGGTACTAAATGAAGCAGTGGGTGCATTGATGTATCACACCATAACTTTAACTCGAGAAGACCTGGAGAAATTTAAAGCACTTCGAATAATTGTCCGAATTGGCAGCGGTTTTGATAATATTGACATCAAATCTGCTGGAGATTTAGGTATGGCTCTTACAGACTTTATTTTGCATCTTATACTTGCCTCCAGAAATCTGATAGCATCTAAATCTTTGTATTAATGTTTTCTGTGTATTTTATACTAGCATCATATGTAAGCTGTATAATTTTCGCATCAGAGTATAAGACTCATTATGGGGATACTAGCATTAGTTAATTAAGTGATAATATTAACAGCTTTGTGGCAGGATGACAATCCGCCTGCTCAATATAAACCCAAGGAGTAAGGCCATAATTTTTCATCTCTTTATTTTTTACCCCAATTGTATATTTTAACTACTACTGCTGTAATCCAATTACGAAATATAATTCCATCACCATGGCATACTACTTCTGTTTGAATAAAAAATGTGATCATTATCAACTGTCTGAGACTTATTTATGATGCATGAGATTTAGTGCTAAACCACTCCATAAAACAGAAATACCGATTTTATAGGAGAATCAGTTATTACTGTTTCAGAATAAATTCAGCTACTGGAACTATGAAGAGATGGTGCTGATGTTTGACTGTAAAAAAAAGTAACAATCTCTTTTGTACTTTCCTTACTTTAGATTAAACTGCCTCCTACCTGTAATCTAAAGGTCAGCCTATCACTTCGAGTAAAGATATTGTTTCTTTTCCAAGATTGAGGAGACCAAGTATGTTTCCCATTATGCTCTGAGAAGATCTTGGAAACGTTTATTTCAATGTGGCAGTGCTTACTCCTTGCAATAACCTCACTGATGTAGTGAGGAGCTGGAGTGTGGTCTGTTTATCAGCTAATGATAGTAAAATACTCACCTGTTGTAAGGGTGGCAGAGCCTTAACCACTCCTTGTTGAGTTTTATAAAGAACAGGTCAGGGCTGAAAGTGTGCAAGGCTGTGTACTGCCTGCTTCAACTGGTGCTGCAGTCAGGCACGTGTGTTGTGAGCCCCCAAAAACCTGAGTGTGTGGAGATGCCCTGGGGTAAAATCCTAGATCAGAAGGCAAAATGTAGGTGCAGATCAAAGGCTCTGACCAGTCGGGAGCCCAATTTGTGGAGAAAATCCCTGATAAGAGGAAGATCTTCGCAGGATTGCTGGCTGTTTCTTCTGCAGGTCTCTCGGCTGGATTGTAACCCGAGTTTATAACTTAAGTGCAGCTTAGTTTTTCAAGCCAGAGTACAGCAGCTTTGGGAAATTCTTGTTCATACGAAATGCTAAATGGCCACGTTCCTCATCCAGTTCCTGTCTTGTGATTAGACTGAGTTGTAAAGTTAGGGTCCAATCTGTTTGTTCATCCCTTAGTTTACAAAATATTATTGTCCACTCTGTCAAAAGCCAGTAAATGTGGAAAGGTTACAGTGTAGAATCTCTGATTTTAATAAGAAGTTCAGGTGAAATGGTTGGAATGAAATATTACTGAGACAAAGAGCCTTCCATTTGTTGAAGTAGTACAAGTAATACAAATCTTAAAGAGCTGATGTGAGAGTGATCTGTTCTTTATAAAAAGCTTTGATTTGCTTTTGAGATGTAGATTTACCCCAGAGTCTGACATATTCCTGAACTTCTTAAGTTATTTTTCATAGAGCTGGCACATGGGGTTGTTACCAGCTTTTCCTATTAGGAGTTATTTTCCTATTAAGCACTTTTAATCTTCTTAGAAAGCATGAAAATACGTGTTTCTTGGATAAAACATGCTTTTCCTCCACTTTATTAATTGTTGACCAGAAAATACATACAAGTTCTGGGTGTAGCTGGATGCAAGTGAAGTGGGAGCCCAGGTAATGCCTGTTGACTCCTGAATTTTTCAGCATTGAACCTGTGCACAAAATCACTGAAAGCAGTGGGAAAAGAGAAGGGAGCGTAGATCAATGGATATGAGATGAGAGTGTGCTGTCTTTTCCCATGTGAAATGTCTCTTCATTTCCGTGCCTCTCTCTTGATGCTTTTTGTGGTTCACTATGTCTCTGCCTTTCAAAAATGAGCTGCTTTTAAAGTTGAAGAAAAATAGGGAAAAATAAATTCCTGCCATTCAGGAGAGAAATTACCTGACTTTTGTTCCCTCAGTTTCCTAAGGAAACCTATTAGGGAAGATGGTATATTATTTCTCTTCCCAAAAACATAATACAACTCTTTAAGCTCCTTTTAAAGCATAATTTTGTTGATGGCAGCTATTAGGAGACACATTTATTAAATTTATGTTGCCATCTAAAACCTGCATTGTTGCTCCATGAAAAAGACTTTTTTTGTATAAACAAATGCAGGTGTTTAATATGAGCTACTTAGAGGAATGTTATTTTTCAGTCTTTCACCTCTCCCTCCCAGTCGAGGTTTTTTTCCCCATTTTTCAAAATGGTGAGTTTCCTGCTACCGTTGATGTTAGCAGGATGCCAAGATTAATATTCTAGCAAATGATGCTGGTGTATCTTCTTGTAAGTCTTAAGGGCAGTGACTCAGCAGACAGGCTTATCTCTGCAGCAGAGGAAAGAAAAATAGTTCTGCAAGTTCCTTGTGCTAGTTTTTAGTGATGTAGAGAAAGCTGTAAAAAAGTACTGGGCAGCAGAATAAAGGCATTTGAATGTAAAACACAGATAAATATAGTATGGGCTTATTATTTGTCGTATTACTATTGTTGCTGTTTTTGAAGAGAATGTTTCTTCTTCTTTGCTTCATAAGATATGCTGGCATTAGCTGAGGACTTACTGAATATTGAGTTATGTAAAAATCCAAACAGTGAAAACAGTTTTTGGGTGTTTTTAGGATACAAACCACTTTTTTTTCTTCTCCACCATGAAATTATACTGTGTGCTGTTTGTTGTCTCAGTCAGCAGAACTGAGACACAAAACATTTGTGGGAGCTGGTGATTAGAGAGAGAACATGCACTGCATGGAAAGACTGAAGAGAGACAAGTCAAAAAGGACACAAACATTTCAAGCAAACATTTTGCTTAACTGCTGTGTATTGAGTACTGGAAGGGAAAAAGCAGAATGGGATAACTTCCATGCAATTACAATCACTTGTTGCTTCATCTGTTTTTTGAAGTAAAATAGGCTTTTTGTGAATCTTGAATC
This sequence comes from Edolisoma coerulescens, assembly GCA_013397115.1. NCBI lineage: Eukaryota > Metazoa > Chordata > Aves > Passeriformes > Campephagidae > Edolisoma > Edolisoma coerulescens. The sequence continues at coordinate 844,099 of VWZW01004129.1, forward strand.
AATCCACCTTCCACAATTTTCTGTGGAAATCGGTAGCACTTAAAGCTGCTTGATGTTACGCTTGTTTCAACTGGCAACTTTTCAGCTGTTAGGAACATGGACTTCATTTGGCATTACCTTGCCATGCAGAAGCAGATTTTGCGTTTCCCTATTGACAATTAGGTGGATTCCCTTTAATGTGGGGGAAAGCTTGGGATTTTTTTGTTGAAATTCTAAAAACCCCTGTGCAACAGACTGCCCTTTCCTGTATCACGATTACCTATCCATGATTTGGAATTACTAACAGTCATCCTGTGAGGGCTTTATAAGAGTTGCTGTCATTATAAATTATTTTATCCTTTTTGTAATTTGCATAGATAACTTTTGGGAGGGTATTTGCTCTGTGGTGGAAGGCTAACTGACACAATTAAACCTAAACCATGATCATTGACCACACTGTTGAGAGCAAGGCAGACTTCTCTATGGTGTTCAAAGCACCAAGCTCAGTGGAAATGTAAAAAGCTTACCAAGACTCATGTTCTAAACTATCAGACATCTTCAGTGCTTTCCTTTAGTGGTTTCAGTAGCCTGTTTACTATCTGCCTTAGTTTGCAATAAATAAATAAAACTACTATAATTAGTAATAAAAAATCAGACAAATAAGTTGGCACATAGTTGTCAACTATTATGTGGTATTCCACCTGCCATTACAGTCAGAAACTTTAGTATTTGTGCAAGACATGTTGAAATACCTGTAATTTTAAACATCATGCTCCTGTACTGCTGTGAAATGGGAAAAAGTAAGCATTGTTTGGCAACTGGCATCCTCTCCCCCGTTGCTTGCAGGGATTGCCGTGTGTAATGTGCCAGCCGCCTCCGTAGAAGAAACGGCAGATTCCACCATGTGCCACATCCTGAACCTGTACAGGAGAACCACCTGGCTCCACCAGGCCCTGCGGGAAGGCACGAGGGTACAGAGCGTCGAACAGATTCGGGAAGTGGCTTCCGGAGCTGCCCGGATCAGAGGGGAGACCTTGGGCATTATTGGATTAGGTACGTTGTCTTCATTCATGGTTTCATGCTCATTGCTGTCCATTGCTTTAAAAAAATGTGAAGATTTGAACTGTAAAAATGGAACACTCGGTGTCAAGCGTGTATAATCCCACTTCATTCCTGGTGTTTTTATGACTTAAATGTTTTCCCTTTAGACATAATCTTTCTCCTCAGAAAACTTATTTTATTGCTGTTATTCTCTCAATTCATTGAGTTTCTGTACATCTTTCTGTTGCCATATTGCTTGCTGTCAGGCACACTGCTTGTAAGAGAAGGACACATCATCACTTCCCTTTTCCAGGACGAGGATCCTGCTACTTCAGCCCAGTTACATGTGTATGTTTTATCCCTTACCTGTTGTCATACCTGGTTTTGTTTGGACTTTCTTCCTTTTACTGTTTTTTACGTAAGTAAGAAGTCTTTGCTGCAGTAACATCCTGCAGAGCAGTTATTTCGTGCATTTGATTGAGCTGGATCTGAAATTGTATTTCAACTCTAATGAGAGGAAGAATATATGCAAGAAAGTTTGAAATGTTTCCAGACCTAATAAAATCACCTTCTTACCTCTCTGAGTGACCCTAAATGTTTTTCAGCATCCAACAGATGGACAGGCTTGCTTTGGATGAATTAATTACTGTCTGTTACAGAAGTAGAGAAAAACAAGCAAGTCAGTTTCTATATAAAAATTATTCAGTCATGTGCTTGTCTTACACAGATCTCATAGACTGTGGATGTAATTGCTGTGCTATTCATCCACAGGAATTAATAATATGATTTTGACAACAAAGCATCATACTTAAATGACTGCTCCAGTTACACATTGCTGTCAAATAACTCAAGCCACGAACTCTTTACTTTTGGCAGCTGAACATACCCTGGTGTTACATAGTACTCATTTAAATGAGCATGCAACACACCAGGACCATCTTCACAATCAAAGAATTGCCTTTAAAATATGACTTCCAAGAAGTTAGTCATGAAGCTGCTTTTTCAAATCTGTAGTCATGTAATTATGCATCTCATTTAAACACACAGCGATTATTGTGCTCGCAGTCACAGCATCTGTACATAAATAATAGACAGTTGCCTGCAGCGTTTCCAAAATGGAAGTGCATACCTGGTTTTTGAAACTTAAGCTTTGGCTCATGTGCAGTGCATATTTACTGGAGATATCTGTACTGTTGTCATTTAATTTGGGGTTGTTTTTTTTTTGTACTGAACAAATTCAAACTTGAGATTACAAAAAAAAAAGTCTTTCATCATTGGTGTCCTTAAGTGAGTTTTATTGATTTTGTTCTCGATGACTGAGAAGTATAGAGGAACAAATGGATAATCAAATTGCCAGTATGTGTATAAAACCTTACAAAATGCTAGGTTTTGGTTTTAGTTTTAAAAAGCAAGCCTGTTGTGTGCATGGTATACTTAAAAAGCTAGTAAAATCTGATTTTTAAGGGCACACATCTGTTGCAATTACTGACCAGTCATTATCTCTAGCCTTTTTTTGTTCCTATATTTCCTACAATAGAATATTCACAATTTCAAGGAATACTACATTGTAAAGTCACTTTTGAAAACTTCCACTCTTCCTTCTTGTGCACGCATGTGAGTAGGCACAACACTTTGAAATTGACCTGTTCTAACGAACTCCTATGAATTTGTGTATTAATGAAGAGTAAAAATGTAGACTTAGAAGATTTACCAGAATTCCTGTGAGAGCACTTCAGGCACTTAGGCTGTGATGTGCATCCTTTTCTAGTACAGAGCACTGTAAGAGGTTACCTGTCTTGAGTTTCAGACTCAAACATGTATTTACAACCAAAAGATTGTTGTTGTTGTCCTTAGATTGAGTTTCTTCACTAGTGGCCTTTCCCCATGTCTGGAGTTCTGCCTCAGTTTATTATTTAGACATGTCAGTGTCAGAAGTGATGATCCACCCAGATGCTGTGAAGTGAATGTATTACACACAAAATAAACAGTCTCATCATCTGTTGCTAAGCTCTTTCTTCTGTTTCTGTGTAGTGTCTCAGTTTCTCTGTCCTTTGTCGTTAACGTGTGTCTGAGATCATCTCTCAACCACAACTGTGTTTCTCTGTTCTTTCTTAAAACTTGTGGTCTCTTTAGCAGTGGGTTGCTTAAATTTATCACTTTGCTGCTGCAACAGCTAACTGCAGACCTTAACATCTGTTCCTGGGCTTTTCTCTTGTTTTGCCAAAGAGGAACACCCTAGCTCTTGCCTGTCTCTGTGCTAGGGAATGACTATGTCTCCAAAGTTTCAGCTACTCACTTCCTTATCCACTGATCTAGCCAAGTTTCGTGACTCACTTGCCTTCTTTCCATCACCCACTCTCTTCTCTTTGCCTCCTCTCATACATATTCCTGCTTTGACACTTGGTCTGTCCTGCTTAATCCTATTACTTTGTGTTCTTCCTTTAAAGTTAACCCCATCTCTCATCCTCTGCTTGTATTGAGTTTGAAGATAAGCAGAGACTCAACAGCATAATGCCTCCTTCATGTGCTTGTTGGATCCCATCCGTCACTGTTGTGTTGTTTGGTTAGCCCCTGAGCTCCTTAGGGCACAGCCCATGCCTTTTTCTGTCTTTGTGAAGTGTCTGATTCTTTGAGCCTTACATAAATAATAATATCACATCATTAAACAGCTTTGTCACTTTTAATCTTTATTACTGTCCGGTGTCCTATATTTCAAGTGATGCATCACAAGTGTGGATAATAAGCCCTGCATTTAAAAAAAAAAAAAGCTATCTTTTCACCTTATATCTAGAAATGTTGGGAGTTTTATTTTTTTAAGGAAGAATATTTATGAGCAGCAGCATGTAAGTACTTGGATGAATAGACATCTGGCCCTGGTTCTGCTCTAATGATAATTTTACAGCAGTGAAGTCACACTCCCTTTCCCTTCCTTCTCAGTGAGAAATGCTGATGACTAATGACTAATGCATTTCCTCACCCAAGAAAGGTGAAATTCTTCCAAATAAATTTGTCTCCACATCACAGTGAATGTCATCACTCAGTTGGTCTTTCCTCACCTGCTCTATTCTCTCAACAGTCCCATGGCCCTACCTAGATGTTGGCCAAATTACTAACCTGTGTTTTAAAACAATAAGGCTTAAGAGTTGTGTGGTATTACTCTGCAATAAATGATCTACTCTTAGCAGTCCTACTGGCTCTCTTAATGTGCTCAGCAGGAAATGTAAGGAAACAGCACTCTCCACATTTCAGAGTTCTCCAAGAAGGAGGAAAAATTACCAATATTCTCCATTGCACAGGCAGGGAAGAACTGCTAAGTGAAAGCACTTTTTATTTGCATGGAAGTCTTCAGGCAGGTCATCATCATTTCCATGGTATCAAGGTCATTTTATAAAACTTTGTAATACCAGCACAGGATGAGTGTTCATTGCCCAGGGGCTGAGCAGGGTCCTTGACAGCAGCTGCTGTACTGTCACACTCAGATCAGGTCATTGGCAGGGTCAAGGTCAGAGACACCTATAAATTGGGACACTTGGGTTGGAGGGAGTTGGGAGACTTGTGGGGGAGTGAATGGATGAGGCTGTAACAGGAGACTTGGGTGTCTGAGTCTCTCTTCTGAAATGGTGAATGGACCTTGCTAGAACTTTGATTCCTAAAAGACGCTGTGTTGCTTTCTGCTTTTTTTGCAATTGTATGCAACATTCATTTTCTGCGTTCTTCTTACACTGCAGACCAAGAAATTCATTTAAGGTTTTGAGTTTAAGATTATGCCCTCCCTGGAAGCAGCCATGAATATTCATAACAATTCAATATGCTCTTAACATACAGTTGTCCCAAAGGTGGGATGCTTTGTGTGCTGTATTGTCCTCAGTGTGTTGAGGTAGGTTTTGAACCACCCCTCATACCCAGGATAGTCTTATATAATAGAAGTTTTTCAAGAAAGGAAAAAAAAGGTCATAGGTTTGTGGTTCTTTTTATGTCAGATGGTAGTTTAAAAAGAAATTGGCAAATTAACCTTGTGTCCGGCTGTGTATTTGTTTGATGACTAAGACTATATATGAATTGTCAATTGCAGAAGACTTTTATCCCATAAAATATTTGTAATAGGATAATTCTGGTTAGAAATAGAGATGTGATTCCCAAGTGTTTCTGAAGGAAACTTTTGTGCCCATTGAAGAAGGCTTTGGTTTATTAGCCTGGTTGGGGTGAAGGAAGAGTGTAGCTTTAACTGGAGAGGCTGTTGTAAGAGATTTTGCTGTTGTGAATCCCCTCAGGTATTACTATTGTAAAGAGTGTAAAAAAAGAACAGATGACAGAATGTTGCATGTGAAAATGAATGAAGCTGGAGTAACAGTTACATGCTTTGTTAAAAAAAAAAAAAATGTTTACAGTTGTGTGACTGATTCCTTGAGCTGTGAGCATGCCGAAATTTGGAAATAACACAGTGTTCGTGCTGAAAATTTTCTAATTCAAATTTATAAAAACAGCTTGGAAAGCAAACAAATAACGTGCATGCAAGTGTTGAAATGAAAGATTTTGAGGAGTATTCTAACCTGGTGTCCCCAAAGAAAAGCAGACAGCCCCTGTCAGATTGATATATTGTTTAATATTCCAAGCACATCTGTCACTAAGCACTGCAGAATTGCTGTGTTCGCGTCAAGTGATCAACAAAAACCTTTCTTCCCATGGCTTCAGAAGTTTATTCAAAGAGAAAGTGAAAAGCAGAGGGAAATCCCTTCAAGCACAATTGGAAAGAGATGGGATTTCCCTGGGTTAATTTGATGCTTTTTTGAACAAACTTAGATGTTACAAAGGAAAACTTGTTGACTTTTTTTTTTTTTTTTTCAAATGAGGCATTGTTATTGCTGTGTGTCAAGTGAGGCTTTTGAAACATCTTTATCCAACATTTGTAGTACTCTAACATGAGTATCTAGTCTGTAAGCATCTAACTTGAAAAGTGTGTTAGTTCTCACTCTTCAAAATGCCTGTAACTCATTAGATGTGCTCAGGGGTTTTTTTTTCCCTCACTGTTTTACTGGTAGTGTGTCGAAGGGAAGTGGTATGGAGTCATGCCCATACAGCAGTTTTGGGCACGGCTCTGAAATATGACAGTAAGGAAAGTGGAACAGAAAAACAGAGTTCAGTGCGAATTCCAAATGGGACTGCACTCTTCTTAACTAGGTGCCATATGATGTATTGTGTTTATTTATCATTCAGGTGGCTGAATAAAATTTATTTTAAAGCCTTAGATTAGAGGATTCTTGTAGGCATTTTAATGCTGCAAGGATGTTATTCAAAATGAAAGAAGATACCAGAAAGGAGATTCCATGTACCGAGAATGGTTGCGCTTCAGATAAACAAATTATCTGTCATTGCATCCATTTTTGAGGATTAATTTTATAGCTTTTTATTAAAGCCAGCTGGTTTGACATGGGTAAGGATAAGCCCTTGGCAGGCTGTGTTCACAGGCAGTGGTGTTTTGCCATAAACAGGCCCAGCAGGCAAGCCTTGTGTTACACAGATTATTGCAGATTACGTGACATCTTCTGGCATTTCAGATATCTGGTTACAAAAGGTGCAAACCTCCTGCTTTGTTTCAAGGCAGTGTGAAACAGTCCAGATGTATCATTTCTGGTCTCAGTGATGATTTCCAGTGGGATGGGAGACGCCTCCGTTTTCTGCATTTCTAGTTGCTGTACAAAACATTATGGTTTGATCCAAGCGTTCCCATTAGGAAGGAGGAGGTTACCTTACAGCAGCTGCTTCACATCTGCTCTCATGGCGTGTTTGTCTTGTTCCAGGGCGTGTTGGGCAAGCAGTAGCACTACGTGCCAAAGCCTTTGGCTTCAGTGTGATTTTTTATGACCCATACCTCTCGGATGGCATGGAGCGTGCTCTGGGACTGCAGCGGGTGAGCACTTTGCAGGACCTGCTGTTCCACAGTGACTGTGTTACCCTGCACTGCAACTTGAATGAACACAATCATCATCTTATTAATGACTTCACCATAAAGCAGGTAATAATCTGTGGGCGCCTTCCATACCGGTGCTGGTTGCCAACTCTGTATAGCATTTATTTCTGTAAATAGGCAGATTCTCATTTGATAGAAATCTTTCTGTTTTGTTGCTCTAAGATCAAACAGGTCTATAATTGATTAGGAACTAGCTGGTTGCTTATGTATTGTTGCTTTTACTGTCTTTTTGGCTCAGTAACATTGCATTTATGGAAATAATTTGCTCTTCTTAATATCACGCAGATTTAATGAAGTGGCGTTGATGTAAAAGTACTTCTTTTGTGTCTTGTAGTAGCTACTTCCTTCACATGTGTATTTTCAGGTAGCAATTCTGCCTTTCACTGTTGTCCCTCAGTTTGAGTTCCTTCGATGCAATTTAAGGATTATGACTAAATGGCTCCCCCCTGTGCTCAGTCCTGATGCTCGCAGAGCACTTCAAGGATGGAGCTCATTTACAGCATTGCATTATTGGGAAAAATAATGTTTCTTGGAATTAGTACCAACCTCTCCCTAAAGTTGTAGGTAATACATAAAATAATTTCAAAATGTAGGTGTAGTAACTGCTCTGTTATTGACTAATATGATAACAGAAGCCAGACACTTAATGAAAAAGTTTGACTCCACCTTCAGTGTAGGTAACAGCCAGAAGTAAAACACTGAGACCTAAGAGTGGAGGCAATGTACAGGAAGGACACCCTAAGATGGAATAGTTGGTTTGGCAGTTCTTTATATATGTATAAATATATAGTGGGTTTATATGTTGGTAACAATGACAGTAGCACTCTTTTGCAGTAAAATCATTGCTTGTCTTCTGAGAAATAGTTTGTACCTACTACTCCTGAACTTTAGAACTGAAGAACTTACTGAACATGTTCCACAGTCATGTAGGATCATGGCAGAAAATTGACAATGCAACACGCTTCCTGATTTGAGAGTTTAGGGATTTTGTAAATCCATCACAACATAAAATCAGGATTTGGAATTTAAAACTCTAAAAAATTAAGAAGCTTAAAATGAAACCTCTAAGAGAACAGAGCTTTGTCACCCTGACCTGAGCGTTGTCTTTTGTTGTGTGGCTAGGTGCATTCAGTGGTTATTACATGGTGAGATGTCTTTGCAAGCAGACACCTAGACCCAAAAAGCATCACATTGACTTTAGTGGGACCGCTGAGCAGCGGTCACTTTATTCTACAGCAGATGTGAAACTGCGGCCAGTTCATCACAGGAGGTTTTTGAGTGGAGGCAGAGAAATGTGTTGAGCTTTGGAGAAGGCACAGTGCATTAATCAGAGAAACGAACAAAGGAAAACATGTTAAAACTGAGTAATACCGTCTGAAATGAAATGCCTGTAGTAAACTGCACTGGAAAGTATCTTGTAAGCATTTATCTTGCTATTTGTTATCCTTCATGATCAAAGCAAGGATTAATTGAAGTGTTATAGATAGTTCTTGCTTCAGAAAAGAGTTTGGGTGAAGCAGTCTGGATAGTAAAACGGGTGTGAAACCCATGAAATTGTAACCCCTCTGACTGCTTAGTTTGTGTGAGCATATTCTGATTTAGGCTAACAGATGTTGGAGTTGGCCTAGAATTTCTAGAAAGCCTTGCATACCGTTTTTGTCCAATATTGCATGCTCACGTAATAACCAGTTTTTAAACAAAGTACAGAGAAGTATGGTGCATTTCATTTCACTGAAGTCTTACCCTGAATTTTGTTGAATCTGAAATGACATAAACTTAAAATGTCTTTGAAAATTTGGTGTCTGTCTTCTCTTTAAGTAGCATTTCTAGTGAATTAATCATTGTTCTCTCTAGTCATCGTGCTTGTCCTTGTAGTCCCAGAGTAGCTCAGAGAAGTGTTTCAGTGAGCCTTTGGTATTCAGGTGTTCTTAAGAGACCGAGGTCATCTTTAGTTACACAGATTTGAGAAAAAGACACTGCAGTTTAAACACAATACTTTTATAAAGCAGCTCTGCAGGTTTACTGTAGGTGAATTTAACAGACGTCAGCAGTTCCAGCTGCAAAGCTCTTTCAAGCTTCCACCCATTGTTAAGGATCATCTCCAGCTGCATCCACCCTGACAGTTTATCATGAGTCATGTAATTCATTCCCTCCAGAATGCATTTATGCAGACATGTTCTGTTTGATTTGAACGTGTCTTAGTGCTGGTTCTGGAGTTTTGTAAGTAGTCCTAAAATGAAAACTCAAGCAAGGTTGTTGGACAGATTGGACAGAAGATTTTACCAGGATTCGCTTTAATTAAAATTTTCATGTCCTTTAGAGAGCCTGTAAATACACGAAGCTGTACTTAAAACTCACATTATCCATTTGCACAGAAATAGGGAGGGTATATGAGCTCCCACAAGCCTTCATGGTGTCTGCACTGGTGTGATTGGCTCTTGGGTGAGCCCACCTGTGCTGGTTTTTGTACAGTTCCCACAACTGACCCAAGAACTGGAGATGCAGTGATTGTTCCCGTAAGGAATGTCTTCTTGTTACCAGACCAGCTTAAGATCCTGCCCCTGTTTCTTGGCTGTTCTGATTCCCAGGTTAATTACATAAAGCTGAGAGAAGCATCCTTTAGTTCTGCTCCTGTAAGTGGAGTTTTTGCTGTACAGACCGATGGATGGTTCTCCTGTAGGCCCAGGAGACTGCAAATGGAGAGAGGCAGGCTCACATTAAACCTAGAGAGTTGGCCAGTAAAATGTGGTGGGTTTTTTCTCTATAAAACACTGAAAGCATGTGCATATTAATATTCCCTATGACCTCGTTTAAAAAAAAAAAAAAAAAAGCTGACTTTTATTCAAACCCCCTTGTAATTCATGAAAACGGCATTCAGTGTAAGGATCCATTTACCTACGGTTTAGCTTGATGTGTAGGTTTTGTGAAGTTGAGAAGGTGTCAAAATGTTGGGGTTTGGTTATTTTTATGGTGAGAGACAGAGTCAGTACAAAATGAGATTTTCATTATTCATCTTCACCATGGCTCCTGCTCTTCATGTGCTTTCCTTCATGCACAGAGGTGTTTTGAGACATCTGTTAAAGATGAAATACCAGGGTGGCTGGAAGCAGGATGTTGTAATTTATGTTTTTTTCAGTACCATTTCTCTTATTTAAACCGCCACTTTGTTTTCAAGTTGTGGATATATTGTGGTGTAAATTCTTGTAGTTCTCCCCACACAGTGTCATCTACAATGCTAATCTGCACAATGCACAGCACAGCTTCTCTCCTGGGCACACAGCGTTCTCAACCAAATTCATTTTCATGCCTTTTAATTGAATAATAGAAGAATTCTTCAGACCTTTATTTGAAAAGTCTCGCAGGGGAGGAGGAAGCTGAAGTAACAAAAATAAATAATACATACATCTACTGTGTTTTGGCAACTAGGGGGAAAAGTGTTTGAAAATCCAAAAGCATTGATTTTTCTGAAAAATTCATGTAGGCTTTTATTTGTGTGAAAGTTGAAAGCCACAAAATATGAATTTGTTTAAGAATGTGCTGTAGTTTCTGTCTCATGCAATTTCACAGTGAAATAAAAAGGCATAAAATGATCTGTCACTTTCATATGCACAGTTGTATCTTTTGATCATGTTACTGCACAATATCTGAAACGCTTCTATTAAAAGACACTACTTACAAGAAACAAAAGGTTATTAAGTGCTGTGAAATAGCATTTTATGTTAGAAGCATCACATTTGGTGGTACTTTCCAATGGAAAGGGAAGACAACTGTTAAAGTTTAAACCAGCTGAATAGCCTTTGTTGTAATGGATGCTTCTTTTGAGTAAAAAATAATGCCACAACGATTTTATTTCATTTATTTTTATTTCATCATTCTTGTTTTTAACTTTCCCTAGATGAGACAAGGGGCTTTCCTGGTCAACACAGCTCGAGGTGGGTTAGTAGACGAAAAAGCACTTGCACAGGCCCTGAAGGAAGGAAGGATACGAGGGGCAGCCTTAGATGTACATGAGTCAGAACCATTCAGGTGCTTTTCCTTTTCTTTTCTTTTTATTTTGTTCACTTTCTTATTTTTAAGTCTTAGTGCATGATACAATCAACAGCAACAAGTAAATTGAGTTTTCCGTTCATTTGGTAGCTAAATACTCCTTAGCAAAGCAACATGAATCTGTGCAGCACTGGACTAATGCAAATGTAGATGGAGCTTGTGTATGTGGTTAGAAGTGACAAAAGTGACATCCAAGATTTAATTCCTTAAAAAGAAAAAAAAAAAACAAACAAAACAGTGGGTTTATTTGGTAGAAATAGCAGGGACCTGAGTTCAAATCCAGGTCGTGGCTTTGGCCGTGGCTTCGAGGGCAGTGCACCTTTGCCATTGTTGCAGCTCTGGAGGCAACTGATGTCTGAACAGAGTCTTTCCAAGGCAAAGAGTTGAGATGTGGTGTGAGAAGTAACTGCTTTATGGCACCTTTCTGAAGGAAAAGACATGTGTCCAGATTGCCTCTGCAGGAAAGCCCTAAATGTAAGAGGCTGCAAAAAGAAAGTTCAGGAAGGCTGTCGGAGTGCAGGTTTTGTTTTGTTTTACCCTTTATCAGGGGAGTAGTAACTCTGCTGTCAGTAGCAGGGCTGCTAGCACAAGCCTGAGTTTTTGAATGACTGACAAGTCCAGTGTTTTAGGCAGGAATGTACCACTCCCCTAAGTGGCATTGGCACTGAGGTATCAGCACTCCTGATCAAAATGAGCCTATTTCATATGTCCTTGAATCTTGAGAACAGACTGCTGTAGCTCAGTCCTTGCATGTGACAAGCCTTTTTCAGGCTGGGCAGGGAAAAATGTTATTTTTAACTGGAACAATCCACACATAAGTTTTTGAAGAAGAACAGATTCAGGGCAGGTTGTAAAGACTGGAGAGAGGACAGTATCTCTCATCCCAGCTTGAGGGGGAAATAGAACCTTTGAAAAAATAGAATAATATCCTTTCAGTCAGAATTTTTCTATCTACTGAGGCACGATGCCACATCACAGATATTTAATTTTATTTATGCATGCCCTGGATTCATTTACTCCTAAATGTAGTCATTACAAATGCAGTAGTGCTGTGCAAAGCCAGAGTGTAGCAGCTCAAGGGACTTCCAGCTACATACGTTCTTCCCAGTTCTGATCTGGGATGTGCACAGGCAGCCCGTTGCACCTCTGGGAAGCCCCATTTACTGCATGGAGATGCCATCTGCAGAGATTCAGTTGCAGGATTACAGCCACAATTTCCTTTGGCTTCAGTGCTGCATGTCTATCTGATCGCAGCATGCAACTCTTTATTCAAGAGTTTTGCCAGATATTTTGAGGTTTATTGAAGTACAGATGAAATCTATCATTTTATGAGTTATGACCAACTCTGAAAGCACGCTTTTGTCTTAAAATATTTGTTCTCCTGTTGTTACAGTTGACTGCAAGATTATTAAAACTGGAAATAAATAGGAGGAGCAAGTTTCCATTATTTTCAATTTCTTTACTTGGTATCTGTGATAACACTTTTATACAGATTCATTGCTTTCCCTGAAAAACAGTCTGTAAAGTAAATTTCCTTCTTTCTGTGGAGTTTCTATAAAGGAATGGGAAAGAAAAAATAGTTAAAAATAACAAAAAAACCCTGAATTATCAAAAAGCTGTTGAGGCTGCTGATGGACACACTTCTGATTTGGAAATAATTGTAAGATTTTTTTTTTTCTTTAAATGATTAAATGTCACATTGACAGAAAGAGAAGGGCTTTGTTGGTTAATGCAATAAAAGTAAAATTGTGATGAACTGGACAAATGGAATGGCATCCTAAATTAAAGTTTTCTTTTATGCATTTCTGCCCCAGAACTGGAGTGGCAGTGGCTGTAATTAACAATAAGTGCATTGGACAGAAGCTAATGTTGCTGCTATACTTAAGTTTTATCCTTTGAGTCTATAAAACGTGATTGTTGCTTATTTATACCATGAGTAGTACATTAAATTAACAGACAGAATTATAAACAAACTCAGTAAAAAATAGAAATACATTCTTTTCTGTTGTAGAAATTAATCTGTGTATGTACAAATCCATCTGGATTCCCTTCCTGCTTTCCCTTTGCCCCCCCAATATTTTTTTGTCATTTGATCTTGTTTTAAATTTTCATTCAGCTTTAGTCAGGGCCCCTTGAAGGATGCACCAAACCTGATCTGTACCCCACATGCAGCCTGGTATAGTGAACAAGCCTCAATTGAGATGCGGGAGGAAGCAGCACGAGAGATCCGAAGGGCGATCACAGGTACTGACTGACATTATTATTAGCTCCTTCACTGTGTAGTTCTTTTTAAGAAACCTATTTCTTCAGTCTTGAAAGATCCTGAAAAGAAGCAGCCTTGGGTTTTGTTTCTAATATCTGGAACATGGAAGTGAGCAAATGCCCACTAAGTCTGTTCTCAGAACTGGAACAAGTCATTTTGGAGGTTTTTTGCAATTACAAAGGGAAGGCAGGCACTGCGAAATAAGTACTTTTTCATGTAAGAGAAATGTATTTATATATGAAAAATCTGCTGCTTTTTTCCTTTGTTGCATATAACTGTTACCCATTTGATGGATGTGACTGCAAGTCCTCCTGGTCTTGGTGGTATCTTCCTTAGCTTTGCCTAGATGCTCCCTTATACTTGTCACAAGCAGTTCTATATGTAAAAGTTTTTAGTATTTTGTTGGGAGGTTATTCTATTTTAGATGTTTCCCTCTTTAAAGCCTTGCTAAAGAAGTCTGGCATTTTAAAGGGCAGAGTGTCTTTGTTATATAACTGCCATGTAATTGTAAACTGCTCACATAAGAGAAAACAGTTACGTCTCGAACATGCACTGCTAATAAATAAAATGAGAGGACTGAGCCATTTGGCATGGTTTTGAATCCCTTGTAGCCTAAAATAAAAGGAAGGATTTTCATACTGGAAAATGATTCATTAAGCACTAATGTTTTCTCTTTAGTTGGACTTTGCTGTGTCCCCCTTGGCGATATAGTCTGAATGCTCTGCAGACATGCAGGGCCATCTGTGTCACCTTGAGAGTAGTTCAGTGCCAACACATTGCTCTGCTACACAAAAAGCACTGGCAGTAGCCTTCCCTCTGGCTTGTGCCTAGAGAGGCCTGGCAATTTAGTTTCATTTATAGCCTGTACAGAAAGAAGATTCTCCTCTGGATGCTAATTAAAGGCACCTCTTAAACTCCTGATCTGAATTGTCCTTTACTGGACAATTTCACTCTGTTTTAGAGGTGACCTGAAGAGCCTGACCATCCCTTTGCTGGAACTGGTCCTTGTGGCTGTACTCCAGAACTCCAGTGGTACATTTGTTGGTAAGGGTGTCCATTAACTATTGCCTGCTCCCAGATAGCTCTGGGAGAGATTGCACAAACCAGCATCTGATAACGTGCTTGAGGGAGGGTTGATGTGCAAATCAGCGTTAATAGGCAGTGGTCTGAAAACTAAAGAAGAGCCAGCCATCCAGAGCTAGTTTTATGGTAAATTTGTGCAGTAGCCCAAGCATATGTGCTAGGAAGGCAGACCTACAGTTCCTTCAAGTGTGTGATGGTGCTCTCAGAGATCTGTATCATTGATTTGTATCGAAGCTGTCAGCACTTCAGTGTTTGCATATGGTTTTTAGTAAGATCAAACTGAGACCAGCGTTAAGGAGGTGAGAATGACATTGAATTGCAGTGAAACAAATGTAGGAAAGATACAGGAAATGTGGGATAAAGCTGGATATATGAAAACCATAGGGGAGCACAAAGAAGAGAGGGTGTAGAGAGGGAGAATAATTGGAAAAAGGTGTGAAGTGTAGGAATGAAGGCTATGACTACCATCTGACAATAAAAATGTTAAGTGTTTCTGCTGTTGCTTAAAAGTCAATGATGTTGTGATGTGTAAAATGGAAGTAATCAGCAGAGATTAAATACCTTGAAATACATTTTTAAACTTGATAGCATTCCGAGTATGAAATAAAGAGGACCACTGGAATTGGGAGTAAGAGGCAGGCAAGCATGGGAGACTAGTAGAACATGCCTACAGAAATTAGCAAAATGAAGAAGGAGGGGGGCTAAGAGGAAGACAGGATTGAGAAGGATAAACATCAAAAGAAGAAAGATACTGTTTAAATTTGTGGACAGTTCTGGCAGAAGTTTAGATGGGTGTATATTTCAGCTACATTTAGAAGATGATTTCTAGATGGTTGGAATTCACCCATAATGGGGCATGTACCTCGTCTTGTTTAGTATTGAGCTAGAAGCCCTTTCAGCTGGTGCAGAGGAGACGTGACAGGTTCAGGGACATCAGCTCAAGTCATGGAGTAACCTATTTGATGGTATCCACTGCACAAAAAGCAATTTTGTGAAAAGGCTTTTTAATAGCCCCATTATGGCCAGGCTGATGGATAGAAAGAGCAGGCAGAGATAGTGAAGTCCTTAATCAAATTTCCAGTAGAAAGCTGGAGACAAAAGGCTGAATTCTTTAATGAAAAAGCATGGTCAGGTTTTGACAGCGTTTCTGGGGTACCATTGCCAGCAGTAGCAAGGGTGGACTCAAAATTACCTCCTTCTACCCTTCTGTGTGCAAATGCGCTGTAAGATTAAACTTCAGTAAAGACACATTAAAACAGATGTCAGAAAAAACACACGCTCCAGTTGACCTCTCTCCTGTTAAAATAGGTGGAAACATTCCTATTGCTATGAAGAAAATACGTGCTGGATCTGCTCATGTCATTTGTTACAGGGCTGGACACAGTTCTGCTGAAGACAGTTACAGGCTTGTCCAGTATGTGCTGAATCAGGCTGACAGATTTTCCAGTCTTAAAACTTCAGTTGTACTTCAGAGGTTAAGGAAGAGTTTTGAAGAAATGAAGAAGGGAAATTCTGGTGTATTTTCATTTTATGTAAGAATGAAAGGGATGGCTGAGGATTAATACATTGCAGTAAAAAGTGGAGAGCAGTTTAGATAAAGAAGGGAAAGAACAGCAGGACAAGGAATAAGTGTTGGTCATATTCAGGTTTACAGCACAATTCCTTTCAGAATTCTGTATTTTTCATTAAGTGTTTTTAATTGCTGGTACAGGTGGAAGGAAAAGGAGAAAAGTGATGTTAAGGGCAGAAAGCAGGAGGCTACGTTACTGAATTTGATTGGTAGCTATGCTCTGTATTCAAGTTACAGCTTCTTGGAAAGATGAATCTTACTGATTTTGGTTTTACTGAGACCCTGTATCCAAGAGATATGAAGTGAGACAGGGAAATCAAAATGAAGCAGAGCATTTTAGTCGTTGCTACCTAAGTCCGAGGTAAAAAGGTTCAGCAAGGATCAGAAACAAGCTCTTCATGTCATTTTATGTATTGATTTAAATATGCAAATATTTATAAGTATTTTTAACATAGATGTACTAAGACTATAAGGCACACAATTTTTATACATTTTTATTTTCTCTTCCTTGCTTCATCTTAGGTCGTATTCCAGACAGTCTGAAAAACTGTGTTAACAAAGATCACTTGACTGCAGCTACACATTGGGCCAGCATGGACCCTGGCGTTGTTCATCCAGAGCTTAATGGTGCTGCATACAGGTAAGTGTGCTGAAGAGGTAGAAGAAATACCTCCATAATTCAGTGTAGGTATTCAAGAATAGATAAAAGACCTTCCTAATAAATGAATGAAGTGCTTTGGGTTTACACACCAGCTACATTGTTTTTGTAATCATTGTGTTCTGGAGAGTGATCTTGTTTTGCTATTGATGTCAGTCATGCTGTGTCTAAATATCAATCCTCTTACAGACTTTTTTTGTTGGGTTAGTATGTGAACAATGTATATTTGTTTGTGTATTAAAGTAAAACAGTTCTGGTCAACTCCAGTGTCGCAGTGGAAGTTTTATGTTCCGTTGCTGAAGGTAATGATGCAGCTGTAGGTTGCAGAAAAACTTTCAATAATAAACCTAGGTTGTTTTGTAGCCTCCAGACACAAGAGAGAACAAGTAACTCAGTATTGAAAACAGTGGAACAGCCTGTGGTGATTATGAAAATATGTTTAAAATAGCTTTTTCTAAATTATATGTTTAATTTTTTAGCAGAAGCATTTGAGAGACTTGATCTATGTGTTCTCAGTCAACAGTGAAAGCGGGTCTTAATAATTAATAGAAAGGGACAATTTTTTACATCTAATACACACATTCCTTAGTTATTTTGTTTGCTTGAGAGTCTTTCTCTGTCCCTTTATCCCTAGAAGCTATTCTAGCAGCAGATTCTTCCTAGGAGCCAGCTTCAGACAATTTTTATTTATGAAAAACATCTGCAGGTTTTTTTTATTTTCCAGTATGATATTTACACGTAAGTAGGATGAAATTGGCTGAGAAAGCTACAAATGCCTGCTTCCCTCAAAGCCCTGAGGAAAGGGACAGTGCAGTGCTCTCACTATTTTGCCATACTTCTTTATCCTAATCTTTCCACTGTCCTTCTTCATTCTACCTTACCTTTGTCTTTCTTTAGTAGGACTCCCCATCCTTTTAATACAGGGGGGATTCCTAGTTTTGTGTGACTCTACATGGAACCCCACTGTGCCCTGCTGAGAAGTGAAGCAGAGTTATCCTGTCCCAATGACTTGGAACAGTCTCATCAGAAAGTGATGGAGAGGTGTCAGGGATGAGTGTCACCAACCTCTGCCACAATCTCCTTATCAGGAGCCATAAGTGCACTCAGGGAAAAGAATGACTTGGATTTGTTGATCACATCATTTGAAGCTGTTTATTTCTGGAAGTATACCCATAATCCTAAATATCTAAGAAGGGTGTTTTTATTTGCTTAAATGAGAAGCTCAGGCACATGTGTTCTTCTCCACACAGCATCTGGTTCCATGGACTTCAGTCTGGAGTAGTGAGGATATGGCTGAATGTAATTGGGGTTTAAAGGCAGGTGTTGCTGGACAGGAGGTAATAATTCCAACCCTGTCATGGCAGTTAAGAACAGGGGTCCATGCCCAAATAAAATGCAGGTTTTTGTTCTCGTTTTGGGGGTCACAAGTCCAGCAGAAGCAGGCTTTGCAGCCAGAAATGAATTTTAACTTAGGAATGTTTGGGGAGTTAATGATTTACAAGGTAAAGACCAGATGTATTCAATTTAAGCAGGATAAACACAGAACTGAGTGGCTTTTTAAGACATTGTTTCAGTCCGTTTTTTTGATGAAGAAAATTAATTGTGAAATTCTGATTTAATTATTTTCAAATGCAAAATAAAACTAATTTTGGGAAGTTTGAGACAGGCGTTAATAGTTACACAATAAATATTAAAAGCTTTTTGGAGGGGCAATAGAATAGCATTTGAATGTGGATGAAGACAGTTGTTATTATTATGTGAAGTGCAAAATATGCATCACCTGAAGCTCAGGTTTTATGAAGAAATGGGTTTCAATGGCAGTGTTTGCTGATGCTTAATTCCTACCTGGATTAAGTACAGCATTTGAATTGATTGTTCAAACCAAGTTTTTCCATCTTTTCTTTGCAATCCAGGATTATGTTGAGCTAAGTGAGTTCTGGAGTTTTTCACAGACAGTATGATGTTTCAGATGTGCTAATAACTGTATCATACTCATGTAATTGCATTAGAAGATAAGACCTGGGATAATAATTTATACATTAAAAAATGCAAATATCTCTTTTGGTGAACTAAAACTAACAAGGCTGTTTTATTCTGGATATATAATTCACTTGTATTTTGATGTAGAACAGAAGTCTCAAATTATCAGATATTATCACAAGCCAAGAACATTGAGCATTAGTCAGCAGAATGTAATCTAGATCATCTGAATATCATCATAATCTGGGGAAAACAAAACCATTTACTGTGCAAAATGCAAGACACCCTATCAACACAAAAGGTCATGCAAACAGGACCCATCCCATGAGTAAAGATCAACAATACTCCTAAGAAGGAATTATTTGTAGTGGTCTTGGTGAAGCAGCATAACATACCCTGATCTTGTGTTATTGCTGCCTGTGAAATAACCCCCTGCCATTTCCTGTGTCACAGAGCAGGCAGGTCATAGGCACAGAGAAATTTAACAGCCAGTGACAGTGATTGTACCATTTATAGATATTGCCACACATCTTCCTGCCTCCTGACACATAAAAGATAAGGCTGGATATGGCTCTGAACAACCTGGTCTAGGGGAAGGTGTCCCTGCCCATGACAGGGAGTTGGAACAACATGGTCTTTAAGGCCCCTTCCAACCCAAACCATTCCATGATTCTATGAATATCTGGGTACTGAGAGGTACTTGGATGAGAATAGCTGGATGTTGGTAATTCAGGAGTTATTTCATGTTGAGGTACTTCACTGGTCGTTTTCAGACTCGGTGCATGATAACAGCATTCACTTAAAAATTTAGCCTTCTTTAGGAACAGACTCAGTTTCTTGAACAGAACTTAACATAGTGAGATCAAAGTGCTTCTGCAGTTTAAAAGATACAGGAGGTTAATGTAGAAATTAAAGTTGCTCATCTGCTGTAATTAGAGGGCTACTGTATTCTTCCTCCTAAATTGACACTACATGGGGGAAGGGGATGGAGGAGTACGAATTAACAGAAGAAGTATAACTGCTCACTTCTGCTTTCACAGAAATTTAATTCAGTGGACATTTTACCTGGAAAACCTTTCAACTTACTGCTACCAAAGGAGGAAGATAGAGAGGAACTTCATGAAGTGCTGGAGAGGATGTATTTGCTGGTTAAGAATGAAAAAAATGGAAAGAATAGAAAAGCAATAAATAGCAACAAAAGGGAAAGTTATATAGAATAGATATGCTCATGGGTAGAGTACTTGAGTTTATGTGCCATCCTTTCAGAGAAAGGATATGAGCAGCACTGATGATTAAATTAAAAAGGGGCAAAAATTACAAAAAGAGGATTGCAAAGTAGGGTTAGGAGTTGTCAAGTAAAATGCAGTTTCTGTAGAGCAGTATGTTACCTATATTTTGGCTGCTGCCACTGTGTAGCTGTAGGACAAGGTAAGCAGTTGTAGGACCTCTGGATGTTACTAAAAGTCTGTAGGAAACCTGTACCTGAGGTGAGGTGCTGACAAGTAGAATCCTGGTGGTTATAACCTGGTGTCCAAGGGGAATGTCCGTATGTACAGAAAGGATATTTGGAGTCAGAGTAGAATTACAGATGGGCAGTTTGAAATGTTTAATGTGCTGGTAAGGTAACTCTTAGTGCTCCTGATTCAGCACTGTCCATGTTTGTGAGTGGAAGCTCTGGCTTTTCTTCCTGAGGAGAGCACAGTTGCAGAAGTTGCTCTCTCCTTGATTTTTTTCCAGCTCTGGTGTGTTGATACTTGGGAATATGTTGTTAGAAAGTAGAGATTGTGTACTGAGAACAGCTGCAGTGTTGGACTTTTTAAATGGAAATTTATGTCACATTGTGTGTTTTGCAAAGCACCTAGAATAACAGATAAGCTGTTTAAAAATTAAATTTGAGTAAGTAAAACAATACTGACAGTTTTCATAGGAATTGAAGCAAATTCGATTAATAAGATTCAAATGGAGTTACTGAAACAAGCAACTAATTCCATTAACAACTGCAAATTAATTCTAAGGAACCTCTGTGGAGAAGGAATTAGCATAGGAAGCCCTGTAAATATGTGTACAATTGGGAACAAAGTTATCTGGCCTACAGGTGGTGTGATCTGTCACATCCTCGTTACCCATCCTAGATTACAGTCAGTGTTGTGTGTAGGAGTCTTTCCCAGGATGGCCAGACCAGTGTGTGGTGTCCCTGATGTCCCTGTGCCATGTCAGTCCTGCTGAGCCCCTCTGGCTCCATGTTTGCAAAAAGCAGTTCCCATGATGTTTCTGTGGTGGAAGCAAAAAGAACAAGTCACCGTGCTTGCATCCAGCTTTTTTCTCCTGAGTCTTGTGTAAGTTCTGCACTAATTTTCTGTTAGTTTGAGGGAACTTGGGATGAGCAGCACAGACACATATTACCATGGAAAAGGTGCTGCAGAAATGGGGTGAAATTCCCTGATGCATTGAGCTCTGATGAGGAGAAAATCAACAGCAGAATAATGTGATATTTGAAAAAGCTTGACAAGACAAGTACCTTTTGTCCCATGTAGCTCTGAGTAAATACTTGGGTGGCAAAAGCTGCAATGAGTGGTAGTTTGTGAATTTAGGCTTTCAAATGGATAATGCTCTCACCAGGATGCTTGGGTGGGCAGAGTACAGCAGGAGAGAACGAGGGAAATGAGGGACGAGTACAGCATTGTGATGAGGAGGGGGGGCAAAGGGTCAGTGGTAAGTGGCCAGCTGGACATAACTTGCAAGTAGGTATTGAGGTATTTGACTAAAAAGAAAACATATTTTTATTAAATCCATGTGTAGCTGTTGTTGATATACAGCACTGTGAAATACCAGTGTTCATCAATTACATCTGAACTTTGGGATTGGAACAGTAGATTTGCAAGTTAGCCTGATAACATCAGAGCCGTCATAAAATTGAGCTGAATCAGAGGGTGATTCTTTTCTTGAATGCATAAAATATTTAGGCCTTGGTGTTTATCAGATAGTGTAAGAAATCATTAAAACCATCCATAAATTCTGTGTTTGCATCTCTCTTTTTTGCAGTTCTGCCTAAAGCACTTGTGCTCTGTGTAACTGGTACTGGTTCTCTTGGACAAGTGCAGTGGCAAGTTTGATGCTGAAAAAGTTACTCAGGTGCAATAGGCTTGAGTTTGTCATCTTACGAATGTGTGGGTGTGATGGCTTTTTTGGGAGCTGTCAGAAGCTAAGACTGCAAAAATAGTTTAAAGAAATACTTTTTTCAAACCACAACAATGAAAATTTAAAATCTCTACGTGAGAATGAAAGAGAAAAAAATCCCCAAAGGTCAAGTAGAGGAAAAGTCGCAGATGACAGATACTGCACGGACCCAGCTGGAATTACTTCTTGTTAAGGTTATACTTTGAGAGGAGCAATTTCGAGTTGTTTCCTTTGCTGTGCTGTTACTCATGCTATTAAATCTGAAGAAACAGTCTGGCAAATGTTCACGTCTCCTTTGGTAAAACTGCAGTGTCCCTTGCTTTATGCAGCAGCATCCCCATGTGGCATCTCACCTGGAGCTGAACTCCGTGTCTTTCTCACTGCTCTGAAAGCGAAAGAAGCATCTCAGTAGCTCTAGAAGGAAGCAGGGTGGGCTCTCTGCTCAGTCACCCCCTGGTTGTAATGTCTGCTCTCTTTTTCTCCCCCCAGCAGGTATCCCCCGGGCGTTGTAAGCGTGGCTTCCACTGGCATACCTGCAGCAGTAGAAGGAATAGTCCCCAACCCCATGTCTTTATCACACGGCCTCCCTGCTGTAGCCCACCCGCCCCATGCTCCTTCCCCCGGCCAAACTGTCAAACCAGAAGCTGATAGAGACCACCCGAGTGACCAATTGTAGCCCACAACAGCATTCCCAACATCGGAGACTTCAACTGCAGCGCGTGGAAAACAACACAACACAAAGCAAAACCCTGGATTTTGATTAAAGGCAAAACCATGAACTTACAGGAGGAGACGATTATTGGTTTAGAAACTGGTCCAATATACAGTATAAAAGGAAAAGGTGGGAGACAAAAAGAAGATTTGGAAACATTTTTTCCTCCGTATAAATTGTAGTTTGTCCCTGTCCAGTGGACTGATTCACTGTTTCTGTGTCCTATGGGTTCTTTGTTAAGCAAGAGAAGTTAGTAGTTAATTATATCATGAATGTACTTGTCTGTGTACAGTTTCTAGAACATTAAAAAGGGTTTGTTTGCTTAGCTGTCAACAAGGAAAAACATAAGGGAGGCATTCAACAAACCAGTTTTGAGATTAAAAATCCTTTCTTTTATATTTTCAAACATGCCCAAAAAGGAGGCAGTTGGCAAACTTCTCAGGACAATGAATTTTTCCCATTTTTCTTTCTACGCCACACAGTGCATTGTTTTTTCTACCTGCTTGTCTTATTTTTTAGAATAATTTAGTAAACAAAAGAAAAACAGTTTCTCCTAATTTTGGCATGAATTCCCTTATTTCAAAATGAAGACAACCTTGCAAAGAGATTTTGAGGAAAAAAAAAAAGGTTTTGTATAAATGAGCATTGTGCTTTTTGTCACCAGTTAAAGTATATATTATTGGTGGTATCTGGAAAAGGCACTAGACTACTGAAAAGTAGCAGCATTTCATTGCCTACATTGATTCCTTCCTGGTAATGTGGTAGGCTAGCAATATTTTTGGTTAAAATCATGTTTGTGACTGTAACCATTTGTGTGAATTATTTTAAAGAAATAAAAATCCCAGACAAATATCATATGTGTAAAAATTTTTATTTCTAGTAACTGTTTATTCAACTTTTATTAGGTTTCTTAGCTGTAATTTTTAAACAGATGCTGTCAAGTATTTCATTTCTAGCTTTACTTTGCTCTCTGTTGTTTGTAATACTGTCTTGGAAGCTTGAAAAATAAAAAAAAAAAAATTCTTTCCATACCATTTTTCCCTTTACATTTCGTAAATGTTGATCTTTTTTCCTGTGTTTCTAATGGAGTTTGAAATTAAGATGGATTTTGATTTGTACACCGGCATCATCAGCTACAATGTGGTAACAGCATTTATGCCACCACTGTGGGCAGAGCAGAGGAGGTACAACAGCAACACAACAACAGCAGTAATAATAATAATAATAATAAATGTCTTTTGCCGAAGTCCAACACGAGAAGTGTCCATTGTTTTATTTGCTTCTGTGATGATGGAAGGGTGCAGCAGGATGTAATTGTATTTGCTATATTGAAGGAGTTTGTTTCTTTGAGCACAGGCAGAAGTGTGTTCCAGGCAGGTCAGATTCCAGCTGGATGCTGTTCCAACCTTTCCTGTGCTCCTGGGTAAGACATCCTTCATCCCTATAAAGTTTAAAAAAAAAAAAAAGAACAACAAAAGAAAACAAAAGACAAAAGTTTTGCTGCTTCAGGAGGGAAATCCATGGTGGGCAAAAGTGAACCTAGACATGAACCTCCTTGGTGGTCTCTTGTCTCTTTTTTCACTATTAGTCTGAACAGGGCACCCACCTGGGGTTGGGGAGCTGGTTTTATGGGATCTGTGAGAAGTTCTGGCCCCCATTCTGGCAAGTCTACAGAGCAGCCTCCACCTCATTTAGGGAAATGGTTAAGAGGCTGCAAATCACAAAAGTCTGAAATTGTGGGTCTGTATGCAGGAACACTATGTAAAGTAAAATTTTGTCTGCATGGAAGACAGGAAATTTTTTACCTTAAACATTTAGAATTAAAAATGTCATCCATAGAATGTTTGGTGGTAAAACTATTTCTGTTCCCTCTGTGAAACAAAACAGAAAACAGCCCTAAAGCTGCAAGTTACCCCAGCAAAGACACTTCTAAGAGTTTTGAGGCCAAAAACTTGCAAAAAAACCAAATGCAATCTCCTGCTGTTGAAGTGGGGTTTCATATTTCTTGGGTAATTCATATTTTAAGATGATGCTTTGTCAGGCAGAAGTTGCTTCTTTAACATAATGTAAAACAAACGTTTAACATCTGGCTGTGAAGAATCGCTGACAGCCACATTTGCAGCCCAGTTTCCCAAGGAAAAACCAAGAGGGTTCCTTGCATCATTTGGACGTGGCTTATGTAAGTGCATTTTGTTTCTAGTGGATTGATAATTGAACTAGAAATGGTGTTTATTGTGTGCACTTCTTGGGCTCAGTTGTGGAGCTTTTGAGCTGTTGTCTCTGCTCGCTCGGGCACAGGCGTTTTCAGGATTTGAGTCTGAAATGCACTGTGTTCAATATTTTTATGTTGTAGTTCGAGGTTATCTCTTGGTCTGACTGATGGCAAAGTAATCCAGTTTCCTGCTTCAGAAAGGAAAAGCCATCTGGGCAGTGACAAGACTGATAGGTACTGACTTTGGGCTGTGGTCTGAAAATCTGAATTAAAAGGAATGAAAAGCCAAACTTGGGGTAAATGACTGATGAGAAAAGTGGCCCATAATAAACAAAAGGCTGTTAAGCGAGAGTAACCTTCTCTCTTTTATGACTGCTTTTGTTGGGTAGTGGAAATAAGATTTTCCTGCATTTGGTAAAGGATGTGCTAAATAAGTGTAGACAGCAGAAGATGGCAGTTAGTGGGAAAATACAGAGGGGAGAAGGTGATGGCAGCCGAGGCCCCAGGTGACCTGAGGCAGTGTTGAAAGGTGAAAGGAGTTCGATCTAAGTGCCTGCCTTGAACATGATTTTCTTTTGGTGGCATTATTTGAGTTGCGGGTCTTAGCCAAGAACGAGGCTAAACATGCCAAAAATGCTGCTGGCTCAAAGGCTGCAGGCAACAGCAGGATGGCAGGAGAAGAATTCTGGGCCCGCACGAGAATTTGGGGCTGTCCGGGCAGAATGGTGCCAGTTGTGCAGATGCAAAGTCAGATGGTTGCAAATCAAACAAAAACTTGTCGGAAAAAGGACCCATGGTAGGATTGCTGCTGTGGGAAGGAGCAGTGTGACGGCAGATTCATCTGGCATGGTGGTTTTGGTAGGTCTGAGGATGGATCAGAGATGTTACACGGTGCCTGTTGCATTTGCTGAGTAATTTTGGTCAGGCATTTTCAAAAGATAGAGTTGGAGCTGAAGTCATGGCAGGGACAGCTCTCAAAATCTCTGATGGTGTGCAGGGCTCATAAGAGAGGAAATTGGAGTAACCTGACATTTTCAGCCTAAAAGTGAAGGTTGAGTTGGGGAAATGGCTGTAAATAACAAATGCTGTGGAGGAAGGAGAAATGTTAAAGAAATGCTGGTCCATGACAGCTTAAATGGGGATAGGAAAAGTTCTCTGTCAACAGGGAGGTCCTGGGACTCAGTCCTGAAGTCTCTGCAGCTTGGGTTGGGGTTTTGGTTTTGTGTTTGGGTTGTTTTTTTATAATGTAACTTTGTTTTTACAACATGTGAGAACATTGTTTAAAGGTTGTACAAGACTGCAACCAAACCAACAACTACAGGCTTTTTTTCCATTCAGGATAAAACACTTCAGCTTCCTTTTTAACAAGCCTCAAGGCTTTTTCCTTTAGTAAAGGGGTTTTTTCTTTTGAGAAAATATCTTACTTTCTTGTCCAGTTTCCACCTCAAGTGATTAAGGCTGGCTTTCCAAATGACCGTGACTGCTGCAGTCTGGCTGTTCCCAGCTTGCTCCTTGCCTCAGACTGAAGAGTTTTCTCCTCTTGTTTCAGTGGATACGTAGTGTTGGTTGTTCTGCTTGAAGGAGAAGGCAGCACTACCAGTATTTCCTTTATTCAGTTCACTCCAACCTTACTATTTTGTAAATTGTAAAAAGAAAAAAAAAAAGCCATTGGTTTTAAGGGCAGAGTGTAATATTAGATCATTCATCTGACCACTTAGTAAAGCTATTAAGTGTGATACGTGATATGAGTCTTCCTTAAACTTGATACCATGTTTTGAATTCAGTAAATCTTTCAGAAAGATTTCTAGTATTAATGTTAAAATGTCAAGTGATGGGCTTTTTTTGCTATTTCCTTTGATAGCTTGTTTAAACAGGCGATGACCATCACTGTAATTTTTAAATGGCTTTATTTAATTTGGCTTTCCCTGCCTCTAAATTCCAGTTATTGTTTCATGTTAAACATGAGGTCATGTAGGCTGGCTTGAATTTAGTGAGCATGCCACATTTTAGCCCTTTTGCCTTTATACTGAGGTCAGTGACACATCTTCCAGGAAGAACAAATTGTGTTATTCATCTGTTTTCTTTTCCAGTTTCTTCCATTGCACTATCCATCCTTTCTTTGTGGCTCTGTGTTTTTCCCTTTGGAATGACATAGTCCAATATGGTTATCTTCTGCAGATGGAATTTCAGGGTTTCTTTTCTCAGTCTTTCAGCTTTTGTCTTCTTACCTCCATCAACTTTCCAGTTTCCTTGGTAAACTATTTTCCTGCAAAGTCACAAGTGCTCAAGGAAATTGATTAATCCTCTTCTTTGTCCTCAGATTGTATTTGCCCCGGGTATCACCTCATCAGCAGCCAAAGCTCCACGTTGAGTGGTCCTGCTCTCATCATCTGAGTGCTCCTTTCATCCACCATCTGCACACTTTGTGTGTCTGCCTCTTGCAGAATGGGCCTTACCTGGGTCTCACACTTCAGATCAGCCCTTCTGCCTCATGTCCGTCCTTGTCCCTTTCTAGCCTTTGAGAGACCTGGAATGTTACCCCTAGAATTCTTCCCTGTTCTAGAACAAATGGCCTTTGGTCAGTTCCACTTTCCATCTGTGAGTTTCAGCTTGATGCAGACTCAGCTCTCCTTGGCTGAACTCCTTGCACACCACCTCACTAAACGCATGTCCTATATTACGTTTTTTGTATCTGGTTTGGGGTTTGGGATCACCCAGCTGGTCTTTTTTTTATGCAGATCCTCTTTGGAGTTTCCTTCCTACATTTTCTGTACCACAAAAACAAATAAGCCTCTTCATATCTGGTCTCAGCACTTTCCTTTGCCTTTACACTTCTGCTCAGAGCCATAATGGAGTGTTTTCTTGAAGCAGCACTGTTTGTTTGGGGAGGGTCATGATGGTGTCAAGGCCACCATAAACAGACTAAAGTATGTCCTTGGGATGATTAGAGGCATTTGGGACATGCCCAAGATGACGCAGATGATTCTCTGAGCATGCCAGTCCCTTGAAGACATTTGTTACTTGCACAGTCTTTAAGTACATATCTACCCCCCTTCTTTCATATGCTGCCTAAAAAGGATAAGGAGTTGCTGGCTGGAAGCATTAATGATCTGCTCAAGAAATAAAGTAAGGAAGTTTAAAAAAACCCCGCAAAATTAAATACTTGAATATGTTTCGAGGGGCAAAGATTTAAAGTAATAAAAAGGAGCAAGATTATATCTTAACCTGCCACAATAACCTTTTGTTATGTGTCAAGTTTGACGTATTAGGAGCAGACAATTACGTGTCAATGTGACAGTGCTATTTATTTGTCTGTGCTGTGTAAACAGAGACCTTGTACAGTTTGGGAAAAGCTTATGGAGCTGGCTCCCTGGATAAACCCTAGGAGTTAGGGCAGCAAATCAACATCTAAAAATAAATCTCCTGAGGAGCTGACATCCCAGACTTGTGTTTCCAAGCCCCTGCAGCCATTTTCAAAGTGTCCCGCCCAATGCAATGGACTGAATTCTCAAGCCAGTTGCCTCCAACACAGCTGTCGGCTCCACAGCCTATCCCCATCCCTGGGAGCTCGGGAAGCAGCAGAGCTTCCTCCTCAGCACACCTAAAAGCAGCAGAGTAAATCCCATTTAAGTCCCCGCTGCTGTTCAGTAGGATTTTAGTTAAGCCCTCGTGTAAAGTTAAGTCCGTGCTGTATTTTACTGCTCTTAAACCACAACAGAAAGAAAATCTGCTCTTGGTGTTTTCCAGTAACACATTTGCAGTTATCAGCACCAGTGGTTTCCATGTGAAAATGGGGTCAGGGGATTTCCAGCCTCTTTTTGATATGAGTTTTTGTTCATTTTGCTGTTTGCTTACTCATGTTTTTACAAGGCCTAGTGTATGTGAAATGTGTTTACTATGTTAAGCAGTTCTGGTGATAGATTTTTGTCTCTTAAGTTGCAGCACTTTGTAATCAGCTCCAAGGCTATCCCACTCCCAGCATGGGTGCCTGTCCTTTGAAATGGATGGCTAAAACAAGGTTTCTGAACAGCTGTAGTTTTCTTTTTTCTTTTCCTCCTGCAGACCAGCCATTTTGCTGGACACAGCCCTCATACTGCAAGAAGCACAGGTAAGAGTGAAAAACCTCCACTGTGACTCAGAGCTCATTTTAGAGGTTTTCAACGTCCATAAATTTAAAGGGAAAAGGGCATGGTTTTGCATCATGTAACTAGTGTGTGAGTTCTGATCCTATTTTACACAAAAACAGAAGTCATGAGTCTGTTCAAAGAGCAATATTTAAATTGTACCCTCTTGGATTTTTAGATGTGTCCTGGAGCAAAATGTGTCATTCCTGTGAATGCCTTTCCAAATGACGTGGGGTCTGCACTGAAGCTCATCATTTGGAGAACTCTCTTCATGTGTTATATCCAGCTTTGCTGGAAGTAGGCTAAGGTTTCTGATGTCACAGTGATCCCCAAAGCACTTTATATTTTATCTGCAATTAATTGCCAGTGGAGCTGCAGTGGCTCCCCATAGTTTGTGATGTTTCTGTGACACAGCTGAGTTCAGAACTAAGGAGACTCCAGTTTCCCTCTGAAAAAGGCTGTTGAGTCATTAGGTGGTGGCTGTTCTTAAATCTAGATTCATCTGTCTGGGCTCTCTCTTCTGCTTGTCTTCGGTGACCTAAGTGAAATCCTAAGAGGAATAGCTCCTCATGTATGGAGTTTTTCCAGTTAAGTGCTTGAGATTACATTGGAGCAAACCAGGGAGAGTGCAGATCTGAATGCATCCAGAGTAAACCTCTCATTGCAATGGCTTTAATTTTCTAGTTTCAAAGTGTCTTCCCTACTTAGGAGATGCACACAGCAGAAATAAAACGTCATCCAGAAGAGGTACCTCTGTGTGCTGCTCCTTATCCCCTCTCTCTCTCCAGATACGTGCAGCCCCCATCAAATCTCTGCAAAGGACACAGAAGGATGAAACTTCTCCAACCTGCAGAGCTGTTTTTGAAAAACTGCTTTGATAATCCACACCTGA
Organism: Edolisoma coerulescens; assembly: GCA_013397115.1. Lineage (NCBI taxonomy): Eukaryota > Metazoa > Chordata > Aves > Passeriformes > Campephagidae > Edolisoma > Edolisoma coerulescens. The sequence continues at coordinate 873,805 of VWZW01004129.1, forward strand.
TAATTCACCCCCAAAATCTATTGTTGTGAGGTTTAAAACTCCAGATGTTGGAAGCACTCCTAAACAGCTGCTCAGGCTCAGCTCCATCAGCCTCCGAAATCCCTTTAGGGAGGTAGATTCCTGGATAGAAAGGGCAATGTTTTGTTGTTTGTGATGTGTTGGGGTTTTTTTAATGTTTTTTCAGTGTGTTCGTTCCAGGGATCTGGACTTTGAGAATTGCAGTGTCTGCCCAGCTGTAGCCTTCCCCCAGCCCAACGTGTCAGGGGATAGAAATTGCTGCCTGACCTTCTCAGCAAGTTAAATACATGAAAATCCAAGAGAAGAATGCGATGGAGGGATGTGCTTCCTTCCCCACCCGCCGGCCCTGAGCTCGTGGAGGTGCCGGGTGGCGGCTGCTGCGGTACCAACCCAAATCTTTGGCTGCCGGGAAGGGATGATCTAAGCTTGTCCTGCGCCAGCCCCAGCATTTTACAGTAGGAACGAAGTCAGACGCTGAGCTGTTGTTTTCTCAAATTCCCATCTCAGAATTCCTTCGTGCTCGCTGTTCCCCGCCAGGGTCGTGTCCTGGCTCTGCAGCACCCGGGCTGAGGTACGCGAGCTTTTCTACCGATTTCTCGGCTAAATTTCAGAACGCCCGCTGACCTGGCTTGTGCCTGTCATACACGCTTTGGTTTTTTATCTTCTACCGTCCCCTTCTGCTGTTTCCCTCCCAAGAGGTGGGGACTGATGGTGACAAAGGCGCGGGACACCGGAGGTCCCTCCGCGGTAGCCACTAGGTGGCAAAAGGCACTTTGTGCATGGAAACGACGTGTGGAACCCCCGGGAAAACCGGGCCGGGCTTTCCCCGCCGCTGCTCTAAGCCGCCTCCGTCAATATTATTTTTTATAAGCTATTCTGGCATGTTTAGATACTGCACGTGGAGCATCTTCCCTTCGAAAGTCTGTAAATGCTCCTGTTCTTACTTACGTGTTGGGCATTCCAGGTTGGCAACAGATTTTGCCATCACATCCCGGAGTTTGAAGAGGATGAGGTGTTAACCAGCCTGGTGAGACTGTGATAAAGCCGTGCCTGTTAATCACAAATCAGGTGTCATTTCCCTTCTTAAATTACAGATGGGACCTGTTCAGGACAGAGGTTCTGTAAATACTTTCTTCTATTTATAAACAAAGAAATGAATATTTGAAAATTCCTTCTCCATATATTTTAGAGGCACAAATATGGGGGAAAAAAAAACCAAAACAAAGAAAAACAGAGGAGAAACATAGACACCCTTGGCATTTTCCAAAGCCTGGGCACAGATTATGCTGTTTGTTATCTGGACTCTGAGATTTTGTCCTCTGTGGAATACATCCTTGTGCTTTTGCCTACTAGAGATGTCTCAAGTTACAGATTTCCATCAGGGTCTGGAGGGTTTTTTTGTTTTCTCAATAGCTTCCAGGGGCCCTCGTGGGGAAGTTTCCAGTTCCCTCTCTGATGACAGCAGCGCTTTTGGCTGGCTCCTTTCAGTCAACTCTCACACATCCAAGCCTGTCCTACCCTTGTTGTCCATTTCCCTGACAATATCCTTGCAGCCATGCACCTCACTGCCCTGCTGATCCTGCCTGGATTTGGGTAGTGGTACCTGCTCTTCAGAGATGTTGGGACATGAAATTCTTCCTCTGCACACCTGAGTCCTGCAATGGCTTCAGTGGCATCTTCACTGCCTCTCCTTTGGCAACAGCTTTGCTTGGAAAGGCAAGCCCCCAAAAGATGATCTGAAATACCATGTTTTGGAATGTGGTGGGAATCTCCTGTTCTGGCACTTTGAGAAACATGGGCAGTATTTGATTTCTTTTCTTTCTCTGTGTCACTGGCAGACTGGACATTGAAGTCTAAGTGTTAAAATTAGGCACAATAAAAATGCCAATAGATCAGGCCTAGAAAAACCAGCAGATGTGAAACAGGATTTTGACCAATCATTCACTAATGGAGCATTGGTCTTCTGACAGGAAGGCTCTGTACAGTCCTGTGGAAAATGCAGCATGGTGCTTGTCACTTCAGCATCATAATGTTCACGTGGCCACACTGAGTTTTCACAGAATGTCCCAAGTCTGGATTTTGCTAACTTTTGACTACTTGCCTTCAGAATCTTCGTGCTGATATTTTAAGAATTGTATTCATAAATTCACCTTTAGTTCTTGTGGCTTCAAAGAGTTCTGGCTGTTTTAATAGTGTGATTGACCAGGTGAGATGACAGTTTCCAGCTAATTTCCTGGATTGTCCTTTAGTTTGCAGTAATTTCCTACGAGACAAAAGCAAAAAAGAACCCCAAAACCTGCTAATGGAGTAACAACAGATTTCCCAAGAATGTTAAATATATCAAAATGGTGCTGGAATCAAAATAGGTCAACAACGTGTATTTGTCTTTGATGGACATGAGAAACATGATGAGCCATGTGAAAGAACCTGGTGGTTCCAGTTTACAGCAAGGGTAATGTATTTGTTATTTATAAAGGGTTAATCAATGATTAACAGGCATTGCAATCAATAGTTAATTGATTGTTGTAGGCTTGGTTCCCACATGGCTTGCAGCTATCTGCAGCATTGCATTCACACTGTAATGTATTTATTAGTTATTAATCACACATTAGTGTTTTTTAAATGTTTTGAATGTTTTAAATGCATTTTATTAGGGGGTAACTAAATTTTCAATAGCACATCAGTGAACTTGAGTTCTGCCTTCACATTAGCAAAAGGGAATATATGAGAAAGCAGTTAATTTGGCCTTTCTTTCTTTAATTTGAGGAACCCATCAGCTGCATACACTGGAGGAACTATCACATTATAAAAGCAATTTTAACTAAAACACGCCATTTATGGAAGAAGCACTCTTAAAGATTTTTGTAATTACAAATATTTGTAGTGTTAAGTGAATTGCATTGAAGTATTTGTTGTTGTTGTTGCTTTATTTCCCTGGAGGACCCTTCTGTAGTGGGAGCTTTGTTATGTTGATAAATGTGCCTGAAAGCTTTATAATGTACTGATGCATTGTAATGATAAATAGAGCTGGTTAAGTAGTAAAGATCAAACACACAATTAAACAGACTGTAATATACATCTTGCTGAGCAAGGGAAAACAATAGTGGAATCAGTAGAGATGAATACAAATGGTTTTATTGAACTAAGCAAAAAATATATTCTTATGCCTACAGAATGAGGCGATTTGGCCTGATACTTGCATGAATGGAGTTATAAAGTGCTTAATCAGAAATAAAATATCTTTCTTTAAGCTGTTCAGCATTTATAATCAGCGGGCAGGGCTTTCTCTGAGTAATAGAGATGTGCAAGAACCCAGAGGTTGAGTGAATCAGCGCAGCGTGGGACAGTCGGGAGAGGAGCCTGGCACAGCAGGCAGGGCTCGCAGGTCTGCCGCAGCAGGGAAATTAACAAAAACATGCTGCACTTGACAAAAAGATTAGAACAGAATATTGGCAGCGCCTGCTCCTATTGTCCAGAATGTCCTTTCCTAGAACCTTTCCCAGCAGGGAGGCTGGTTCACACTTGGCGAGGCCACGGAGGTTTCACACTTGTTATTGCTGTTTGCTCTTCCAAATGCCAGGAGGAAATGTGATTCAGAAGGAGCACGCTGGAAGAGGCCATGCATTATTGGAGAGGCACAAAAAGGAAGCTTCAACATAGAGGCAATTGAGGGGGACTTTCATTCCCCACTCAGAGCAGTGCCCAGACAACCTGCTCGCAGATTGTCCTTGTCCACTCCAACCTTGAATTACCCTGAAGGATGTTTTAAGAGAATTTCTCTTGCAGGGGTACCCGTGGCCAAGTCAGCACAATAGGAATTTCATAGCTCATTTTACAGATGCTATGGTGAAATAACTCCTTGAGGAGTTAGAATTAGGCAGGATACAACAACCAGAAGAAATACTAATTCTCCTGGATCGACTTTTTGTGAGCTCCTACCCTACACAGTGCTTTGCCCACCTGGAGTATCATAAGCCGTTTAGATTCCTTTGCATTTCTGGGTATTAACAAGACTCAGGGGAGCAGCCAAATCCTGCTTCACTGGTGCCAGCAGTCAAACTCCTAAGCCTTGTGCACACTGGCCAATTATTGTGTAAAATCCCCACTGGCGCTCACCGAGCTCTCCTCTACCACCAGGAACTACCCAGCAGACAAAAAGCACCCGCTGATGATGTGGTGGGGACTGCTGGAAACTTCTTTCTCAAGGATGTACAGTGTGAAATGTTCCAGCAAACGCGTTAGCTCTAATTTGCTGTGTGCTGCTGACTGCTGAAAGCTTTGCACGGCCTCCAGGAAGTCGGGTTTATTTAATGAGAAGCAGGAGAGTAATAAATGCCTCCAACTTCTGGAGCTTAAGAGAAAAAGGAGAGGCCGGGGAAGGTGCTGTGGCTCCAGCTTCTCACAACCTGAGCTACAGGTGTTGCTCAACCCGGAGTCGTGTAGGAGTTCCCAGGAACATGCATGGGAGTAGAGGTGGTTCCTCCTCTGTAAAAGAACCTATTTCTACTCCAAGAACTGTGTGTCAATCCACAAAGATATTTAGATGTCCAACTGCCACTTAAATACCTTTATAGATTTGGGCTTTGGTCCCAATTGTGTTGCTGCATTCCACAGTGTCACTGGTTTTGCATGGCAGGCACCAGATCGGAATCGACTGTGGAGAGAAGCACAGCCCGGCAGCCACAGGGTTTGATTTAATTGGGTTGGGCTGGTTTGTGGTCCCTTGATAAACGTATTTTTTTCCTTGTTGAAAAACAACGTGTCTGCCAAGGCCGGCAGGAAAGTGGGAACTGTCTGGAGGTGAAATTGCAGACTGACAGGGATAACCCTGCTCGATGGGAAGTAGACTCCAAAGGGTTTTGTGATGTCTGTCGGTTTATGCCATCTCTTCGTCACTGAGTTTGCAGCCCAAAGATTATTTTGGATGCTTGCCTGTTCCCAGAAGCTCCATGTGCTCGGAACAATTTCAGCTCTGCGTTAAGACAATAATTATAATCAAATCTCATGCTCCGCTGCCTCGGCCAGTCACCTCCATGGAGCAGATGGGAAGGGGTCTCGCATCAGCGAGGGTTTTCCCTCCCAGTGTACAACTTCAGAAAGGGCTTTTTTGTTTTTCCCTTTGGCTCCCGTCTACTTCTCTCATGGCATCAGGGACAGGCTGCAGCTGGAAAATCATGGGCAGGGTTGGAAGTGCAAGGAAGGAGAAAGCTATTTTGTCTACTGCCTGCCTGCTGCTCCTTCTTCACACCCCAGGCTGGGAGCAGGCAGGAAAAGGAAACTGGGTTTTTGGTAGTCCATCTGCATCTGCTGATCTTCAGTGTCAGGTCCGAGACCTCCCCTGGGCTCAGCCTGGCTGGTCAGTCCAAGTCCTACATTCCCAGAAAGCAGAATCCCAGAATGGGTCAGGTTGGAAGGGACCACAGTGGGTCACCAGGCCCAACCCCCCTGCTCAGGCACGGGCAGTGGTTGAAGAACAGCCATGGACCTTCCAGGGGGGTTGTGCTGTCCCATCATGGCAGACATGGCCAGGGGCACACACAGAGGTTGCTGCTGGTGTTGGCAGTGCCACACTGAACTGATTAATGACCTTGAACTGCAAAAACACAGGGGCAGACAGTCTGAGTTTGCTTTGGAAGGCTGTCCCTCAACACATCCATCCCTCCAGCTTCCTCTGCAAGTCAGGGTTAAGGCCAGATGTGACCAAGTCTCTTGGGTTGGATGGTCCCTCTGTGCTGTGTCCTCTCAGTCAGAAAAGCCGGAGGGTCCCTGCTCAGCTCTGGTGCCATTATGAACCCCAAATGATGTGTTAAGTCTTCAGAAAATTATAAACTGAGGAGAAAGGTATCTTTGGGAAAACTTTCCCAGAAAGGGGACAAAGCTGCTGAATTGACTGAGTGCTTGTTTGAAAACCAACACCTCCTCTGTCTGTTGGGGGGCTTTCCTTAACAGTCCAGCCTGTGTTGGATCACTGGTGGCTGAGATGCTGGAGATGGAAGAGTGCCTCACAATCCCGCTGTGTTTTTTCCACACAGAGCTCCTAAAACAGTCTGGGAGTGAGGACCCTCTGGTTACCAGTGCTGGTCGGACTCAAACAGGGTAATTAGAACTCATTTGCCTGGAGCTGGTGGTGTGAGATTGGGAGATGCTTTCAGGGAAGTTGCAGCACAGCCTTAGGACTGGTATGTTCCCTTCACTCACCCCCTTGATAAAAAGTCCCAGAGATTTGATGTTTTATTTTATTTTCAGCAATGGTTGAATATATCTCCCTGGTACCATAGCTCTTCTATTATTTTTTTTTTCATTTTGGCTTATTAGAACAGGAAATTGCCTATAAATGTTAAGTGGAATAGCTGCTGAATGTTTAAATTTTTACTGCTCTCTCATGCTGCATCTTTAGTCCTTACTGATATTTCCCCCCCACCACATTTTTTTCTTAAAGGCCAATGAAGCTGTTTGTGGCTTTCTGCATTACAGCAGTTCCTGAGGTTGTTACTGCATCCCATGACTGCTATTAATGAGATGTTTGTTCTCCCGAAGGTGATTGCAATGATTGTTGTTCAAGTACAAAAACAAGCTCTGTGCAGACTCTTTTCCCAGATTTGGGATCTTCACCAAATTTATGATGGTGTTTTAGATCTGGATCCTTGCCTCGTTCACATGGCTGTCTGATTCACAAAAAGCACCTCTGGGGAGTGCTTAAAAGAGGCTTTATCTTCACAGGAAAGGGTCAGGCATCATCCACATGACATCAGGGGAGTGTGGTTATCCAGTCACTCAAAAGCCCTGCCTTGGCAAAATCTTTGCAGACTTTGCAAGACGTTCAGTGAGTAACTTCCCTTTTAGAAGCCCAGAGAACCTCCTGCCCACCACAATGCCCAGGTGGCCACTAAGGTGATGTCCTCACTCCTGGCTATTTTAGCATCACCCAGGTTGCACGCTGCAATCCAAAAGAGGTGAGCAGCAAGCCTCAGGGATCACAGAAGCTCAGAATGAATTGGGTTGGAAAGGACCTTTAAAGGCACTTGGTCAAATCCCCTGGTAGTGAGCAGGGGCATCTTCACCAAGGTCAGGTTGCTCAGAGCATCAGGACTGACGTGATGCCAACACCTCCAAGAGCTGTTTGCACAGGGGTCTGTAAACCTCCAGCACTGTTAGTTCTCTTGGCTTCATGGGCCAGGAAGAGCTTGTGGGATCTCGTGGTTTTTCCAGCGAGGAGAGGACAATGATGACACCGAGGAGGAATGCAGCTCTCAGCCAAGGTAGTGGGCACGCTCCTGGCTGCTCTGCTCCGGTACATGCAGTCACTCTGGGCTGCCAGTGCCTCCTCCTCTCACAAATTCCCCATTATCTCTGTATTCCTCCTTTTTCCTGGCTCCACAGGCTTCCTGACATGTGTGCTCCCTGTTTGTTTGGGGTGCTGCTGTGGGAATATGGGGAGAAGGCTGGGGCGAGTGTAGCTGCTGCTTTCACGGAGGAGGAGAGCAGCTATTTCTTGTTCTTTCCTTGCCGGGTGTGCAGCAGGCTCACACCCGCTCGCAGAAGCAGCTGCCTTGATGAATATTTGCCCAAATCATTACGCTTTCTAGCAGTTAGCCTGCAAAAGGCCCAGCACCATTTGTATGGTAATGGAAGGCTTTCTCAGAAATGTTTTGGAAGCAATCAGCTAAACTAATAGGATTTTATGTAAACCAATCTCTTTCTTTAGATCAGGGTGGTTGTTCTTTTTTTTTTTTTCTGGAGAGGAGGGTAAGAGCTTTTTAATAAATGCAAATTGATATTTCAATGAAAATGGAAATGAGCAAAAAAGTTCATCAGCAGGGTAAAATGCTGCGACTTTGCTCCAGCAGCAGCTTCGTGTCTGATTCTCTGCACATTCCCCAGCCACAATGAATTTCTGAGGTGCTGAGGTGCAACAGGGAGAAGAGCTTTCTTCCACCCTCACACTATAGTGAGACATCAGCCAGGCTGGACTTTTCGTCACCCCATCAAAGCTGTGGTTTCTCCAGCCCTGGACCTCTGCAGAGGGTCACAGCAGAAGTGGTCACAGAGAGGAGGCTGTGGCTGGAGGAGGTCAGGCAGCTGTTATTGCTCACTCCTGCTGTGGATCAGCAGCTCTGGTACTCTGTAACTTGAGCTTTCTGTACCCCCTCCAGTAGGATTTGAGAAAAGTAAGGGATGAGAAGCACTCAGAAATCTGATTTATGTTTTGTGCTCAAAGCTCTGCTTTTAAGATAAGTACTTTGCACTGGGAATTGTTCACTGCATTCACCCACGACCAAGAGCTTTTGCTGCAAGCCCCAAATGCTTTCTGACTTGGGACACAGCCGAGGTAACTTTCTTGGCCCTGCTCCTGCTTGTCTCTCTGTTAAAAGGGCCTGATAAGTGACAGAAGACTGTTGTGTGGAGCATGACCTGGCTAAGATTGCTGCAGTCATTTACCTGTTTTCTTGTTTATATATATATAAATATATATATATAATTAAATTAAACTCTGATCTGTAGACGTGGTAGTGCTGCTCGAAGTGCTGTTCGTGGAGACTCAGGCCAGTGAGGGTCAGGCATCTAGCAGGGTTTCAGGCCAGAAATTCTCACCCTATGAGGCTGAACCTGAATTCGGAGCAGCAGCAGCAGGGGTTTGGGCTTGTCCATCCTATGTAGCAATATTCAGGAAATGTACATGACAGAGAGACAGGATGTGCCCCCAAGGTCTTGGAAAGCAACCTCCAGCAGCACATGGGCAGAATGGTCATGCTGAGCATAGAAACTTGGTTTTCAGAAAAACCTTCCTCCCTCCAGCCACTTTTTCCTGACCCTTCATTCATGCCAAGACAGCTGTTGATGGTGCAGTCATGTAACGAGATTGCTGAAATGATGTGGGGTAAAAATTATTACAAGAAATCATTCTGAGGATTTATTTTTAGCATGTATCACTTCAGTGTCATAAGCTGCCACAGAATTCCTCCACAGTAATTCTTAGTTTGAGATAGGTTCTCTCAGGATAGAAAGACCTCACTCAAGCTTTGGTCATGTGCAAGAAGACAAGATCTAATCTGAGCCTCATGATGGGAAAACAAAATCTGACCTACAAATGTGGGTGGTGGATTATTATTAGGCTTGCCTGATAATATTCAAGTTTAATTCTACAATAGAATCCACCTTTACAACTAGAAGAGTCAAATCTAAGATATTAAGTAAGCATTTATTTGAATATATTTTCGTATTTGTGACCACGTGGAGCAATATCAGCAACATCAGAAGCAAGAATGTGTGTTTTTACAGGGTGTGATCTCTTTCAGACCTCCCTGTCTGAAGACTGTCCCAAAAGAGCAAGAGCAGAGCGCCGTGCTTTGGTGGGACACATTCCTGCTTAGATGCTTTGCAGATCTAATACTGCACTTCCAGGCATTGCAGTTAACACCATCTAGAGTACTGAACGGAATATTTAAACTGTTACATGGTTTAAATGCTTTGTGAGCTTGTCTGGGCTACATTAAGTTTATATGAGTAAAAATTTCTTCTTGAATTACAGGATTGACTAGTTTTTGCTCCTCTGACATCTCAATCCTCCTGGAGATGCATTCACTTGGGTCTTGGAAAGTTTGTTTAAACAATTCAGTCTCTGGAATCTATAATTTTTTTTTTTTATTTATACCATTTATTGAATGTTATAATCTCAGTGTTCAATCAAAATGCTACTGAATTTTCAAACTGCATCAGATTTTATATCTTTTAAGAGAGAAAGGGAAATAAACTGAGTTTATCCAGAAACCTCTCCTGATATTTACAGGGGGTACTAAGAAACAATTTTAAAACCAATCAAAAATGTTCAATTTAAAATTTCTTTGATGGAAAAAGCAGTTCCTGCAAAAAATAATATTCCAGCTTTGATTCATGAAATTGAAACAAAATCACTGTGGTCTGGGACCTGCAAAAATTTATTTTTACAAATGAATCCAAACTCTTCCAGGAGTGGCTTTCTGTTTAAGCTGTTGTGCTTCAGTTGTCTCCTGTTAGCTGTGGATCAATGCCACTTATAAATGGGTTGTGCCAACAAGATGTGGAAAGATCTGAAAACGCTCCTTCCCACTGCTTTTTCCTTAAGTCTCTAATTTCCTTCTCTTGGGATCTCTCTGCTCACTGTGTGAGCGGCAGATGTGGGGAGGGAATTTTCTATTACTCACTGAGTTACTGATGGAAACACCTGAGCAGTCGGTGCTTGTGCTTTTCATCGTGGCAGAAATATTGGAGGAAAAGCAGCAATCCCAAGTCTTCCCATTGGAAAAGAGAAGCAAGGAGGGGGTGATGTTTTTCAGGCACAAAAAACTGCTTCTGCACTAGTAAGGTTTTGTATTTCATAGAAAGTTTTCAAACCTGAACCAAGACATGGTAGTGCTAAAGATTCCCAATAATGGGAATATGTGCACTCTGTGATGCTCAAAACATCTGTCTTTGAAATGTTGAGATCTTTTCCTTGATTCAACATCCATTTGTGTCCCTTTGAATTGTTTAATTGTCCCTTGTCTAGTTTGTCCAGTGCCCCAGATGAAAGTTGTAACCATCCTGGAGCAGGATGGTTAAGGTGGCGCCAGAATATCCTGAAGTTATTCCTCCAGCTGGGAGGAACCTGCCAGTGCTGCAGAGTCCACACAAAGACCCTGCCCAGCAGACCCAACTGGAGATGTGGAGCAGCCCTTCCTTGCTCCTCCCTGCCAGTGGGAAGACTTCTGTCACAGGTTAGATAGAAAAGACACAAGACACTCCTGCAGGATGGAGAGGCTAATTTTTAGTGAAGGAATAACTCAAATCAGCAAATCCTACAGACCATGAAACAAGCTGCTCTTCCTTGCTTTCTTCATGAGCTGTTGAAGCATTTTAGCATGTGAAAAGAGAATTCCAAAGGCTGCCATTGTAAAATCTTTGAATCCACTTAACTACTACCAAACTTTCTTCTGCCCTAATCTGAAGTTGCTCACATTTGTGATGGCTGTAGCTCCCTTTATGATCAGTGGAGATGAAAGTCATGTCAGAGCACATCACCCCATTCTTAGTGGGTGCCTGAGGGTGTCCTCTTTGGCCAGACACCTGCACTGCAGATGTTGATGTCTGGTGATGAAGACATTCTGTTCCACGTCTTTTTACCCCAGCTATAACTAATTACAAGAGGAGTGAATGGGTCTTTTAAATTATCTACCCAAAAATTACTTAGTAAAGTTGCACGTTTCATCACACTTTTGTGCCTTTCTTCTTGAAAAGCAATTATCCCCTCTTAGTTAAGTTGTCACAGACTCCAAGGTGTGTCAATAACAGTTTTTCAGGTTGACATTCATGCTCTAATCATCAATGACTTTCTCAGATGTCTGGACTGAAGAGTTTGCCTCTTTGAAGTATTTTGGAATCCATCCACTTTGGCTTTTCTCTAGATTTTTCATGGCATTGGAAAGTGCATTTGCACACTTATCCTGCTCAGTTGTTTCCACCTGGAATCACACTTGTGGGATAGTTCAACTGCCCTGAGAAAGTTACGGAATCGATCCTCTGAATTTGGTGAAAATCTGCATGAGAGTTAAGTTGTAGTTGATCACAGTTTCAAAATCTCTCTTTCAGGGGTTGGGGTTTTTTTGCTGGAACACAGAGCTTCATTTGAACTGTCTTCAACTAAGTTATGCGTGAGAGAGTCCTGCTGGTGGTTCACTGAGCAGCTCCAGCAGGAATGACCCTGTGGTGGCACGGGCGGGCCACTGGGATGCCCTCGGCACTCTGCCGGGTCGGCTGCTAGGGGTGCGCAGGCCCGGGTAAGGAAAGCCTGGAGGTCTGAACTGCGGCGTCCTGGATGGAGCAGGGCGGCACACAAAGACAATCAAGGACGCAGCTTCCTCACCCGAGGGAGCTTCCCCCAGGCTGGTGGTCAGGTGCGCAGGCGGAGGGGAAGGAGGAGAGAGGGGCCTGCTGCATGGGTTCCAGAGGTTTATTCTTCTGAAGAGTTCAGGGGCAGGAGACCAGGAACAAAGCAAAGTGCAAGGGTTTTATACTGGGACAAAGGGAGGTGGGGTAAAGGGTTACAACCCATAGGGAAAGGGAAGGAGTCGACAGGGGAACAGCCAATGGGGATAGAACAGAGGAGGGATTTACACAAACAACCAATGGGGTACCGAGGAGAGGAGAACATTCTGGAACATAATACATATGGAACAGGGGAAATACATAAACGGGACTTATACATAATGTAAATTGGTGCTGCAGGGAGCTGTGGGAACTCGCCATAACTGAAAGGTGGATTTTAGGGGTTGCGCACTGCAACAGGACCCGTCCTTGGCCCCTGTGCCGAAGGGGCAGCAGGTCAGGAGACAACTCTTCCACTTTCTCTCCTCCAAGCCACCACATCAGAAGTGTTCATGCAGGCAGTAGAACCTTGGCAGCCTATGCTTGGGACTGGCTCATGCACCTGCAGCCCAAGCCCAGCCCTGCCCCATTGGCTGAGAGTGTGCAGGGTTGTACAATGCCATGTGTCATGTTAGGTGAGTATGAAGTTCTGATATGTATGTTGCATTCCCAATGGTCCCTTATTCTTAATCTGTATTTTAAATGTCTTCTGTTTTACTGGTTTTGATAGTGGTGTTCAAGATGTTGGGATTTAGGGGTTTTTTAGTGCCTTTAATAGAAATAAGACTAATGTGCAGATTGCTGATAAAATGAGGTGCCTTTAAGTAGGAAAAACTGTGATGTCTGTCTGATTGCAAGTGCTTATATGACTATTAACACTCAAGGCCATCTCTAACTGTTATTTTAAGTACACCAGGAGCTGTAGACAGCAGGGACAGAAACTTGGGTGCAGACTATCTCTTTGTGCTACTCAGGTGTGCTACTACTTGTGGGATAAGTCAAGAGCAAGGGTCTGACTTAAGCTGGCTGCTCTATATCCCATGTCAACAAAACAGCCTTGGCTCCTTCCTAAAGGCTTTGACACGGTGAGCAGAGATGTGGGATATCTCTAGGGCTACTGGTGACACAAATACACTGAGTAGCCTGTGCTTTATGTAGCCTGTTCGTGGTCTTCTCAAGTCAACAGGATCACCCGAACCCCAAGAGTGCCTGACCTCATTCAGTGCACATAACACTTCGGGCCATGGCCTGTGTTAGGCCTCTACAGATGGTGTGAGAGAGTTGTATTGGCAGGTGTGTTGCCATAATCTATCAGGGCTCAGTTGTGTTTGCAAGGCTTTATACAAGATGCGTCTTCAGTGGCCTTTTTGGCCTTTACTGCATTCACACACCCCATTTGTTATTTTTCCTGAAGAAGGAACTTGCATGAATCATCTGCTGAGCATTTTAGAAAGACTCGGCTGTGGGACACTGCAGTTTGCAGAGCAGGGCTGGTGCTGCAGGGATGTATCACATCAGAGTGGTGTCAGTGTTTCACACAGCTGCAGCCCTCTCTGCTGACTGCGATTTATAGCAGTAGGGAAGTGCTCTGGCATTTCCATGGACTTCCAGGCAGAATCACAAATGCTAAACACTAAAATCCACCCTTTGTGCTATTGACATCTGCAGTGCAAGTCCCCATCCCACTAAACTCCAAGTCTAAATTCTGCTTAAATGGAACAAGCATTGAGATGAGCGGACAGGCAGTGGGAGGTAGAAGTTGTCTGGGGTCTTACAAATTGCCCGCAGTGGTCCCTTGTGCATGGAATGGCCCATTCTGCACCACAGAGCTGTGCTGGATCCAGTGTGAGCAGCTCCAGCTGGGTAGCAGGTGTGCAGCAGCACTGACCTGGTTTGGGAGCAACCTCTGCTAACCTCCCCAGCATGCCAAGATAAAGATTGGCCATATGTTCCCACGTACACTTTTGTGCCAAGAGGTCATCTCCCAAGTGGTCTTAGAGAGAGGCTACAATCCTGCAGAAAAAATATCTTGAAATATCCCAGGAAAAGAGGAAAACACTGCTCAAGCACTTTTCTTCATGGACAGATAATGTAAAACAAAGCTATTTAAACATCAGGGGTCGTTGAGTTCTGCTTGATTCCTTGCTGTGCCAGTGAAAAGCATTTGGATGCAAAGGGAGAATAATGGAGCCACAGCTGAAGGTCCCAGTACTGCTGAATAAACCAAGAGACAAGACATCCTGTACCCCTGCAGACCTGCTTGAAGTACCATTCTAGAGTCTCGGGGCACTGAGATGTGAGTCCTGCGAGACTGGTAAAAATTCCTGGCTGCTGTTGGAAGGTGAGTTTGCAGAGCCCATAGTGATAGTTTGGGGCTCTGTTTTTAGAAATCGGTTTTGGATCTTTAGGGCCAAATCTGAAGAGCATTGGTACTTAGACTCCTAAAACCCTGGTAACAGAAATATTCTTGGTATCTTTTTTTCCTCTCTAATAATCCCACTTTAATTTTCATGAATATTGGTGAAAATTTAATAATTACCAGAAGTTAACTCCCCAAATACCCTGTAGATTGAGATCCAAGTCATATCTGAAAAGGAAAGCATTCCTACCTGACCTTTGGAGGTGTTAGCTATCATCTGAGCAGTAAAATGACTTACAGGCACTTGAAAATTGCACATGGGAGAGGACCTCTTACATATTAGTCTCAATTTCTGTATAGCTTGATGCGCCTGAGATGGCCACCTAAAAAGACAGAAAGAGACACCAGGCAATACCTAACTGCAGCTGGAAATAAAAGCTACATGATTACAAAGGCAGCTAGACACACTTTTCTGCCCACTCTTTGGAAGCAGGGCCATCTTTTCAGTGCTGCCATTCATTCTTGCTTATCACATTTCCATCAATAAAACTCCCAGTCAAGTCCTTATCTTCATATTATAGATAGAGCCCTATTCTCTACCTCACCTTTCCTGCGTGAGAAATATGCAAGCAGCCTGAGAAGAATTTATAGGCTTCCTGCATATTCATGTGGCTACTTACACGAATCTAAACAATTTTATTATTCTGTCTGTGATTTTGTGCTTGCGGAGCTGGGGCTGAGCACACACAGCTTTTTCTGTGTTCACATCAGCCCTTGGCAGAGAGCTTGCTGTAGTCCCTTCCCCACAGGAACATCAGCAGTGCCTGTCCCAGCTCCAGGGGTACAGGGACCTGAAGCTGTGGCTGAGCTGCTGGCATTGGTGTGTAAATGCTTCTTGCATACCCAGCCTGCTTGAAAACGGCTCTGATGGCTCATTTCTCAAATGGTCACTTTTATTCAGCAATCCCAGTCATCCTGAAAGAGAAAACTGCCCACAAGGCTCTGGAGTTGCAGAAATCTCCCCCTTTCCTCCCTGTGCTCTGCTGGAGGGAGGATGAGTGCCTGGTTGGAAGAAGGAGGGGGCAGCTGATGTGCTTTGGTGACCCTCTCAGGCCTCTTCTGCTGGAGGGAGAGGGGAGCTGGGAGGCTGTGGCAGAGTGATGAAGGGCATTCCTGCCTGATGGACTGACCAGGGGGGTAGTCACCAAAAAAGGGGAGACTTCATTTCTGAGTTGTGTGTTTCTCTGTTGGTGGAGCAACTGGGCATGTTATTCTGATGGTAATAAACTGCAGGTTCTGGCCTTACCTTGCATCAAAGCCAGGCAGAGCACGGGGAAGGAGTTCTGAGTTAAGCACTTGGTCAGTCATACTGTAAAACCTCAGAACTAAGCCAGAAGGTGACCTTGGTTTGAGCTCCAGGAAGGAAGCAGGAGCCAGCATCATCTGTTGGCCCATCTTTGCTGGACCTGAGGTTTCATTCATGTGCTCTGGACACATCAGTGCACCACAGCCCCTCCACAAACAGATAATTCAAGCTTCTTTCAGCCAACCTGCAGTGCTGGATGTGTCAAACTGAGCTACGAGCCAGCAGTGGAAATCACATGGGCTCCGACATGCCGCGTATGCTTTTTAGATTTTAGGTTTGTGTCCCTCTTGGCCCCTGGCACTATACTTTGAGGTGCAATGGAGACCTGGAATGGAATCAAAATTGTTGAAAGTCCACATAAATCTGTAGTTTTTTTATCTGCAGTCTCATCTGTGGCCTCAAGTATCTGATATGAATGAAGGTGTCTGTAAATGCATCTGAACGGCTCCAGGCAAGGTAAAACAAGCCTCATTTTGCTCTGCTTTTCTGCTCCCAGCTTGAATGCTTCCTGCTGAGCTGGGCACACTCTCTGAAGAGAACCAAGCAGAAATGGAAAAGGTCCAGGAGTTGGTAATGGCTGTGGAAGAACAAGGGCCTTCTCCAAAGGGCCTCTCTGGGATTATGGTTTGGTCAGCCAAGAGATAATTTTGACTCATTGCTGTTTTACACAAAGCAAGAACCAGTAGCATCAAAATGATTGGACTGCAGTAGTTTTAACCCAGAATATGGGTCAGCTGAGGTCACTTGACCCTCTTGGCACAGGCTGTTGCAAAAACAAAGGTGGATTCAGAAAAGTCTTCAGCAAATTGTGAGGAGGTCAGTACAAGGTGGCAACCAAAAAAATAGGGGTCCAGATACCACATCCTGCTCCAGCTGTTGCTATTCTCCTGGTTTGGCCAAGAATTACATTCTCTCCTTGTGCAAGTCACAAGGTGCTGGGCTCTGAATGGATCTTTGCTCTGACTAATGTTCAGTCTCTAACCCTTGGAGTTTACCTGGCAGCAAGTCCCAATGATGTGAGTTAAAATTGAAGTGCCAGCACTTGTCAGGGATGTGACATTTGTTTGGATTGTCCTGGTTGGTGTAATTTTTCTTCTGTATATTGAGTTATACACCCTAGTATTGTTTCTGCAGTAAAACAGTCACACCCTGCTAGCATTTTGGGCTACGGATCTTCTGTTTCCTTTCTTCTTGCTCATTTAAGGTCATGAGACTGAGCAGTGACAGCTGGGGATTAAAAAAGCAAATTGTGATTTTTGTGTGTGTGTGTGTGTGTGCAGGAGGAGAACTTCAGCAAAGTTTCAGTTTCAGAAAGCGCTGACCTTCAAAGCCTTTTTAAGATTAGGTCAGTCCGGATAGCTCAGAACAGAAGGGTCCAAAATCAATCACTTGAAAACTGGTGATAAAACCACCAGAAATAAATCAACCCTTGCATAAAAACTGCAGGTAATTATTACCTCAGTAAGTATGTGATTCACAAGTTTGTTTTAATCATTATGCAAATGAAGGGTAAGCCCTCACTCACAGTGGGATAGATTTGATGGCATTTATCCTCCGTAACAAACCCGATTCATTAAAGTTTCTGGCATGTGGCAATCAGCAAAGGCCTGATTTTGCTTCTGTGATGAAAAAACTCAGGGCATAAACAGAGTGTTTTTTGGTGTGGATAATGATGCGGGTGCACAGTTTGTGTTTACAAGTGTTCACCTAATTGGAGAGAAGCAAAGTACAGAAACTTATCATAAGCTTTACAACTTTCTTGCTGAAGGTCACAAAATCATAGAATGGTTTGGGTTGGAAGGGACCTTGGAGACCATCTCATTCCAACCCCCTGCCATGGGCAGGGACACCTTCCACTAGACCAGGTTGCACAGAGCCCCATCCAGCCTGGCACTGAACGCTTCCAGGGATGGGGAGGTCAGAAGGAACCTCTGTCCAAACACATGGATGTGCTGCTGATGCCCTGTCCTGAAGGGCTGTGAATGCTGCCTGGAGGTATTCACACCAGTGAGCTCTGCATGCCTAAATTAGACACCTAAGATGAGACCTTGATTTCCTTGTGGGAAGGACTTTCAAGTCCTTCAAGGTACTTGGTGTGTGTGTCCCTCCAATGCAGGAGAGATTTTCCTTCCCTGTACATCCGTATGATGTCTGGCAGAGTAGCCTGGAACCTCCCGAAGTGCTGCAATACGTGCCTGGATGCTCACTCACAGCTGAAATCCCAGACTGGATGGGAGCATGAGCACCACCTCCCAGGGTAGTTGCAGGTGCTGTAACACTATTCCCTGTACAGATTGGAAAATCCCATTTCCAGCCCCGAGCTGGTGCAGCTCCATCCGGCCGCAATCCTGGCAGCGCTCGCAGCTCTCCGGTCGATTCTCTCTGCACTGTTTATTTGAGCGAGGAACTCTTTTGTTGCTCTATCAAAGCCTTGCTGACATAGCCTGCAGCTATGAACAAATGTTGTGTGGCTGCAAGCAGAGCGTTGGAGAGACAGGAAGCGTGTTCAATATTGATAAAGAGCAGAACGGGGGCTTGTTTAAACTGTGCACAGACAACTTTTCCATAATTAAGGGAGAAGCAGATGCGATCCCTTGCCTACAAATGAAATGACTAACAAAAGCAGGAGACACACAGGACATGCAATGTGACACACACCTGTGAGCAGAAGTGATGGTGAAAGGGACCTGAGATGATTCCCAAGGACGGGCTGCATGTGCCTGTCGTTCCTTTTTTTCCAGCAAGCAGCATGGGTGTATGGAACACTCAAGCTGTGTTCTCAGCAATTAGAGTGTGTCATGAGCCCTACCTGGGACTGGAGCCCCCTCGAATGAGGTCCTGTACTCTTTTGAGTGCCCCTCTTCATGCTGGAATGATTCAACCTGCAAATGGAGCTGGTGGAGTAAGGGGTCAAAAATACCTATTTGCTCGGTCCTATTCACAGGGGTTAATGTGATTATTTCCTTCCTATCTGCAGTTTTATCCTATGTTTGTTCTTGGGAATGTGTGCCACCCTTGTGCCTTAAGACTTTAAAAAATGGAAACTTCTGCTAGGCAGCAAAAAATGGGATTGGGACAACTGCTGGGAGAGGTAGTTTGGATGTTGGTGGCTTTACTTCCCATATTTATGAGTGCCTGATGCATGTAGGTTACAATTGCAGCATGTGGGCACTGGCACAGGTTGCCCCAAGAAGTCGTGGATGCCCCATCCCTGGAAATGTTCAAGGCCAGGTTGGATGGAGCTTTGGTCTAGTGGAAATTCTTCCTGCCTATGGCAGGGGGGCTGGAACTAGATGACCTTTAAGGTCCCTTCCAACTCAAACCATTCTGATTCTATGATTCTATGATTCTATGATTAGAAATATGCCTACCTACAAGCCATCCTCTTCCAGATGCCACTTGCTCTGCATTCTCTTCTTAAGTTTTGGGGGCCTTTCCCCAAGCAGAAACTTTAAGAAGAATTTCCAGACCCTCCTAACCACACCAGGCTGTTTTAAGCCATGATCCCATGGTCCCAGCCATGCTGATGAACTGTTGTCACATCCTCATGTCCCAGTGAAGTCCATGGGGGTTTTGCTTCCATGTTCTCCCAGTCACAGAGGGTTCAAGGCTGCTGATCTGCTCACAGGACAAGGGCCAGCATGGGCAGCCTGTCCTCTGTCTGAGCACTGTCTGAAATGGGCACGGGAATCCAGGTCTGTGCCAATGTTGCAATTTAGCAGCTGGCACATTTAAATGTGTGCAAGTGGGATCAATCTTTTTTAATCATTTATGTTTAATTATTGTTTCCAGATAGATCTCTTGGTGTTTTATTGCTAGCAGGTTTCTAAAGAACACTTTTTAAGCTTGAGCTGAAAAGCCTTATATCACCCAGCAAGAAAGAGCTTTACTTAGGAGTCTTCTTCCATGCTTGGAGCTCTTGGGAAGGTCAGGGGTTGAATTCCCTGAAATGTTTTTGTTGGAAGATATCTGGTCTGACTTCTGCTTACAGCTGGGCCATCCTCAAAGGAGGCTGAGGTTGCTCAAGTCTTGCCCAGTAGAATTTTGGTTATTTCCAAAGAAGATTCTAGAGCCCTAGTTACTGCAGCAGTTGGTCCCCAGGCTGTACTGCTGCATAGGGTTATCCCATCCTGGGTGCAGGACTTGGTACTTGCTGTGTTGAACTCCACAAGGTTCCCATCCGCCTTTTTCTCCAGCCTGTCCAGGCCCTTCTGAATAAATGTGTTTTTATCACAAGTGTTATATCTGCTCATGGTGCAAACGTCCAAAGTGTTTGCAGGCCTCCCCACCCATGCCCAAACTTTGCAGGGATGCAAAGGTGGAGCAGGATCCTTGCTCTCACCCCACGGGTTGTGCATGGTGGCATTTTGCTTATGGATGACGTTGGATATCAATGCGTTCAGTTGCAACACATGCTGCCATATCAGTGTCCATCTACTGAGAAATGAAAAATTATGGATGACAGCCCCCCCTTCACTATTCAGCATGAAGGCAGATGATGCTGGTAATTGGGTGTTTGCTGTCTAAAGGAGGAAGTTTGTAATCCATTGCTGTCGCTGACATGATGCCTCTGTAAACCCCCAAGCCACGATTTATCTCAGCCATTTAATATCTGTGTGGAGAGACAGAATGGCATATTCAGGATGAGCCATTATGATCTGTCTGTTTGGGAATACAGAGTGTTTTATAATCTTCTGTGGATATTTTTTTACTTTAAATGAAGGAAATTAATGGCTAAATTCTGCAGAGAAATAATGTCTGATGGAAAGCACCGTTTGAAGGACAGTGCTACATGAAAGCTGAAATTGTATTTCTCTTTCAGCATGATATCTGTTTTCTTTTAATCACAGGAATGAAGGACTAGAGTTTCAGCCTTAACTGTTAATTTCCTGTGTATTGTCTATTCAAACAAGATCCTGCTGTATCGTTTCTAACAAATACATTTAGAGACAGGGCTGGAACCTGGGCCTGCCCTTCTCCAAGGGCTGCTAATTCCTGCAGTCTGGGCCAACCTTTCCATGCAATGCAAGGACTAAAGCAGCCTGCACAGTACTGAGAAAACGGGGGCTGAAGCATCAAGGAAAGGGCTATAGAGAGTAAAAATGGGCAGCAGAGAATAAAAATGGCCAACAGAGCCATGCAAAAATTCAGGTGCGAGAAAGATCATAGAGTCACAGAATGGTTTGGGTTGGAAGGGACCTTGGAGACCATCTCATTCCAACCCCCTGCCATGGGCAGGGACACCTTCCACTAGACCAGGTTGCTCAGAGCCCCATCCAACCTGGCCTTGAACACTTCCAGGGATGGAGAATCCAGAACTTCTCTCTGCCCAAACACATTTACCAAGTGGCCTGAGGAGAGGACACAACTGAGGGGCAGCTTGGACCGTGCCAGCAGCGCAGGGCCAGTGCAGAGGCCTGGGCACAATCACTGCCATAAGTATTTTGGCACAGCTCCCACACAGGCTGCATTCAAAGAGGAATTGGGTGAGATTGTTTGGAAAAGGGTATTTATAGTAGCCAGAGGGTGCTCAGGGCTAGCCCAGCATTCTGCTCTTGTGCCAGACAAAAATATTTAGGGCAAATATTTAAAAATTAAAAATAAAATAAAAATTAGGGGGGAGACCTTTTTTTTTATTTCTCATTGAAAGTTCTGCTGCCTTGTGGTTGGTAGATATTTTAGAAAACTTTAGCTCAAAGAAGTACTGGTTTTGGTCTGACATACCTACATGTACTCTTATGAATCATGGGGAACTACTAGTAATATAAGGTTTTTTCAAGATGAGCTAAATATATGTACAAGGACTGATGCAATTTTTCTTTCTTTTGAAGCTTACAATTCTGGAAAAAAAGAACAGTGATCTTATAGGAATCCAAATCTGTGATGCTGAAGCTCTTGAATTATTCATATGATCTTATTCATTGCACTGTGATTATTTCTGATGCTTCAAACTCCTGGATAGCTTTTGATGCCTGTATTATTTCTATGTAAATCCCAGCCATTAGTTGGTTTTATCAATAAGGTTCAGATTGAATCATGCCTCCCCTGCAAATTAATGCAGGCTTAGACAAATGCAAGAGAAGATTCAAACTATCAAATCACAGACTGTTGGACGTGGGTTTAGAACAAAAACATGTGTATGTTATTTCAAGCTTTAGAAGGTGGTAACTGAAAATATTAGCACATATAGGGACATTTAGCAGATTGGTACATATGGAAGAGTGAGCCAAGCTGCAGGCTTGGAAGGCTTTTAGGATGTATAGATAGACTCAGTTCTTCACTGTTTCCAGCCTGGAGACCAGGAGATGTTAGACTGGCTATTGACTTATTGTCACCACAGATAATTAAACCACAACAATTGTTTTCAAACAGACTTAAAGATCAGATTTAAACTCATAAAAGCAGGAAGACCAGGATGGGGCTCAAACAGCCTCTCTAATTCCCTGTGACGTGCCTTTGGGCTGTGTGCAGTAGAAATGCCATGTGCCATTGATTAGAGCCTGCCCAGTGCAGAGGCACACTGGGAATGGTGTGGCCCTCTGAGCACCCAGTTCTCATGCCCTTCTGCATGAGACTCTGCCTCTAATATAATTTAATTTAATTATTGTAGTGTTAATTTCTCTCAGATTACTTTTTTTTTTTTAATTGCCCTTTCTTTTCTCAGCAAAGGAGGGGAAAAGATATGATCAGCTTTAATGGATGGGAATTTTTCTTGGTGGAGCACAGTCAGTGCAGTGACTGATTCAAGCCTGCAGACACCCAAAGTTGTACTGGCAAGCCTGGTCAATCAATTTGATCCCCTAAAACAGTGATGGAACTGTTTTAATAATAAAAAACTGGTTTACTAGTAAAAGCTTACATCTCTCTGGCCCTGTAAAGTGTGAGAGATGCCTTTATGGAAAGCAAAGGAAATCTGATTTCCCCTGGTATTGACCATTACAGTGTCTCAAAAATAAGTAGTAGAAAATTTTAAAGGAAAGCTGGTGCGGCAGAGGCCAGTCTGGACTGACAGGAAAGGCAGTTTAACATGTGAAAACAGAGGACAGTATTAAGATCCAGGCAGAAATCTGGTCTCTAACATAGAAGATATGTTTGTATCCATTCTGCAGAGACAGGTTACACCCACCAGAACCAGAGGCATCCTAAAAACATATCCTCCTCCTTCTCCCTCTTCTCCCTCCACCTACTTGTCTTTTAATCAGATATTTAAATCTCCTCATTAGATTTTCAGCACACTCCTTCCCCAGCTGGACCAAGAGCTGCTGTGAGGAGCGAGCAGTAAAGAAGTGAACAAGTTTATGAAATTTGGGTGGAATGGGGATCCCTCACTCCACCAAAGCTGGTCCCACAGGCTGGGCTGGATGCCAATGCCACAACAGGCAGCTCTTCTACAGGCTCCCTGCAGTATCCCCCTGCATTGCACAGGACTGCACTGTTGACAAGAACATTAAAAAAAAGGGGTGGGATAGGGAAAGTTGCTTCCAAGTAATTTCTTCTTACACTATTTTTCAGGGATTTAACAGTGTTCCACAGGCAAATACTCCAGTTTGCGGAAGACGGGCCTTAAGCTATCTCAGGTTAATTTAGGGTTTATACCTGAGTCTCAACTGAAAAATTTATCCAGAGATGACTGAGTAAAGGGAGTCACCATCTCCCCTGGCTGGAATTTGTTCAAGAGAAGACCATTTGGTGTCTGGGCTCCGGGGCAGAGTCAGTGGATTCAGCGGCACACATGAGGAAAGGAGAAACAGAGGCTTAACCCAATTCTTCCCTTCACTTTCTCCCATGGTCAGTGCAGGCAGCTCTCTCTGAAAGGTCTCAGGTTTGTTGTCTTCTTAACATCTTCTATTTCTTGCCATCCCCTTCCTGGGAAACATGCACATGCAGTCTGATGCTGCTGGACCCCACAGCAGACAGGGGCTGGGAATGCAAAATATCACCTTACATTCTCCTGCTGTGCACTGACTGGACTCATCTCACCCCATGCACTTTTTTTTCTGCTTGCTCCTTCTTGGAAATGGATTCCTGCATTTCCTTGGTCCAGCAGGGAAAATTCTTGGCTGCAAAGATGAATCTCGCAATCTGGTCTGCAGGCCAGCAAACCCTGGCCAACTTCCAGGCACAGGATCTTTCTGATGTGGGGATTTTCCATCGAGGATATTCTGCTGCCTCTGCAAATGTTGAGAGAATCGCACTGTAAGAGTGGCTCTC
This sequence comes from Edolisoma coerulescens, assembly GCA_013397115.1. Lineage (NCBI taxonomy): Eukaryota > Metazoa > Chordata > Aves > Passeriformes > Campephagidae > Edolisoma > Edolisoma coerulescens. Next base: position 897,639 of record VWZW01004129.1, read on the forward strand.
TGCTGATAATTACCCCGAAATGCAGAAGAAAAAAGAAAGCATGTGGGGCTGAATACAGAGGCCTCTCCCAAGCCTGACAGAAGGCTAGGGACAGAGGTCAGCCCCTGGATGCCTTCCCAGAAATTACTGGACATTGGTGTTTTGGGGCTTGTCTGTCCAGCCAAAAGGGCAGCTGTTGCCTACATTTCCACAGGCCAGAGACTAAAATGTCGAACCGTAAAAAAAGCCAAAACAGAAAAATAGATTTTCTCTTAATATGTTTTTAGGCATATTGAAAGACTGATGCTGTTTGGCTCTTCATAACTTACTTATTGTTTTACAGGCACTGAAACACCCCTACCACTGTTTCCCCCTCTTTCTCGAATCTCATAAGCCTTGTGCTGTAAGGTCTGAAACAGGCATCCATCTCCTGCAGTGCTGATGGCACCCAAGGAACTGTCCCCACGTGTGTGCAGAATGTTGTTGGAGCACTCTCCATGCCACAGTCATCTCTTCTGGCAGGCACCATCTCCCTGAGTATCAGCTGCTGCACACTGTGCCCAGCCCCTGGCAGCCTCCAAAGGTCCCATTCCCATCATCCCAAAGGGTCTCCCTCAGCAGCATCAGGAGGGGACATGACCACATGTAAACAAACAGGGTCAATCCTACGTGCAGAGGGGAGTATGCAGAACAGCCAGAGGGTTGTTGTACATCTGGGATTTGTCTTTCTAGGAATGAAACCTCAATGAGGGGCTGTGAAGTTCCTTGTGAAGATGGCGAACCTCTTTCTCTTTCCATCTATGGCAGCAGATCTGGGAAGGGAAGGTTGGCATGGAGTAAGTAATGTAGAAGAAGTTGGTGTCAGTGCTGATTTCTAGGATTCTAGGTCTTGCTGGGTTATTTTAAGCATTGGGGGATGCTGTTCCAAACCCACATTTGTTCAAATATCTCCTTCTAGGTGGTGGTTAAATGCTTTTGAGTCAAAAGCTGATTTGGACTAATTGCCATGTTTTCTGAAGTTATGCCACTTGGGGTTAAATGGCCCATCAGGGGAAGTTGTGTCTTGAAGCAAGTGCTTAAAATCTGACTGGTGCTACTGGTGAATTGCACCTCAAAAGAGACCCAGATGAGCTCCCTTTCTGTGTGGGAAGTGCTTTACTTTGTCAATGAGCCCTAAGAAGTTCAAGGTTAAAACTTGTGCTTTGTCCACAGAAGAAATTGAAAGCTGTCGATGCAAATGGGCACTGGGAGTGTGCTGAAATAACGGTGCCACTGCTCAAGGAGGGGTGTCGTGCTTTCTGTATTGGTTGAACTATTGAGATTATTTGTTTTTTAGATCATCAGAAGAAAAGAACTTTAGGATTGAGAGAGTATGGCTCTGTCAGTATGACTGAGTCAAGGATCAAAAAATTTCTCATTATTTTGGATGGGGACAGTCACAAAGCCTTCTGAAGCTCTCACACTGCAGGAGAACATGCTGGTAAATTCTAATTTCTCATAAAGCTTTCCCTCCTAACTACTGTTTTGTCCTACTTGGCAGCTGAAGTGCTACATTTTGTTCCTCTGTGTATCCAACTTTACTCTCATTAAATGGTGGGGGACTGTAATACTTGCGGGATGTTTTCTAATTTTTTTCTTTAGTTGGGACTTCTGTGTCAGAAGAGGAAGGCGGGAGAGATCAAGATAAAAGCAGTGGGTTTCAAGAAGACAGATACCAATGAACTTAAATTTAATAAATAAGAATTCCTAAGAGGTAAGACTAATAGAGGATAAAGTTGTCTGTTTTTCAGAGTAAGCTAAGGGCTGAAATCTGCCAGTCCAAATGCAAGAGTAGGAAATTCAGTAGGTGCTGAGCTGGGTAGATGATGAAGGGTTTTTCTGTAACTTTTAACACCAGACAGAAACACAGAAAAAAAAGAAGAGGTCAAATTTCTAAGAATAAATCTGAAAAAACAGTACAAGTATTCAGGGATGAAACCAGAAAGGCCAAGGCACAAAATGAGACCTCAAAGATAACCAGAAATAATTCTGTAAGATCCATTAATAGAAGGAGGAAGATCAAAGGGAGGATTGGTCTGCTACTCAATGGAGAGTGAAAGCTGTCTGCAGATAATTACAATAAGCTTGAGGAATACTGGAGAAGGAGAAAAATTATTTTTTCCCAAAGTAGCTTGGGAATTACAGTCCAGTCAGATTAACAGTTCTAGAAGAAAATAAAATCGACCATAACAAATCGTCTGTAACATTTGCAAAAATAGTTGGAAGACAAGTCAATATGGGTTGGTCAAAAAAAAAGTTGTGTTAAACAATTTTAATTTCTCTTACTGTGAAAAAACCCTTGTGGGTTGGTTTGGGGAGGCACAAAGGTCACATTGCTTGATTTGGAAAAAAAATTTGAGGTTTGCTGAGCAAGTTCATGGCAGGCAGAAAACTGAGAAGGGCTGCAAGCACGTTGGAGGAATGGGTTATATTTGTGGGATACATGATAGAAATTTCTGAAGAAACAGGACTAAATTCAGCGGAGGACAAGTGCAAATTATTCTTAACCAGACACACTTTGCTAAGCAAATAGGCTGGGAAAGAGCTGGCTAAAAACCAGTTATCCAGAAAATTATCTTTTGGTATAACAGATCAAAAATTACCTGCAAGTAGGCAATGGCTTGGTGTTGAGAGAATGACAAACATCCCACCATCAGGGGCAGGCAGGAGGGCTCTCTGCTCTTCTCAGCATGGGAAAACTATGGCCAGTTTTCATTAAGGAATTTTTAAGGGAATTGTGGATGTACAGGGCAGAGTTTAATGTTCTCTCCTGATAAAGATTGTGAGGGGTTTGCCTATTTTGTTTTTTTTAATCTCTGACCTGTGAGTAGAAATGGAAAGACCTGGGTTTATGTAATGTCACAAAAAGAGCTATTTCAAAGAGGACAGGAAGGTTTTCTGTGTTCATGATGGTCAGGACAAATAGTAGTGTTTGTAAAATAACATAAGGGACACTTAAATTGAGTGTTAGGAAAAGCTCTTGAAGGACAAGGGCAGTAAACCTGTGGAATAGCTTTCTTACAGAGATTGTGAAATTCCTATGATTGTAGGGTCATTGGGAACAGATTGGGCAAACATTTGTCAGGAATGAAATATGCTGACACTGCCTTCAAGTAAAGGCATCTTTCATTCCTTCCAGGGCTATTGTTTGATAACTCTGTCCAAATCTAGGGATGTAAGTGATTTACTGAGAGAAATTCTCGTGGCTGTGTCATTATTTCCATCCTTAGAGGGTACTGCTTTGCATAATTCAGTTCATTTATTGCTGTTCTCTTATGTGTAATTAAATACCTGAGGCGAGCAGGGAGAGGGCAGTTGTCAGACACTGCTATGGGAGGACTTGGCTCCAAGCGATCAAAGATGCCATCATTGGGATGGTAGACATTCTGTTAAGGCAACATGATGCTGCTCGTCACTCTTGCTTGCTGTTCCCTTCCCTAAATATGTTGTCTTTATCTGAGAGAGCCTGGGGAACTGTAAATCTTTGAAGAAATTCTCCATATGCTGGTGATTTTCAGGGAACTCTGCCATACATAATTTCTGGTAGCAATGTTTGAACAGAGAATTCATTTACTTTGGTTCCTTGGTTATTCTGTCTTGCAGTAAGAAGAGTATTGGCACCAGGCTGGAAGTTAAACAAGGTGCTAGTTTCCCTTCTCTCTCTCTCTCTGATCTTCACATTCACAGTAATGCTGTTGGAGTCAGGAAGCAATGTAGGATAGGATGTTCAGTGATCACAAAAAATTATGTTTGTGTAGCTGAAGTAATCTTTTTATTCCAGGAGCTTTTAATGAGACCATGTTTTATATAACTCCCATTAACATGGCAACATATGAGCATGCATCCATCTATGAGCAAAGAGGCTTTAATAACACACTAGTAAATAACCCCACACATTTCTCTCTGTGAAACAGCAGACTCAGGGCAGATAAAAGGATCAGACAAGGGTCCTGCAGATTGCTTAACAGCCTCATAAAGAGGGGAGGGATGACATAAGCAAAGTCATGACACTTGAAAAGATTTAGATTCGTGGATGTTTGGTTCAAAACATAAAATCAAATTCTAATAGATCACAACCCTGGCCATCAACTATCACCCAGTGAATCCTTTCTTCATAACTTCTGTTTTGGCTCTGACCAATATCTGTCTTCACTAGGGCGCTGGAGGAGGCAGAGTTTACCATCACTGGGAAGCTTTTTCCAGCTGTTTGAAGACACATGTTTATAGTGATGATAATTATTTTGATTTGCCTTGTCTTCAGTTTCTAAGCAGCAAATCTTTCTTTCCCCCTTGTGTTTATCTTTTTTTTTATTTTTTTGAGCAAACAGCTCAGTTAAATTCTATGCTCACCTTTTCCTTAGGCAATTTGGAATACTGCAGAAGTAAATATTTTCTGGGCTGCTCTTATGAGAAGCTCTACAATCTCTGAACTGGGAATATAGTGTCACGTCTCTGTCAGATTTGATTTACCTTCAAGCACTCAGGGTAGCAGCTGAAATACAACCACATGTAGATGAACCATGGGTATTATCCACATCTGGAGTTTAAACACACAAAGCAAAGTTTGTTCAAAGTCAGGAGATGTCAGTTTTTGCCATAATTTGGCAAGTAATGTGCTCAATTATATTCAGCAAGAATTACAGCACCTTTAAAGACAATCCAGCCCATAGATTGCTTTCAAAGGCAGTATAGATGTTATAAGTAGTGCTCTAAAATAGATCAGAGTGACCTCTTAGCTATGTTAGAAAATATTTAGATATCATTTTAAAGGAGCTGCTGAATTTGGCTATTCAATAAATGTATAAATCCATGTGATCTGTCTTTGCCCATCTGGAGACTGCAATGTTAATGAGTTAACTGCTGAACACAGTCTCTGTAGAGTCACTCAGATAATTTGAAGCAGTGTCGTTTCACACTAAGGATAAATACAGCTTTGTATAAAATGAGTTCTTGTCCCAGCAATAATTGCATGTGCGCTGCATAAGATGGTCTTGAATCTCCCCATCAGACCTATTCCCAGAGCAGTAAGTGATGCAGGCATCCATAAAGGGGCAGTGCATCCACTAGTAGATTCACTAATTTTGTGGGGGAGTTGGCACATGGAATCAATTTGCTTTAGCAGTCAGAGACTCTTTTTATGGCAGGGAAAGCAGTTAGTGGAAAAGGAAAATGTACACAATTTATATTGCACTTCCATGTGTAGGGTACCAGCAAAGCACATTTCCCAGCACAGCTAAGGTAACCTGTGGTTATTTTTATACCATTGTCAATGACAACTCTTCACAAGAAATAACTTTTTCCTGTTGAAATGAACTGTTTCATACTGTGGCTCCCATTCTTCATGCTTGTGGCAGGTGTGTTTTAATAATTCTCAAGATTTATCCAGATTCACCAAGGATTAATCTGACCAAAACCAGAAATCTGCACTCCTGGTGCTGTTTGTCTTGACCTCACTATCAAACAAAATAAGGGTACTTCAGAGGTTGAGGTATCTGATCTGTGTGTGGATGATCAACGAAAATTTTAATTGAGTTTTTAACCAATGTATTGAGAAACTAATAATTTTCAGATAGTACTATTAAGAAAATCTCTGAATTAAGAAATTATCTAACTGATTGATCATCACTTGGCATTTAAATCCGATCAGGTGAATTGGTTTACCCCAATTAATCTGTAAAGAATAACACCTGTGCTTCAAAATGCTTGGATGGAGGAATCCTGTATTAAGGGAATTTGATACAGTGGGATCTGGCAGCTCAGACAAAAGTAAACTCTTCCCAGAAAAGAGGGAAGAACTGGAAGATCTTAATTGGTAGAACAGATCTTTGCCTACAATAAAGATAAAAGTCGAATATATTCTGGGGATGAGATCTGGCATTAGAACTTCCAAGGTAAGACCAGCTAAAGTGTCACTTCCCAATCTAATCAGTGTTGTTCCAGCTGGGTGAACATTTCTGTCCTGATACCATTCTGGGCAACTGAGGAGCAAGAAGATTTTTCCTCCGTATTGCTTCTTAATCCATTTTAATTATTAACAGTTACAAAAATTGAAGAAGGATATCTCTCACCTACAAGAATTTGGACTAGAAGAATCCGTTCTTCAAGGTCAACATCTTAAAATACCATGAGAAGTCATTGAAGACAAAACACAAATGGGGACTAATGCTCTTCCAGGTTGGAAGCTCTCCAGAAAACTTGATATCAAAGCTCGTTTCCAGTCAGGGCAAGTTATGGCAAAACACAACTAATAAGTGAAGGAGACAACCAATGCATTTTATGTGACAGCACCAGTGGAGGCCTTTGCATCTGTCTTAAGAAAGTTCAGTCAAGTTTGGATCGAGCATTTAAATGACAGGCAAACCTGTGTGAAACATTTCCATAAACTGACAGAATAACCCTTTTGTCTCCAGCTAAAAAACGCCCCTTACTGAGCCAAAAGTGAATTAAGCAAAACCACTTTCCGTCAAAAGTAACCATGACGCAAATGATTTTATCTGCATGTAACCAAGGCAAGAAAACATTAACCAGCTGGTCCCCATTCAGAGGCATCTGTAACCATCTGGAGGGAGCCCCCGACTGCAGTGCAGAGGCTCAGTGTGGGACCGAGCGTGGCTCAGTTTGCGCCTGCCAGAATCAACACTCAGTGACTGGAACGTGTTCAGAACCTCCTTGTAACAATTCTCCAAATGGCCTTTACCAGGCCTTAATGTGGCCTTGTTTCCCTGAGCCATGTGGGAGTTGTGTGGTTCTGGCTGGCAGAGGCTGGCGCTGGGTGGTCCTGCAGCGTTGGTGGTCTTGGCACGTGGATTTCAGTCCTGGGAAGAAGTGATCTTGAGATCCATTTGGCTGAGGTTGGGTGATTATGGGGTCAGAAATGAGAGAATTGTCTGTGTGTATTTGTACTTCTCCGCTTCCACGCTCTCATATTCTCATTGCTGATATTTCAGGATAGGTCTGTGGTTAATTACAAGTGGATCCTGTCATTTCTGAGTTCATGAGGACAGTGAAGATATGTTGCTTTGGCTTTACTACTTGGTAAAGGTTTTCTTGTTTCTTTTTGGCTATGGAGTTTGTTCACCAAATTGGTTAAAATGGTAATCAGACATTAGCAGACAAGGTGAAGTTTACCCAAACGCGTGTCAAATGATTCAGCTCCAGTACTGTATGAGATCTGCCTGCTGTCTGATATGACTGCAAGAAGCCTTGGAGATGCTCTGGTAACCATCAAGCACTCAAAGGGCTTTTAATGCATCTTCCCGTAACAGGGAAGCCCAGAAAATACTGACTTCTGCAGTATTCCATATCACCTAAGGAAAAGTTAAGCACAGAATTTAACCGAGCCATTTGCTTTAAAAATAAGAATAATAAGAATAATAAAAAAATGAACAAAAGGGGGGAAAAAAGATTTGTTAAAGATAGATCAGAAGATATAGATTAGAATAGGAATATTGAAACACAAATGCTGGACCCTTCATTGCTTGGAAGTCCAGCATCTTACCATTTATCCTGTTGGTCTTGTACCTTTAATTAAACCGTGAATAGAAAAAAGGTGATAAAGGGCACAACTTAGTTTATAGAACCATGGAATGGTTTGGGTTGGAAGGGACATTTAAGATCATCTCATTCCAACCCCCTGCCATGGGCAGGGAAACCTTCCACAAGACCAGGTCACTCAGAGCCCTATCCAACCCGGCCTTGAACACTCCCAGGGGTGAGGCACCCACAGCTTCTCTGTTTATCTTCTGCTAACTCCATTCTGATTTAAATGAAGAATGTTGAAAAGTTGTATTATACACTAAATAACCATAGAGAACAGTAGAATACAGTTCTATTCAAGAACAAAACCCTGTGCTCAAGTCACTCTTCCCCAAAAGAGCTGAATGAACCATAAATTGTGGGGTTTTAATCATTAAATGTCCTGTGTACTTCCTTTCACATTCAATTATTCAAGACTTTTGTGCGAAGGACTGCATAGAAGTTTGCTATATTAATGTTCTTTTCATTGTGCCATGGAGTTTAAACAGGAAAGTGATTGACCCTAAACAATTCTTTTGTTTTGGATTTTTGAGTCATAAACTTGAACTTTCTCTGCTTTTGCACCCATTTGAAATAATATAGTCCAATTTATCTGTTGGGCTTTTGTAAACCTGGACACACTTGGTAAACACTGGACCTCTTACAAAAATTTGCAAAAATCATACTGCAACCTGTAATCATAGCAGAGTTCATATTAGAGTAGGATCAAGAAGGCATGTAATTATAATATACAATTTTCTTTGGGTTTTTCTAATTATAAAAAAATTACAGATAGCATCAACAATGTGATTCTGAAATGCCTCTCATTTATTAGGTAGCTCTCTTAATCAATGCTCTGCCACTGGAAATCAAGTCAGAATGTTATTATGGTCTCTCCTTCTGGATTTAATTACAGCAGTAACTCATGGCTCAAAGTCTGAGCAAACACACCGTGCAGTTTATAGCTTTGAAGAACAGCCATTAATCCTGCCGTCTACCACCCTGCGCAAGCCAATGAAAGCATTTTAAAAAACTTTATGCCTGAAGATAAACACACACTTGCACACAGGCTTAAGGTGGGGGAATAGAGAGCCCAGCCTCCGTGTCATTTCTGCACACACACAATTGAGCATCCTCTCCTGGGAGATGAGCTCAAGGTGTACAGATCTGTGAACTTTTTACTACCCAGACTCAGGTTGCACCCTTAACATTTTTAAGAATGATTTCAGGATGTCAGCTCCTGTCTGATGGGAGCCTGGAATCAGGACAGGGATTTTGATGGGGTGCATCAAGCACAGCATCATGAGATGGTGGAGGGAGGGGATTGTTCCCCTCTGCTCTGCACTGGGGTGGTCTCACCTCGAGTCCTGAGGGCAGTTCTGGGCCCCACAATATAAGAAAGACATTAAACCATTAGAGAGCATCCAAAGGAGGGCACAAGGTTGGTGAAGGGTTTGGAGAGGAAGCCGTGTGAGGAGTGGCTGAGGGCCCTTGGTCTGTTCAGCCTGGAGGAGACGGAGGGGAGACCTCACTGCAGTTACAACTGCTTGTGAGGGGAAGAGGAGGGGCAGACACTGATCTCTGCTCTGTCGTGACAGTGACAGGACCTGAGGGAATGGCCTGAAGTTGTGGTTGGACATTAGAGAAAGGTTCTAATATTCAGAGGGAGGTTGGGCACTGGAACAGGCTCCCCAGGGCAGTGGTCACAGCACCAAGCCTGACAGAGCTCAAGGGGTGTTTGGACAAAGCTCTCAGATGGTGTGAATCTTGGGGGTGGTGCTGTGCAGGGCCAGGAGTTGGACTTTGATGAACCTTGTGGGTCCCTTCCAACTCAGGATATTCTGTGATTCTGTTCTATGACTTTGCTGTATAAATAGCCTTGCTGATGATGTGCATCTGTGTCCTTTGTGTTGTTCTGGAATCAGTTCCTATCATGAATCTCTAACCTGACAATTAGCTGCAAATGGGAATAATGCACTCTCCCAAGAACCTGAATTAGTATCAGGAACTGCTTTTACTTTTGGCAGCAACCAGGAAGGACGTCTCTCTCTCCAAAGCATGCCCAGCCACATGCCAGCACCTGGGAGGACAGAGCTGCCAGAGAGGTCTGGGGAAGGGTGAGAGGATGTGTGCAGGAGAGTGAACATGAACATGGATGCTTGTTTTTTGAAGCTAACTCATTTTTCTAAAGAAAATCCTGTCATCCAAAGACAAGACAGTTAAAATACCACAGACTAATATCTGCCAGCTCGTATCTTCCAAAAAGCAATATAAACCCTGATTAAAGATTCGCTATCCTCTCAAGCCACCATCTTCAGCACCAGCTTTCTATATGCTCCATGTGTAGAGAAAAGTAAACTGAAGAATGACCTTCCTGGTTATTTTATTGTGTGGTTTACTCGGCCTCAGCAGAGGTCCAAGGACCCCCAGGTCCTCTGCTCACTTCTTGGGTTGGATGACGGGACCAGAGCCTTTTGGTACGTGTCATTTGGGAAGCTGTGGGAAAGAACCAAAGCAATACTTGCCCTTGACTGATGCAGCTTACGTTTGTGCTGCAGTGTGCTCTGCAAGGTTTTCAGAACTGGTAAGAAACATTTTTTTTTTTTTTTACCTAAATATTTTTTCCTCAAGACCTGCCAATTGTTTGAAATGAGAAGTACTGGCAGAAAAGGCTAAGCCTCACTGTTTGAAAGACAGTGACATTTCAAAATTGATATTCTGAAATTGCCACATCCCTTCTGGAAACAAAAAGCAATAAAAGGTTGGTATTTCAGTGAACTTCTCAGAAACATAGAGATGAAGTGCTGTGACTGACCAGCCTGAGTTTTGCGTGTTTTCAGTTTGTACATTGCAACATTTTCTTCTTCATGGAACAAATTTGTTTTTTGGGGTTTTTTTGAAATTTCTGAGAGTTGTCCTGGGCAGCAATTTTTTTTCCAACCCTGGTTTCCAGCTTATGTTCCAGCAGAACCTGTGGTCCTTCTCACCCCAGTAAATCAGACAGGATGGGCCGAAGGCACAGCAGGACTTGGTACAAGACGTTTTGTGTCAAACAGGAGAGAAGAGTACAAAAAGTACTTGGGTAGGAGCTCAGGCTAAATTCTTTGTAAAAACATCCCTTTGCTTTTATCTCATCTAACATTAGCCTTCCAAAAGCAGGATCTCTTGTCGAACATCTAGAAAGGTGATGCAAGCTTCACTGCACTGCCCAGGGATTGCAGGCTGCCCATTCCCAGAGGTGGGCTCTGTGCTCCCTTTTAGGATGTCTCCTTTGGCTACAGACTGGGCTCTAGGAAGACTAAATATCAAGGATGATTAAATCCTTTGTGTTCTTTCCTCTTGGCAGTCTATTAATCTAAGGCAAAAGCTTGAGAAAACAAGGCTAATTAATCCCAACTACCGTGGACAGTGTAATTTAAATTTTTTTGAAGACTGACATTGTTTAGGCTGAAATGCCTCAAAACCCCCTCAGCTCTCATCCCCAGCACAAGAGTATTTCATGTTTTGTACAGCCAACTGTATTTTCTAAATTTGCTTTCAAACGCATCATAGGAAATAAGCCTTACAGGAAAGAGAGGAAATCAATAACTGTTCCATATTCCAGAAAAGGGTGTGGGAAGAGCCTCCTGTATTATGGAGTGAATTAATTCTGCTGTCTAGCACTAGGGATATGAAAAATCCCCTCAACATCCCCTTCCAATGTTCAGTCTGCTGCTGTAGGGAGCTGTGTCCTTGATGTCAGCTCGGAGCAGAAGAAACTGGGCTGGAGGGAGGAGGAGAAGGACTCTGGCTGCAGTAGTGTGACATTGACACATGAGGCTTTAATTTCAAGGGAGGAAGTGGAGCAAAAAGGATTGCAAAATCTGGTTCCATAATGGTGTGGGATTCTGCTTGCTGGGCTTGCTCTCATAGTTGTGGTCTCAGAGGAAACATCAACTGGTCCTCCTTGGTCCAAAGTGAGGTGGGGAGGTGGGTGGATGCAGCCTTAACATGAGAACAGGGGAAAGGGGGGATCCTTGATATATCAGCAGGGGCATGAAGAGCCTTTTCCTCTTGTCCTGATAAAGAGTAAAGCATTTCTTTGCATTTATTTTTATTTTCAAGGCTGTTCTGCATTTGCCTGTGAATACCGAAAACTTTTGACATTTGTTTTGCAATATGCACCCGGTGACTTACACACACCTCAGGTTGGACATCTCCAGGGTCCCTAGTAGACCTTAGCCTTGAGACATTTTGTTCCAGGATATTCCAAAAACACTGTTTGGGATGACTGGGAGAGGTAACACTCAGGGAACTGAGAGGAGACCAATCCATACGGCAATCCAAAGAGCAAAGCAGCACAAAGAGAAACTATTGCAGAGTGATTACTCTCTCATAATCCTCCAGGCTTGCCTTGACACAGCACTGTGCATGAGATCTGAGCAAATTTGGAGGCTTCTGTAATTCCCATCGCCATTCTGCAATGTGGAGGGGAAGGTTGTTTTCATACAAAGACAATCACTTACCCTTTATTTACTGTGAAGGATGAGGACAGGGGACTCTGACTCCCAAAGCTTTTCACATTTGGGTTTGTTGTCTAATTATTCCATGGAAGAGCTTTTCCCGGCAGTGCAGGGCTGCGTCCTCTGCAGCAGAGCCTGGGGGACTCCTGCCCTTGCAGAAGGTCTCTCCAGAAGCGAGCGTTTTTCGGTGGAATAATACTGCAGCCCACGTGCCTTTGTCACTTTGTTAGTTTATTTATTTTTAATAGCATCATATGAATAAAGAAATGTGCCTTCCTCATTGCCTTTTGAAGGCGGATAATTGTGTTGCTGTTGCATTTGCTATCGGCTCGTGGTGCCCAAATGAATTTACACTTACCCATCTTTCCCTTCAAAAAGCAGCCCTGCTGAGTTTTCCCAGTTGTTCAGTCAGTCACAAGCCCCTGCTGTACAGCAAGCACTGCTTTATGTCATCTAAATAGATATGGCTCTTCTCTTGTTCCCGTTGTCAGTCTTATTGTTAAATCGCTTTGAATTTGCCGTGAATTGAAATTCTCCATTCCAAGGAGAAAGAAGTTATTACTTGTAATTAGGATTACTGGATAGCGACACTTTTCAGTCTAGAGTTAATGAGTTATGATCAGAACATATCCTTTCATTAGTTTAAAATATTTCCATCATTATTCTGGTATTGTGATCCAGGAAAAAAAAAGCTTAAATAGCAGCTCATTTAAAACAGCAAAACACACACATTACTTCAGAGGCTACATAGACTTATGGATGGCTAAACAGAAATTTGTGGCACCACTCTGGCTGAGAACGAGTCCCACTGTGATAGGTTGGACCAAGGCAAAAAAACTACCTTGAACACTGTAAGATCAATTATTATTGATTATCAATTGCCCAGAGAGGTTGCGGAAGTTCAAGGCCAGGCTGGATGGGGCTTGGAGCAACCTGCTCTAGCAGACAGTTTCCCTGCCCATGGCAGGGGGTTGGAACGAGATGATCTTTAAGGTCCTTTCCAACCCAAACCATTCTGTGATCATGAAGGATGTCTGCAACCAAGCTTCACAAGAGAATTCCATCTGGAGTTGACACAGAGTGGGCAATGAATGTGGCAAACTGAATTTCCTATATTCCAGCTACAACCTGGAGATATTCTTCTTTCCCTCACTTGTTTTTGCATTGTAGAGTGCCAGCTGTGACCGAGCAGAGGGAGAGGCACCACATTTCAAATGCAGTTAATCAATGGTGACATTAAGGTTGGCATTGTCTCATGTGGTCAGGAAGAGAAGCTTATAGAGGTATCACAGGAAGCCAGGATGTTGAAGAAAAACTCTCCCAGTAATTTGGAAAGTAGATTTTAAAGTAGTGATCTTCAAAGGCTAGAAATTATTCTTTGATCTTCCAAAGCCTGCAAATGACAGCAGTGTCTGCAGGACACAGCATATGTCCAAACAATCACAAGAAATCTAAATGGGGATTTGAAGCAGCAAAACTCTTAAAATAAGAAAGGAAAAGGGACATAATTCAGACAGTCATCTCAAATAACAGCATGGTTGCTCAATTTAGACACTGTACAGTCACTTATTAACTAAAAAAGCCCCAACTTATTTGAATTTCCAAATGAATTCCTGAAAAATGAGGGAGGTGATTAAAAAAAAAAAGAAAAAGAGAGATGTGGTCCTAGAATGAGAAAGACTTTAGTGTCTGCATGTTTCTGAGAAGATCACAACCTCAAAAACAGAGGAACACTTTTAGGTGGAAGGAAGTAATGAAAACACTCTGAAATGTTTTTGTTGTGGTTTTCTGACTTTTAACCAAACACTCCAGGCATTCATAAAATGTCAAACTATGTGTGTTTGTTTGTGTGAGTGTGTTTGTTTGTGTGAGTGTATTTGTTTGCACTTAGGTAAAGCCTGCTCAGAGAACATCTCCATGACCACAGCTGTGGGCAGACAATGCTTGGAGTCCTTAGGTCCATGGCCAGCCAGCCTTGGGAAGACTCTTCAGGATAACATTGGACTTGACATATAAATCCAGGCTCAGCTCCGCAGTGATGCTCAGCTACGTTGTTCCCAATGGAATAGAGTTAAAAAGTTAAATACCTCAGTAGCTTTGGACCTGAATAAATGAGAATGCTGGGCAGGGAGCTCATAAGAGCAGAATACACATGTTCTTTCCAGAGATGTTTTTGGTGCATCAAAACCAAATTGCTGAATGAATTTTGGTATCTGCTTATCTCAGAGTGCAGTACCTGGCTGGAGGATATTTCCTAGTGGGTGGTGACTTCCCTTCCTAACGTCTTACTATCAATTACAGCATTAGTAAATATATTTTCTATTTCTAAAAACATCTGCAGCTTTGTTTTTAATTATTCACTGAGAAAGAGGCTTATATTTTAACAGTGCTTCTGAATGGGCTCTTAAAAATCTTGGAGCCAACCTGTGACAGCCAGATGAAAAACAGGACTGGACAAGAAGTCTGTGGTGTCAAGGCAGCTGTGTAAAAAATTGAGATAAGATTTAGTGTCTGCTACTAATGGGCTGTCTTGGGGTGTCCTACTGGAATTTCGTAAGAGAATTGCTTTTTATAAACAGGTTGTGACAAGCAATTGCACATTTCTCCACACATCTTAAGAAAGGAAGAACACAATAATTGAAAACAGAGCTGGGCGAGCTCTTGGGAGGTCACCCAGCCCATTGCCTCACCCAGGTGGGGTTGGCTTCACACTAACTACTCCTGGCATATGTTTGCTTTGCATGTTTTCAAAAACCTGCAGTGACAGAGGTCCCACAACCTTCCTAGGAAATGCTTTCAAGGCTTATCACTGCTTAATGTTACAAACTTCTTTCCTACTGCCTTGCTCGTGTCCTGCCCCGGGGCTAGTGTGACACCATTGCTTCTTTCCAGGCTCCCAGGGATCACAGGAGATTGTCATTTCCTTTCTTCTACAGCTACAAGTCCCTCTGTTTGGAGACTACTATCATGATTCCTCTTAATTTTCCCCTTTCTAGACTAAACAAATCCCATCCTTTTAATCATTCTTCATAATTTATGGTGTTTAAACCTTCCCTCCTTTGTGCCTGGACTCAAACTAATTGATCTGGGTCCTTTGTGAGAGCACTGGCCCGAACCTACATTTCAGAGGGGTTATTTTCTCATCCCTATATTTATTTTTCAAGTCTCATTGCAGTGAGGATTTTCAGGAGCTTTTGTTAAAGCAGCCCTTGATAAATGCCCAGTCTTGGATCTGACCTGGAGTTTGGGTAGGCAGTATCCTCTAAAGGAGCTTCCACATCTTCGCTGAACTCTGGTACCCTAAGGAGGGCTAGATTTTAAGAAGAAAAATGGTAAAAATACATAATGGCACCATTCTCAAAGATGTCTAATTCTTAAAAATACTTTTTACTGACCTGTATTTGTTTCAAGCTGTTTTTATCAGCTGAAATTTCTCAAGCAGTGCAAATGGTGGGTGCTCAGCTTGCTGAAAAAGGAATTGCAGATGTAGATGCTTGAATATGTATTTAAAGTGAAATTTGGGCTTCCTGTTGTTGCTGTGTTGTTGGGGTTTTTTTCTGTCTTTGTTTTTTTGATTTTTGTCTTTAATAAGTTGACCCATATATAATTTCCCTGGTTTCATAACATTTTTTAGTACTCTGTTCTGTGAATATATTGGAGGGGCTACTGTTCAATTATTACTTTTTCTTATTTAATTTTCTATAGTTAAGTATTAGGCTTTCCTAAGATACATAATCTCTAAGCTGCCAGTGCTGCATTGCAGGTTCACTTGATGTGTGGTTTTTTTTTTTTTTAAATTACCTTCTGCTGTTAATATATTGGCTTATATTGTGGTGAGCTTGGCAGCGCTGGGTTAATAGTTGGAGTTGATGATCTTAAAGGTCTTTTCCAACCTAAATGATTCTATGGTTCTATCTACAGAAGTGACTTCCCAGAGTGAGCCTCTGAGCATCAGAGGGGTCAGGAGAGCCAGCTATGATGCAAACTTCAGCTGTTTAACTCTACAAAATGTGTGGTCTATGTATCATGGGGGTTGGTCAAGAGGATTGGCCCCTCCTGGGAGAAATACTGACATTTTTGGCTTTCATTAGGCTACTTTAATCCTGAAACCCTCATTGCTGGTGACAAAACACTGACTAGGGGTCATGGCCAGGGTGTCACACAGAAGGTTTCTATCCCTGTTGAGTAGGGTTAGTAGGGAAAAAGGTTTCTCTTTCCAAAGCAGCTGAAGGGCTGGATGACTTTTCCAGTCATCCAAAAAAGCGTCCAAAGCCATTGGGGTTAGGTAGCACAAAGATCATTGTCTGAGTGGGTTTTTTTGGGAAAATATGTCAGCAGATAATGCATTGATTTGGTAGGAACTTTATTAATTTGAGAAGAAAAAGAAAATATTGTTCTTGTCTATCCTTTCCACTGATAATGTGAACTGGGAGATAGAGAGCCCTTAAAAATTAAGCAATTATAATTGCATGAATATAATTTTTTAGATTCCCAGAGGTTATGCTGGGAACTGAGCTGATACTGCAGCTTGTGATGGGTATCTAGAAAATAAAATGCAGGAAATAGACTTGCTTTGAGTATGTGAGGTTAAACTTGTTGCTACTTCTCTCAGTGAGGGAATTCTCTATCCAGTAGATTGACATGCTTTTAAATAATCAGAGTTCCAGTGTTTTCTGCTATATAGTGTAATACCACATAAAGCAAGAGAAAGAAAAGGAAGCTGGCCTATGATGGAATTGTTCTGGTGTTTTCTTCTACAACAGAATGGTAAATTGTTTGCTTTGGCTTTCTGGAAAATATCTGACCTTGATACTTCATATTCAATTTATGTAAACAATTACAAAAGCATCTGAGCCAAGTAGAAAAGGCTATTTCTTGAAAACCTGCAGGGAATTCACATGGGAATTTCCCACATGTTGTGGCAATCTTAAAAATACTTTCTTGTAACCCCACAATATTAATGATTAACTCCGGAACTGTGAGTTTTTCCAGACTTCATGTGAACTCAGTGATTTGTGTGTTCAGCTGCATTGTATCAGGAGAGGTAGTAAAAAAAAGTCATTTACCACTTTTAGTAGCTTGCATTCAACAAACAATCTGTCACATTTTCCCCTTGAAATTCAGGGATTTTTGCAGATTGCTCAGCTGACAAATATCACAGGACGGGAAATGTTTTGTGGCTAAGCTCTGCACTGAGATGTTCTTGCAAGAATGAGCTGGAACGAACTTTGTTCTTCACAAATTACCCAAAGACAGAGCTGCTTTGCTCAGGACACTCCACCCACACTTCTCAGCATGAACCTTCAGAGGATGTGCTCAACACCGCTGAGATCTTGTTTATTTACCTCTGACATTCAGCGTTAGTGTGAGCTTTGTGAATTGTTCCCCTTACATTTGCTGAAGGAGGGAGGAGTAGCAGAGGGCCCCTGGGGAGGTGATTTCCCAGAGCAAAGGAGGGATTCTGTGCAAGGAGATTCACATCACACAAAGTCTGTTCAGCCTGTGGCGTGGTGGGCAGCAGTGCAAGTGCAAGTGCAAGCTGTGGCAGGAATCTTTCCAAAGATTCTGGTACCTTAAGGGGGCTTATAAAAATGAGGAGGGAGTGTTTATACGGACAACAACAGGACAAGGGGCAATGGTTTCAAACTGCAAAAGGGCAGATTTAAATCAGACTTTAGGAAGAAATTCTGTACTTGGAGTTTAGCCATTATTCAGTTTGAGAAGCTGTAGCATGGCTATCATGAGTCCCAAGCCAGTTCTTATCTTTTCTGGGCCAAAATAAAACTAGTTTTGGAATTCCCCATGCACCAGCACGCCTCCATTTTCAGGGTGTTCTTGATATCTATATCTGTATCTATACATCATTGAGTTGTATGTATATGATTTAATCTCTTATCACTTACTTTTATATATATATATATATAAAAATAATCTATTTATAGAAAGGCTCCTCTGGATGCTTCTTGGGTCAATATTTGCCCTTTTTTCCTCCTGGATGGCCAGTCCCAGAACCCTAATGACACGAACAGACACGATTCACAACCAGAACTTTGCTGGATGTTGGGAACTTACCTGCTTGCAGTCAGAAACAATAAATACCTCTACAACCTGGACTGGGAAACCAGGCAGCTGGAAGCAGATGGTAGTAAGAAAAGAATCAGGAGCCAAGTAATGAGAAGTGACCTGGAAATCAGACTTGAGTACACCTGAAAGATTCAGAACTGAGAAACTCATCTAGGAAGAACAGACACCAAATCTTTAAAATCAGTATGTTTCAAAACCCCCTCGCTTCTAACAAAGGATGGGGATTCATTTTTTAACAAAGAGTGTCCTGGATTCGGTTGTTGTTCTCAAGATAGATGTTGGTTATCATTTTTTTGGGGATTGGATTAAGGTTCAGCCTGTGCTAGGGCACATGTGGTCAGGACATCTTGCCTCTGAGGACAGGAAGCAGATAACCAGCTGGTCAGTACAGTACATCTCTCTGTATCTGCTTGATTAATGCAGGGTATGGATCTGCCACAGCTTTTACCTTCAGATCTTGGCATGTCAGTTTACTCATGCTTTCATCCTCAGAGAGCTTAATTTTCCTCACAGATACAATTTATTTCACTGATTTTTTCCTTAAAAAAGCCCCAAAACCCCCCAACAAAACGCAAACAACCTTAGAAGTATCCAATTACTGGCACAAAACTGATGAACTTTTGCCCTATTCAGGGTTTTCCATTTCCCATTACGTTCACTTTGACTGGAGCCACATGCTGTCCCCATTCCTAAGCTGGCCATTTCCTGCTAAAAAAGGCAGGGAGAGACTCTGCAATGACTGGGAAAGAAATAATAGCTGCATGTCTCTCTGTAACCTCTATGAAAATTATGCTAATGTATGTGTTTCTAACATTCGTAAACCCCCTGAATTTTAAAAAGTAAGAGTTGGAAAAACTTGTTTGCATCTGGCACTCACTGTACTATGGAACTATGGCTTATTGTTATGAAATTATCAAAGCTTCACCTTACTGTCAGCTGATATGAAAAGTCCATATCATATGGAGGCTGGCCTTCAGCAACTGGCTTTTGTCCTGCACCCTGCTACAGATCCATCTCCATATGTTTTATTTCATTGGGATAATTACTGGTATAAATTTAAGTGTCTGCCCTCTTTTAAAGTTGTTGACTCCTTGTTCCCTCCAACATTTTCATAGCTGTTAGTCACTGTAGAAAATATATCTTTGACTCTTTTAAGATTTTTTGTGTTATAACTGCCTAACCTATAGGGAAGCCTCTAGGAAAAACTAAACACCTAATTTCACCCTATTTGTCCCAAGTGGTTCTTTCTGTTACACTTCTCTGTTCTGTCCCCTTTTACTTGCTTCCCTCTAAAATGCAGGCTGTTGTACTGCCTTAAATCCCTCTGCCTATGGGAGTCTTTTTAGGCTGCTGAACACTGTAATTAACCACTTTGGACTTTCCAGGTTTCACTGCATGTATGCTTTGCTGAAATTCAAGCCCAGGTATAGCAAAGAGTTCCAGATGAAGGCATTCTGTTAACGAACATAATGGCATTATTCATCCAACAGTGTTCCTTGCTAATGACTCCTTTTTTTACTGTTGCAGTGCAGCAGTCAAACACACCTTTTTCCTATGCATTTTGGCAAACAACAGGCACTAACTTTGAAGCTCTAGGCCCCTGAGATTTTAAGGTCGAGCATCCGTTTTATGAAAACCATACCAGTTACATGATTGTGAGTCTCCTAAGGACTGAGGAATCCCTAATTCACCTTTTAAATTTGTGAGCTGTTCCTGTTATTCTTGGGAGGGACTCTTGGCTAACACAGCTGGGGTGGCCTTGGTCTTCCTCTTGGTGCCAGTGGGTGGAGGTGAGTCTGGCTTCATCCTGTGCCACTGACCTGGAGGTGAGGTTTGCACAGCTCTGAGGGGATCCCAAGCTACAGAGCAGCCAGTCTGATACCTGTCTGCACCCCAAACCTGTGCTTTATTTGGGGATAGGGCAGCCTGTGGATGGTGGACTGCACACTTGGGTAGGAAGATGGGTTCAGGGGAAGATGGGAGATGCTCTGCTACCATGCCTAAACTGGGCTTTGTTGACACAGCAAGAAAACGAGCTGAGACTGCTGTGTCACAGTACCATCTGCAAAAATATGCTGTATTACACAGGGACTGTGGCAGAATTAGGCAAAGGTGTTGCAAAATGTGATAAGGCACACACTGTTCTCTGGGAAGGAATCTAGCAATTCTTGCTGAAGGACTCCTGAAATGATCCACGCAGCAAACGGTTGAGATAAAAACAGGCAGATAAGACACTGGTATGTCCTACGAGGTGGCTTGAATATGCATTTGAAAAAAAAGAGTGATGCTGTGCCTGTACATGAAACACAGGCTTGCTAGGACTTATTAAAGTGCTCTGTGTTTGCCTCTTTGTGGTTTGATCATGGCCATGAATCATCGAATGACTTGGGTCGGACAGCTCAGCCAAAGGCAGCCACAGAGATTTCAATTCTGACAACATTAGCTAAGGAGAAAACCTGAAATGATGCTGGCATTAGTCACAGAGAAATCTCTGGTGATGCACAGCAAGTACATATGAAATTACAAGGGATATGGAGTAATCACCACGGATCTGAGAAAGTGATCATCTAGGATGGGGAAACTACCAGTTGTAAACCCAAAACTTTGATGAGGAGTGCACATCCAGATCTGTATTAAAATTCTCCTCCATCCATTTGTGTGCTGAAAGATGTCTTTTCCCTTGAACGAGTCTGGAGGGGCCATGCAATGCCTAAAAGTTCATGATCCATAGCTGTCAGAAGAGGCTCTGACTTTTAAATAAGCCAGCTGGTGATCAGATGCTGTGACTTGCTATTTATTTTGCAAATCATACTTGCGGACATGTTTCCTTAGCAAAGTCACTGATTGTGACAAATGTGTATAACAAGTGCAGTCTTCTATTGATTCTCACATTCTATTTTCCGCTTTTGGTGGAAACAGATGGAATTCAATTTTCTCACAATTACTATTAGCCAAGAATAACATCACTTAAATCGGTGCGGGGGAGGTGGAAAGTTGCAACTACAAAAACACACAGCCTGAAGAGCTGGATATTGAAATGTAACTTGCAAATAACCATAGCTGATGTTTTATGCAGGGCCCAGTTCAGAAACACAATCAAGCATTTTCTGGACTCAAAGCTTTATGTCCTACTGGCATTATACAAGTCTGCTAAAAAATGGATCATCCAGATTGTTCTTGTGGGTTGGTCTCATGCCATGACTGATGCTTAAAGTGTAAATTCTCAAGGCATTTTGTGCTAAAAATAAATGTAGGATAAAGTTGGATGTTGCTAATACTAACCTAGGGATATGCAGTCATACAAAACTATTGCTTACCATGTAAAACATTAAAGACAACTCTTAAGAAATTAAAATAACAATCAGTAGAAAAGAAGTCAATAATTAAGCACACAATAAATCATCTCCAAATATTCAGGCTGTTTCAGATCAAAATGCTGTGAATTTAGAGAGGGTGCATTGCATAGCTAATGCATGAGTAGAAGAAAAAATCCTACATTCTGTGAATTGATAAAGGGTGAATTGAGTGTTTAAGGTTAAGAAATACCATAATTAAAGATTATTTTTTAAATCACAGCTTTACACTGATACTTTTGCATCATGCTGAACTCTCAGGTAATGTGATCACAGGTATTTTAGTCCCATTATTAAATATTGCCTCTGGCTTTGTTTAGTAACTAATATGGGATTATTAATTTCATCCTGGACTTCCTTCAGTCCTTCTCATTGTTACAGGACCTTAGCAATTGCCCCAAACTACTACGTATCTGTTCATAAAGGCCCTGTAAAGAGGCCTTTGGATTATTAGATCTAATGCAGGTGCCGAATGGAGCCACACACTTCTGTGCCAAAAAGGCACCAGGATAAGATGATTATGACATATTTCAGAGCCTTTAGTATTCCACAGTTCTTCGTGTGTTCATAGCAAAGACACATGGAAATCATACAGCTGGTGTCCGTAGTAAGGCATCTGAAAAAATGAGGTGACCTTCCAGTGCTCATCCAAGGAAGACTTGCCCTGTAATACTGTGAAACCCATGGCTTGATGCCATAACCCATTTCTGAGGGCAACTTATGATATCTGGCACTGGAAGCTTGAGTAACTCCAGTTCTGTGCCTACATACCGGAAGTGGAGGTACACTTCCACAGTTTTTTGGAAGTAGTACTTTTACACCTTAATACGTTCACTGAAAGTCCGTAAGATGAACTGGCTGTTTTGGCCAAATTTAGGCAAATATTCCTAACAGCAGCAAAATGCCTTTCTACCCCTGAAATGATGCCCCAGAAACATTGGGGTGAGATGGAATGTTTAATTTTATCCTTTCTCATGGCCAAACCAATATTTTTCCTTAGGAAACATCAGAGGAGCTTTTGATGAAAGCTTTTCACCAGAAATGTCAAGGCAAAAATCCCCCAAAACCCTCCCAATTTTTTTTGAAAGTGAATCTATGTATCTGTGAATTCTTAAATGCTAATCAAGCTACCTCTGTATGAGAAGCCACATCTTGCTCACAGCCCAAATGTGGAAAAAATGTAAATCTATACTCCTTTGTGCAGCATTTACTGTTTCTAGAGGCACTCAGCCAGTACAAGTGATTCCTCTTTGAAATTGGGCAAGGAAAGCATGAGTGAGGCGGCTGCACTAACCCCACAGGTACCTCCAGAGGGGGTGTTCCATGGGTCAGGAGGGCTGGGTGGTGTGACAGACCCCGGGTGCCACCCGTGCTGGGCAGGGGCTGCCTTTGGCTGGGGACACAGAGCACTCGCCCACGGCCAGCTGTGCCGCCCTGCGGGAAGGGGTGAGTCAGGCTCTCCACACCTGATCCACCACGGCTGTTCCATCCTCCAGGACAGGAACGGCTGCATCCCCAGCTCCCAGCTGGCATGGCCAGATTTCCCATCCCTTTGCATGGCTGCTTGCACCAGCACGACGTGGCTGCATGGGTGATGGGGTGCTGTGGCCACCAAAGTTGGCATGTGTGGGGTGACACTCCTCCTGCACCCTCTGCCCCAGCGGTGCTTGTGGTGACACGTTTCCCCTCCTGCAGTGACAGGGACGTGTTGAAAGGCTGTAGCTGAAGCTGAGATTGTATCTTTGCTCTCCCCACTGTTTTCTGTCACTTGAATGTTCCTTAAGAAATTACTTTGCAGGCTTAAATTTCTGCATCTGATACATATTTAAATAACTTTCCAGTGCCCTTGTTTAATTCACAGTTCTGAATATTCACTGAAGCCAAATTATGAAACACATTGGTGTCTGGATATTTCCATATCTCCTTTTTTTTTTTTTTTTTTCACTTGTAGCTTCCAGTTCTAACCTCCTTGTTGGAAGAAGCAAAGAAAGGACAAAAGAATTTGAGAGGTCCTTCCTGGGATGGTATTTCTAAGCAAAGAGGTAACAGGCTTAGCTTAGGCTCTAAGTACACAAGACCTGCAAGAATGGAGATGTTAAAATAATCACAAACCTTACAAACGAGACAGAAGCATAACTCTTTTACTGCTCTTGGCATCGGTTAAATCTACAGAGGAAATTGAAGATTTTTATGATTCTATTAAAATTACTGTTCAACACATTCAAAGGGATGATAGAAAAACATAAAGGGCAGTGTCTCATACGTTAATGTTAACCTGACAATATCATTTATATTGAAATTTGACTTGACTTTCAAGCACCATTTGAAAGGTTATTGCATGTGAAACTGAATTAAACCACACAGATGAAGTTTGCCCTTTTGTAATTTTAAAGAACTGTACTTTTCTTTCTGTAAGTCCACTCTCAAAAAAGAAAAAAATCCAGGATTTTGCAGTGTCCTACCTCCCACCAGCAAAATCCCTAGTTTGTTAGGGGTGAAGAATAACAAAAGCAGGTGAAAAAGGCATCCCCCAAGGGCAGGCTCTGATGTTAGAATTGGCTTATGCCAGAGTGCACATTAACGAGGCAGTTTCACCTTTACACCAGAGTGCCTGAAATTAGATATTCCTCCACTCTCTAGTTCCTAAGTCTTGTGTTTCCATCCCTGTTTTTATTAGTTTTGGGCTGATGAAATCCTTTCCCATGCTGTCCCAATATTTACCTCTTAGACTGCTCTAGTTATTTGAAGCACAATACCTTGTTTAGCTAAGCTGGCGTGCTACCTACATATGAGCTGGATCAAATAACCCTGCTTCAGTCACCTCTTTAACTTTTCCAGGAATTCTGTTGAAAACTTAACATCCATCTCCCCAAGGGGTTGTAGTACACAGTCTCTGCAAGCCTATGGAATTTTGGTAAACAGCTTGGAAATGTTAGGATTTGCATGGAAACACTCTTAACCAAGTGGGACCCCAGGAAAAAAAAAACAAATCCCAGCCATCCTCATCCTCAGATGACCCCGGCAAATGCAACTTTTTAATGAGGCAAGTGAGTTCAACAGAAACCATCAGGCTTTTCT
Organism: Edolisoma coerulescens; assembly: GCA_013397115.1. Taxonomy (NCBI): domain Eukaryota; kingdom Metazoa; phylum Chordata; class Aves; order Passeriformes; family Campephagidae; genus Edolisoma; species Edolisoma coerulescens. The sequence continues at coordinate 922,189 of VWZW01004129.1, forward strand.
GAGAATTTCAGCACTGCTCTCCTGCCAGCTCTACCACTCTGGGCATGAATGTACCAGATTTCCAGGCAGCTGGAAAGCACGGACAAATGGTCACTGTGCTGCAGCACGGAGCCAGCCGCGCCTCTGCCCAGCAGCCGGGCACGCCAGCGACCTTAAACTGTGAATATTGGCATGTTTGTGCCTGCTGTCACTAACAGGGAGGCAGGAATGTGTCAAGCAAACAGGATCTCTGACTCCAGCTCCAACACAATGCAAAGATGGGATGGAGATAAATACAGGGATTTATGGTCTCTACAACCTCAATGTTTAATGGAACAGGGAGGAGCTGTCAGGAGTTGTCATTATGAAGAATGATTTTTATTAGACTGGGAATGGATTTTCCTGGTTGAGGTGTTCAGCACAAGTGGAGGGAAGATTTGGAAACAGGAAAGAGTTTCTCAGAGGTTTATTTTTGTGGCTTTACCTATGTAAACTATTTTGCAAGGAACTGGCTCTGTTTTGAGAAGAAAAAGAGGCAGGGACATAGCTAGGGAAAGGTTATAAGAATAAGGTAAAAATCTTCTTTTGCTCCTAAATATGCCCCCCATATTTAAAATATTTGGATTTGTGAGATGTATTTGCATATTGGGATTTATATTCATGGAGATATATTTGTGTATTGCTATTGAGACATAGATTCGTGTCCCTGCCCATGGCAGCAAGGGTGGAACTAGATGGTCTTTAAGGTTCCTTCCAACCCAAGTCATTCTATGATCCCATTTGTGAAAAGAAAGTAGAGATGGATCAAATGTATTAAATTATCTGCTTCTGAGCTGAAATAACCATATTGCCATTGCATGTTTTTGTAACTTCAAGTGAGTGTAAATTCATCTATCTCCATTCATCTAAAATTTTTTGCACAGTGAACAGTCCTGTCTCCACTCCCATCAGTCATGCTTCCTGTGATTCCAAAAGTAAACAAGTTCAGAGGACATGAATGGCAGCAAACAATGTAAACAGGAATTCTCATGCTAAATGTACCCGTTTTCTGCTATACTTAGAAGTGGAAGTCAAGCCAGTGTTTGGTGAAGCAAATCTTTTGCAACCAAGAAGGAAGCAGAAAAGTAATCAACGTGTGGGTCGGTCGGTCGGCAGAGGAAATCCGAGGTGCAGTTTCACAATGCATTAAGTCCACAACAATATCGGTTCAAAAGTTCCCTTTCTGCCTGATCTTGACCTTTGGGGAAGGGTTGGAAAGAGGAAAGGGTGTGAGGAAAGGGTGTTTTAAAACCAGATAGTCCAGTAAACTGATTTGGCCGTATAAAAATGAGTGCTCATACAACTGGGGAGGTGATACAGGGAGGAAACAAGTCTGGGCATGGAAAGATCTCCATGATAGAGCCATGTGGGCAGAGCTTGCTGCCAGAGCCAGACGGGTGTGGAAGTAAATACCAAGAGTAAAACATGGAGATAGCTATTGCCATGTTCTTTAATTTCAGGTGTCATGTTTAGTGAGAGTGGATAGAGCCAGGGTTTCTGGAGGGATGGACCAATTGTTTCATGATGAAAAAGTTCTGGTGTCACCTCTGCTTGCTCCTTTCCTGGTGATGTTGCTGTGCAAGGACCATCTGCCATACTCAAGTGTTCATGAGTTGGGGCTTGTAAAAAGACAGAAGGATTAGGAGTAGGTGGCAGGATTTACCATGTAGTTCAAGTTTTACTTATTACGGTTAAGGCCAAATCGCACTTTGCTATGCAAATTTTTATTGCCCTTGGTTGTGTGTTGTTTGTTGTGGGTCTTTTGTTAGACTTACTGCGTAGAGCCCGCTGTTGGCAGCTGCCCCCGGCATCTCTCGATGCCTCCGTGCAGGTGAGAATAATAACATTCAGCAACACTGACATCTTGTGGCTGATGAGACATGGCTCAGACACGCCAGAGTAGCCAAAACCTCCTCTTCGTCGTGCGTTCATCACCCCCTGAAATACGGTGATGCTCAAAGGGATGAATATCAGCAGTCTGGAAATCGGGAGGTTAAAAGGCAAAAAATGCATAAAGGTGCTGGTTTATTAGTTGGCTGAGCCGTGTGTGTGGATAATCCGGCTGCATGCTAATCCTTTGGGCTAATCTTCTCCATGTGAACGATTCCCTCCAGAGGACAGGGATAGAGCCTGGGATGTTTAACGTGACAAACGAAGCTGTCGCTCCCTGCAGATGATCCTCTTTGTGTTTACCTCCTCCATGGGGAAGCTGCGAGAGAAAATACCTCTGGAAAAGCCCCCAGGAGGAATCTTTCTCATTACCTATTGTTGCCGCCAGAAATAAGATCAGCAGAGCCAGGCTCTGAATCCCTGCCTCTCAGCCAGTGGAGATTTTTTGGGAAGAGGGGTGGTAGAGAAGCCTGTTTGTATGAAAAGATGTGTAGGAGAAAATTCTGGTTGGCTGGAAGGTTGCAAACACTTCCTCATGCTTAGAATAGTAGTATCCCCAAGTGCCACATCCATGTGCCTTTTGAACACTTCCAGACCTGTCTTAGGCCACTGAGACTTAAAGATATCCAGTATAAAATGGCCTTACTCTTGGCATATGGGCAGAAGGAGAATATCTAGTTTGGACTCCTACAGATGGTGGAATGGTCAGATTTTGCTTTTTGGTCTGAAGAGAGATGTTTGTGACTCTGCAGCACGTGATGGTCAGCCTTGGACTTTTCAGTTGTAGCAGCTTCTTGGAATGCTTCATTGTTTGCCTGTGTTCCTGTTGCTAATGAACATCTGTATCCACTTTATCATCTGAATCCAGTGACGAAATTATTACTGAACACTAAATCAAATGTTATGCAATGGTCTTTTGCAAGTATCTAGAGAACTTTAATGCTTCCTTGAGGATGCTGGGTCTGGGATTGCAAGGAGTAATGACTGTATGTTCTGCTCACAGCCTGTGTTCCTTGAGATTAAAGCAGTTGTCTGATTTGGGGCCCATATTGCATAAAATCCTTTATGAAATCTGGGGGAAGAACTGTAAAATGCCACACATAGCTAGTGGTTGGGATTAATTTGCTTAGGGAAATATTAGAAGTCCAAGACTAAAACTGATTCAAGCTTGGGAATCATATTTGCTAATTATCTTGGGAAGTGGAAAATAACATCAGTTTCCTAAGGATTCTGAAATGAATTTTCTTCCCCCCCCCCCGTCTTTGCTCTTGTTTAGTACTACTTTGATTAACTTTACCTGTGAAAACAAGCAATAGAAGTGAATGATTTTGTGACTTGTAGTGAAATGCTTGGCTGGACTACATATTGTGCCTTGGCAGCTTTCAAGTCAGTGCATTAAGTAACCTTAAACCACTGACATACACAAATGCTGTAGTTTAGTATACAGTGTAAAAATTCCAATTTGAAATGGTTGATACCATATATTGGTGAAAAAATACCCTTTTATCTGCTCTGTTGCCTTCACTTAATAATATAAAAGATTATTCTTTTGATAGGAATAATCTGGAGAGAAATCTATTATTCAATATAATTTAAAAGTGTGTATTGTGGAGCTTGCAAGAACCATTCATTCACACTGATGTTTTCCTCTAAAAAACATCTTGTTGTATTGTCTAACTATACTAGAATCTATCACACTGAATCACAGATGTTTGTTTCAAAGAATAAAATGTGCTCAATTCAGCAGAAACTTCAGCAGTATGCTGAGCTAGCACATTTCAAAATTCCAGCCAACTTGGTGTGAATTTCGTTTATTTAGCCTTTGAAAGTATTATTATGACTTTGAGAGAGCAAAGATCCCTACTTCCCTCATTTCTTGAGCACAATTTTCATGAACAATTTTCAGTATATCTTCCTTTTCACTGACAAAAATGAAAGATACATCAACCTGTAACACTTGGTCTTATGTAAAGCAACATCTTCACTTCCTGTTTTATGTATAAATATAACATTTTTTTCCTAATCCAGTGGAGGTTTTGGGTTTTTTTTCAGCCCATACTGTAAGAAGGGCCTATAAAATTGCTGTCTTTTTGTGAACAACAAAGGAAAGGAACAGCAAAAGCAAGATTTTTTGTTTATGACCTCAACTTTTACACTAGCATTTGAAAAAAGGGCATCAAACAGTGAATTATGAGTGAATGGAGGGCTTGCCATGAATTTGAATGGATGCATTGTTTCCAGAACTGTAAGCAGGGGAAACTGGGATTCATGTTGAAAATTGCAATATGCCCTTCTTTGATCTTAAATGATTACACTGTACTCACTTGAAGCTCGGTGAAAGAGCTGAAGGTACAAACAAGGGACACTTTTGGTAAGCTGTAGGCATTTGTAATGTAAACTATTTTTCCTCTCGTCATCAGGTGAAGTGGAGGGGTCCCTGAGGTTTTCACAGATATTCAGCCATCAGCTCACCTGTGTGTTGGTCAACAAGTCAACAACATTTATGAGTGTCCCAACAGCCCTACCTCGTTCATCCCTTGTTGAAGCAACATTGGTGACAGGATTTGACTTGTGTTAGCTTTGACCTCTCCTCGTGTATATCAGTCTACAACTGTCTTTCCCCTCTCACACTGTATTTTTTATAACATATGGTTTTTCAGCTGTAGGGCTAGAAAGCCAGATGTCCTCGTCTCTTTTGGTCAATACAATCAGTTATGCTGCCAATCATGAGCCCTTTAAATCCTGCTACAGAAAATTACAGTGGGTTTGCGTTCATATCCTTAGTCTAAACCTATTTACCAGACTCATAATGATGCTCTAAAACAATATCTGTGCCTCGCCCAGTCATACACAAACTGCTGTATTTCAGTTGTTAAGTAATGGACAAGCAATGAAGCAGCTGTTGGAACGTTGTGCTGGGTTTGTCTCTCTCAAGCTGAACGACAGAATTTGCCAGGTCATTTAATCAATTTCATACTGATTTAAACTAGATAAAATCAATCATCTTAGCTCATAGATTTGGTAGCTGGAAAGATTGTGTCATCTGCATTGCAATTGCCATACTTGAAATAATTTTGGGGTTATAAAGGAAAAGCTCCTTTCCAGAGTTCACAACATAGCAACCCAAACCCTGCTAAGCTGCTGCGTGTGAGACAACTAAAACTATAATTCTGAAATGACCAGTTTGTAAACTGAGAGGTTTTGTGGAGTGATCAATCAAAATATGAATCTGAATGGACAGTTCTCCTCAAAAGTGAGTTAAGATAATCTAATCGATAACTCTTTAATTAGGGAAAAAAAAAATCCATGCAATGTTTAGAGCTGTTCATTTTTTGTCTGATTTTTAGTAAACCATCTGGTTTCTGTATTTCACAGGCAACCCATGCATTGAGAAATTAAAAAAAAAAAGGGAACTTTGATTTGGGAAGTTTCATTCTCTATCTACAGTGTAAACCAAACTCAATATAGATTATATTTACAATGAGACATGAAAGCATTTGTACTGTTTTGAAGGAGTGTTGCAAACTTTGATTTGCACAGTGGATCATAAGGGTGTGAAGAGAAGGAAGAAAAAACAATCTGCCTAATTAGTGTGACTTTGGGAGCCAACATCTGTAGCCTTTCATTAAGCAGGGTTTTCTTTTGGATATAGTTAATTTTGCCAAATTTAAAACAGCCAAAATTAAAGAACAGCCATTAAGAACCAGTGTGCCCTCACTGAAGGTAAAGGCATGATGCTGATAAAAAGGGGTCAAGATATCAGGGAGGAATGCACTTGTCTAAAATTCAAGCACAAGAATGCACTTTTAGGTGCCCAGCCTCCTTGCATGTGGTTGGCAGAAGTCACATTTGGATGTTTTGGTTGCCTTTACAGTGGGAATTTGTGGGGATTTGTGTGCCCCAGGGTGACCTCAGCAACAACTCATGCAGGCAGGCATGAGTTTCTAAGCCACATATCAGCTTGGTGTGTTTTTCCTATTTAATTTGATACTTATCCTCAATGTGGTCTTCATAAAGTCTGTACTGCCTCCTGCATGCTTCATAAAGTCCACATCAGGGCCACACTCCAGAACAATGCCACACTTTATAAAGTGCAAATTGGCTATGCAAACTTTATTAAGTATATGAACCTACTATTAACGTCTAATCACTCCCCAACAAATTCATCATGCTACTCGAAAGCATTGTTTTTCATCATGTTCAGCAGCTTAAAATAATTTTTGCTTTCCAATTTCAGCATTTTAATGCTCCATGAGCCAAATAAAACTAGGAAAATGTCAATGAGGTGAGAATACCTCTGTTGTTTGACTCCCTTGGTGCAAGTATTCAAACACATGGCTTGGTTTACCTCAAACTGTGCAGAGAATTCCCATCATGGTGTTGGGACTACATCTATACAGAATTCGAGGCACATAGATTTTGATGAGTTGAATCAGGGGCTGGGATTTTTTTCAAAACATGCAGTTCTGTAGTGAGGAGGGTAATGCCTGCTTAAAGATTAAACAGTGCCAGATCTGGCACTGGATTCCCAACAGAATGTAAAACAAATTAAAGCTTCTACTCTTAGCACCTTGAAGACCCATTTTGTTGTTGACTGATACTTCTAAAACAACATCTTTCCTACAGACATTTCACAGACTTCCAGACATTTGCTTGTAGCCACGTACAGAATTGCCTTAGTCTAGAAAGAAAGCCATGCAGTGAAAAGAGTTTAACTTAAGTGTGAGCTTTCTCCATCTCAGACAAGTCCTCTAACCCATCTGGCTGTGGAATAAAAGTGACAAAAGACACAAGTCTTCCAAGCTAATCTTGTGCTAAGCCCAGTATGGCAGATACATCTGGAGAGTGCAACCACATGTGGCCTTGAAGCCAAGTTAAAAGATTGGATTCTTCTCATTTTTCATTGTTGCAAGCTCTGTGCTGAGTTTCTTGGCATTTCCCAGACTTAGAAACTCTTAAGTGTCTTCAGTTACAAACATTCAGATATATTTTTAAGTCCTAGGAAGAACTGTGAGTATTGCAAATCTCAGCATAGATCCACTTGAGGCTCCACACAGTCTGCTAATGCCTTTTTGTGTTATATTTTTGTCTGAAATTTTATTATTTGTAAGACTGGATGCATACAGTGGCACTTTGTGATTAGTGAATTTTTGGTGTCTGAGTATCTGTCAGTTCTCCATAGTTTTGGGTTTCTGTTCCACAGGACCATTTTATCTGCTCTGGCTGTCTGGAGATGTTGCTTTCAAGTTGGAAATCAGCATTTAAAGCCATTGCTTGCTGTCTGCTACTTGCCCCTTCTTCCAGCAACCCTCAATTATTCTGTTTCCTCTGTCTTACTGCTGAAGGCTCAGTGCATTCTATGGGTGTGGTAGCCACAGACACAGCATCATTCTTGGTGTGCAACTCTGGTAGTTGTACTCAATTCTGAGGCCCTGGTTACAAATATATTTGAAGGAGAGGAAAACCTAGAGGTAAAACATCAGGAGACTTTGAGAACATCTTCTTACCGGAACAGTCAAGGGGCTGGAGAACATGAAGTGTGAGCAGAAACAGAGATGGCAAAGGGAGATCTTACTGCAACTAAATTCAGAGTACAGCGAGGACAAACCTGGAGTCCTGTGGCCATGGACTTGAGCTGAAAGAGAAGAAATTCTGATAAGATAGAAGGAGAAAGGTTTTCACCATGAGGTGGATCACTCAGGAGCAGAGACCGAGAGAGGTTTGCAAACACCAACTTTGGATATACACAAAACTCAACAAGTCCCTGTGTAGGCTGATCTAGCTGGACCTGCTCTGAACTCTTTTTTGGGCTAGATGATGTCCTTCAAACCCATATCATTTTCTGTGATTGTATAAGGAAAAAAAATCACTATTTACCAAGTACAGAATCAGTATGCTCAGTACTGCACAGAGAAAAGTGTTTTGTAGACTGAAGAGTTTATGCTCCAAATAAAACAAAGCCTTGTGTGTGTGTGTTTGTGTAGGGACTGGAGGTGCACTGAGATGAAGTGATTTGCTGATGTTCTACTGAAATTCAGTGATGGAAGAAAAAAGTTTTATCTCTGTGTCATTCTTTCCACTGTCATGGTTCAGACTGTGGTGTGTGCAGAAAGCATTGTTAGGTTACACAGGGTGGAAGGATTGCAAGAGTCGGATGAATGTTTGGGTTTTTTCACTTACAAAAGATATTTTTATCTATGACATTTTGCAGCAGTTAAGGAAAAAGTCCCACTTGCAGCAGTGTGATATCCAGATAGACACCCTCTCACTGTTACAGGAACCATTTCTCATGAAGATGCAAAAAAAATATTTCTATTTCCGTAATTTCCTCTGATCACTCCAGGCCAGTTCTGGGCAGTGGGCTACCAGCCAGTTTCCTGTGAAATCCCTAACTATCCCTATATTTAAGCAGTTCCAATGTTACAGGATGTGAGAATAAGTTTGTTTGCAAAAGTTATTTGAAAAAAGTAGCTCTCTCTATATCCTCTCTCAATGGACCACAAATTAAAATATAGTGAGAATATTGAATAACTAATTTCCAAGGAGATGCACAGTGGTTTGCAAAAGAAGACTAATAAAAAATGAACCCTTTTCATATATGATGCATTCTGATTCCTCCCCCCTCCCTTTAATAATTAGAAACATGGTTTCACTGATGCACTTTACAAAACCATTCTGGGGATTCATGAATTTAAAAGAAAAAAAAATAAACTAGACGTGAATAATTCATAGTTAAATAGCTCTGGGCCAAGATATTGCTTCAGTATTTCCAAGTATGCAGGTTTTATTATTCTCTTAAAGTATGAATAAAAACAAGGTTGTTTTATCACACTTGGACTAATCAATGATATGCCTGAAGCACAGTTGGCAGTAAATGATCCGTTTTAGTTTAAAACATTATTTAAATCGATGTGTATTGTAAGGGAGTCATAAAAATCTTCAAATTAAAGGGTTTTGAGCCATAAAAATAAGTAATATATTTAAGGGTTTTTTAAGGCAGTAATGTTTCCAAGTAAATAGGAGATGGGCCAAGCAGTTCCCTCTGAATTACCCTTCATCAGGTTTTCACACCCTATTAAGGTAACCTTCATGAAATATCTTTACATTACACTTCATGATGTAATTTGAATGCATTAGAATTAATTTGCCAATAAACTGCAGGGAAAATATGGAATATTCTACCCCCAAAAACTTATGAACTCTCTCTGTTTAGCTTGGGCCACATACATGAGTGCTTCCAATGTAAAGTTTGCAGGCAAAAATTGACCCTTGCAGCTACAATGCTTTATTCAGGAGTGAGCTCTTAGCCCAGGGAGGTAGAGCTCTAGGTCTGTACTCTGGATTCAGGGAATTTAGTTTGCTCCCTGAATGCAATACACTGGGAAACCAGCAAGTCACTGATGGCTTTGTAGACAACTTCTTGAAAAATATTCCTTTACCACCCAAGGCAGGTTCTTCCACGGTTTTCAAAGCCAGCCAACTTTCAACAAAGTGTGTTGTGGTTCCAGCCCACCACTGAGTCCTCTTGCCTGTCTAAAGCACGGGTTACCTACCTGTTGTAGAAGATCCAAGATGACCCTTGGCATGACCTTATGGATGAGTTTTGGCAATGTGAGCTTGCTTAATGGCATCAGAGGCCTTGGAGATGTGAGAAATGTTCACAGGGCAGTGCCCTTTAGGACAGGGATTTTTGCCTTGTCCAGTTTTTTATACAAATATTTAAGGTTGCTTTTAATATCTGCCACTCTGATGCTGAGGATCTAACACAGCAGCCAGGGAATCACCTGAGAAAGCAGAGGAGAGAGGTTTTGAAGTGTCCTCATTCTTTACTTCCAGCTCTCATTCCCATTTGCTGGCAGCTTTGCTGTCTGCAGTTCTAGAGAACCCCTCGTTGTAGGTTTTAGTCCAAAGGCGATGGATGTTCCATATGCGTCATGTCAGACATGCCATACTGAGGTTTGGAGTCCATCCACCGAAGGCGAGACTTCCAGAGTTTATTCCCACTGCCTTTGATTATGGGCAATGAGAGTGAATGGAAATACTGACAACAGGACGTATTTCGTAGTGGAAAAACTGGCATGTGTTATCTCACAGTCTTCTTAACTATTATTTCCTCTTAAAAAGTTATGTAAAATATATGAGCTGAGTACATTGAGCTGAATTCTTCTAATCCTCAGCATTTTATGCAAACTAACTGGCAAAAAAACCTCAGCTCAGCAAGAAATCTTGCTAAGTAGGACCACAACTGGATGTGTCCAAATATCAGGAGGCAAAATTCCATTTTGTAGGATTTCCAAGCATTAGTGGAAAGAAAACAGAGAGATCCTCAGAACCAGGACTATTCTCACAAGATTTCTGACTTATTTACAGACCCAAGAGTTCTGCATCACCAAAATGGAGCTCAAAGTCTCTCTTTCTTCCTGTGGTACATTTCCTACTGTTCTCTTACAGCACAACCAATTCCCAGAGGATTGAGGTCTTGCAATACCGCATTTGTAAATGGAGATAGTGAAGACATGGCCAAGCTTCTTGGCATTTGTTCCCTCTCTGTGCTTCAGAGCCACCTCTGATAGCCTTGAAGCCTAAATTTAGCCAGGGTGAAAGTGTTCAGGGCTGAGCTCACCAAACCACAGCAAGCTGACCTGTCCTACCGCTCTCTGAGGCTGCTGCAATTTCCCAGCTTTGCTGGAAACCTGGGTTTTACCACTTGCCCAAGGTCCTCCAGGAGCTGATGGTAGCACAGGCAGCTGAAACTCAAAGGAAATTCGATTATGCTGCCTTGGGCAGAACAAAGGGCTGGAAATTGAGAGCAGGTAAAATTTGACTGATGAGGCGAGAGATACTTGGAGTAGCCACCTCTACTCTTTTCTAGGATGGAATTTTGCCATTGTCTGTCATTTCAACAATAGGTTTAAGAAGCTGGAAGGCCAAATTTTACTACATTTGTGCAGCTTTTTTCCCCCTGCTGAAGGCAAAAAGAGAAAAGAAGGCAGGACATGTTGGATGCAGCATTTGGAGACATCGTAAGGGGCCACAAAGCGAGGATCCTGACTTTTAGTCCGGCCAGTGAGAGAGGTCAATGAAGCAGCTGGCGTGAGTATCTCCTGGCCAGTCTCACCTTGCTTCTTCTTCAGGTTCCTTTTCCTATCCCCAACTCTAGCCAAGAACTTTCTTATTTTACAGCTACAGTCCCCTTATCTAGAGGGTGCTCTGGGGTGTGAGAAGAACTGGTTTATCTTGGATGATATTTTGCTTAAAAATAAATAATTCTGACCAGAGTAGAGAGCTGATTCTATTATCCATTTTCTTGTTCCTCTGGCAGAAAAATCTTGGCACTATCTTGAAGGAACATATTATGTTTCCAGTGAAAGGAAATAATTCCAGTCATTCTCAAGTAATCCCTCTTATCCACTACTGCATTAATACTACAGGTCCTTAAAAAGAAACCCATCTAACTTTTTTTGGCTAAAATGGAGTCACTGAATAAGGAGACAGGAAATTAGAGATTTTTTTTTATTTTTTATTTTGGATTGCAGGAGAAGCTATCTCCTCACACTCACTGCCAGAAATCCTGAGAAAAATTTCAAACTAATAAATAGCATTATTCTTATTGAAAATTTTGCAGAAATATTTGGCAGTAAAGAAAGACCAGCCGTAGATTCTTTGGAGTAAAAAGTTTAAAATGGAAAGTCTGACACATTCTTCAGCTATAATAACACAAATGGAATCACTATAATTTTCAGTTCTGATTATACGTTACAAAATCACTGCCAAATACCCATATATTCACAAGCCTGCAGAAAACAATCTGCAAAAAGAAATATGGAGAACTGCTGAAGGAAAGTACAGGCAGCTGTAAATGTAGGAAATATAATGATAAATCCAAACCTAAAATCAAGATACTGTTGATAACTAGTCAGAGAAATTTCACTCATACCCTATCAAATTGAATTTAATCACTGACAATTTCCATTATCTAAGAATACAGTGATTTATTTGCAGACATTCTAAGACAAAAAGCTTTTCTAAGATGGGATTAATTTTGAGAAGATAAGTACTAAGCAGGAAAGAAATTATAGGGGTGTTATACCCAAACTGCATAATATAAACCATGGAAATTCAGACTCAAGGTTACATCAAGGAGAAGAAACCAAGTTCTAAAAATTCATTAGTTTTGGTCACATGAAAATGAATCATTTTCTCATTGGAAAAGAGGTATTTTGTTGACAGTGCAGTTCAGAACACTGCGATTAAACAAAGATAAGGAGAAGATAAGGAGAGCTGGTTTAGCATGAATGCAGAACAACTGCTAGGGATAATACCTATCACTTCATGTTGAAGTAGATGACTGTGAGACTGCAAAATAGGAGTAATAAACGGGCCTTTTCCCAAGAGGTTTCATAGTCCTTTGTAACTGCTTGCAGTTGGAGTTTGCAAGAGTTTTGCTGAGACAGAAAAATAAAAACATGGACCTGTTAAAAGATGGAGCCCTCACCTCTTTGTGGGCAGAAGTGCACAGTAAACTGCTAACAAAAATTCCTGTAAATTGAGATAAATATCCTTGCAAATGTAATAAGACACATAACAAAATATAAGGAGAGGAAAATTTTCCGGTGTGAATGGACAGAAATTAAGGGTTTAAAATGCATTAATTACATTATTTTGAGCAAAATTCTCTCTGGATTGCAACTGTCCTTGAGTGTTTGAAGTTTCCTCAAGACTGGCACATTTGCATTTCATATTTTTCTTCTGTCAGCCTGTAATTTCATTTCAGTTTGTATTGGCTTAGCAATGAGCATCCTTAAAAAGAGATAGCTGCAGGAATGTGGGCATAGAAATGTAACTCAGTGTTTAGGACATTGTAATTACGCTGCTGAACCATTGCCTCTGCATTGGTGGGCTTCCTAATTAGAGTAATTAATAGAAAATACAGACTTGAAAATTAGGGTGAGGGCCATATGAGTTATGGTCATCCATTTCTCCCTATGTGGTAGCTGTGGTAAGGTTTGAATTAAAATTATTAATGTCCCTGTGGGGTAATTTTCCATATGTAGGTCCTACACAGTAAGTATGGATTAATATGAATTCCTGAACCTCTCTCCAGCCTAAAAGCCCATTTCCAAAATTTCCATTTCTCCTTCCTGCATGACTGACTGTGACTCCTTATGTGAATGCTGTTTGTAGAAGCACCAAACACTGAAATTCTTAGGCAAAATATGTGTTTTAATAGCTGCAATTATTGCAGAACTGTATGCCTTGGTGGAGCTCTTCAGCTGGAAGTTTTTGAATTTTCCAAAGAGTCAAGTTGAACAAAGCTGTGTCTGATGGGTAAAAAGATCTCACTGTTCTACAGGGTAAAAGAGAAGTACCAAGGAAAAAATCCTCATGATTCTGAATTTGGGCACTTGAAAGGTTATGTTGGCATCTCACGAGGCCTCCTTTCTTGTTTCTTTTTGGAAGCAGAATTGGGCTTGTGGCTCCAGCACACTTCATTAAAAAGGTCCTCAGAATTTCATTGGAGGGTGAGGATGCCTGCCAGATGCTAGCATAAAGGCATCTCATTTATTTTACTGAAAGTGGGTGTTGCTGTTTAATATCAGATCTTCAAATGGTCTTGCAGTGAATTGCCCAAGGTCATGAAATGCCTGTGGGAAAGTCCTGAGGTGTTTTCGACTCACTTCTTCTCTCTGCAACACAATGAGCCCAGCAAGTCACTGCTGTTTGGCAGCCAGAAGGTTGTGCACGAAGAAATTTACTCCAACAAACCCACCAAAAAATGAAATGTGCACACAGACCTGGAGACTGATCCTTTTGGTTTTCCCTGGCTGGTTTTGAGGCTGCAAGCATATTCATACAAGTGATGCAATTCCAGAAACACCTCAGAGTTTGATTTGCATAGATCCTTTAGTGCCCACTCTTTCAATACACATAAAAGTACTGGAGAAGCACAGACTTCTGTTCTTCTTAAAACAGAAGTTTTGGGTAACCCTCTATTTTAACTTTTTGTCTTTTTTTCAGAAAGAATTGGAGACGCAAGTGCTAATTCTGTATCCCTGACCAGTCTGAGACACAAGCACCCTTCCCTCTCTCTACTGTGTTATGTGACCTATGGAATAGGCTTCTTTCCTGAACAATGTGATAAAATATGTCCTTCCAGCCCTCCCCTAGTGATGATACGTACACAGGGTGTCTCCTCTTCTGTTTGGGAAGTGGAGAAGGAAAAGCAAGATTTTAAGGTGAAGAACAGGGGATTTTGTGATGGGTAGGTGATGCTCCAGAGCCAGGTGCAATGAAGAAAGGTGTGGCTGGAAGAGGGCGTGGGCTCCTCTGCATGGCAAGATATTCATGTGGGCTGACGTTGTGGCTGGAGGGGGCATCTGGCCAGTGTGCTGTGGGGTTGTTTAGCAGCTAGTCCATGAATCTGGACTTGGAAGTGATCTTAAGGTCAGCCCTAAACACAGAGGGAAGCTTATCATCCCTGCATTCATGATTTCATGAAGTTGTAATCAGCTGAACAAGGACAGCATCTTCCATGGAACAGAGTTAAAAGCTCCTGGTTATTAGGTTTGGGACATTAAAGCAGAGAGCTTGAATACTGTCTACACTACTTTATCTCTTGGCCTGAAAGGAAAAATCTGCTGCTCTCAGAGACCCACAAACTGTCTTGTCAGCTGGGGCATGTTCCTTGCTCTGGCAGCAAAAATAGCCATGGGAGGCAAGAAATTCCAGCCTTTAGATCTGGGGCAATGTGTGAGCAGCCAGTGCTAAACCGGTCTGGAGGGAGGGATATGAAAAAGTGTGAAAAGCCTCCATACAAATCTTCCCAAAAAACCAGATCTCTGTGGTTAATCTCTCATGTGTTGTCTCTACAACCAGAAGTAAGTGAAAGATAGTGATGAATACTCATAGGATTTTTAAATTACTATGACATTTAAAAAAATGTTGTAATTATCTTAAGTTTCTATGAATTCTAGAATGATTAAGTCTAACATCAGATTATCACCTAAAAAGTGGTGTGTAGTGGAGGGTTGTGCTTGGTATGATTGCGTTTTCTGTTCAGACTCATCCCATTGAGTGCAGGAGGGGAGACCAGGGGATAATCTCCAGCATGTTTATTAGCAGATTAAAAAATTAGAAGAAAAAAGGTTTGAATTCTGAATAAAAAGGTAAAAAAGAGGGAGGAGAGTGTTCTTTTCATCTTGGAAAAGGAGAAGGCAGATGGTTTATAGTGCAGTTTCTGAGACAGAAGGGGCAGGCTCAGCTTACCAAGTTAGTTTTGGAGGACAATTCTGAACAGTAACACTCAGGAAATGAACTTTTGCTGCATTTGGTCTCAGCTTGCAGAGTTGGATGCAGGGGGAGATCCTAAATGACAGCTAGGGGAGGAGACTGGTTTCTGTGCTCTCTCTGGGTCTTGTTTCCAACTTAATCGTCATGCATCTCACTGTTGCTTCACTGAGATGAAATTTACTCATCTTTAAGCTGCTTGATGGGAAGAATTGTTAGAAATGGATCTCAGAAGTACAAGGCACCTTTTTTTTCACCTTTTTTTTTTTTTTCCTTATGGGAGTAATGAATGACAGTAAAATGCTTTATAGGAATAAAGCCTTCAGGTGTTTCAGCTCCTGCTGACATCTCCCACCTCACTGCGAAGATCTGCTTGGGGCTGATTTCAGGCACTACAACGGTGTACCTTTCTAACTTCATAAATATAAGAACACAATTTTGTGTGCTGTGTTACAGCCAGTACCTCTTTAGCAAAGTGTACGTGGTGGGGAGAGACCCTCAAAAACTGGGTAACTTCAAGCCCTCACAGTTCATACCAGCAGAGTTCCAGCAACAGCTGCTGCTGCCATTTTTCTTTCTTTACCCACCGAATTCCTGCTAAAATAAAACTTGTGCTTGGCTAACCTGAGCTCTCTGGAGTCTAGCTGCTCTCCAAAGTCGTTATGAGAGTTGCCCAGCTCAGTTCACTGTATGACATAGCTTTTATTTACCTCCTGCCAAAATTAACTGTGTTTAATTTTCTGTAAATCACAGTACTGCCTCTGAGTTTTTGGGGACGGTATTTCTTTACACCTTTTCCAAATTCTAGGTCTGCACTGTGGTTCCCTACCAAGAAAAAGGAGACAGATGTTAGATGAAAGTATTTTGGAGAAAAAAAAATATTGAAAATATGATGGATATCAAAAGATGAGGGAGCATTTAGGAGAGCAACAGGGCAACTGAACTCAAAAATGATACAATCTTTAAAAAAAAGGATCTTCTGTTTTCAGTTATAAAGAAGCAAAACTGGTAAACTTCTTTTGAACTTGTTTGTTTTTATACTTAGAGGTGCTATGTTTAGGGGAGGAAGGAAGAAGTGATTTTATGTATCCTCCAGCAAAATGCCATGGTTTTAATACAATACTTTCCTGTTCATTCTTATTTGCATATTTTTAAATATATTTTATTTTTTGGGGTTGCACATACAAATGATTTAAATGGAAATATTCTTCAACAAATATCAGCTGTTTCTCTAGTTCCTAGCATTTTAAAAAGAAAGGTTCTCTGTCTTGTATATTTACATAAAGCCTGAATTCCAGATTTGGAAGATGTAATAAAAATATGCTTTTCTGGGATTTGTTCTTAGGGAAAGAGAATTCTCCATGACCAAAAATACCCCAGTAATAAGCATTTGCTCTGTGCAAGGCACCACTGTGACCTTAAATTATGAGCTTGCCCCCATTTGTAGCCAGTTTCCCCTCTTTAAATGCACAGTTAAGTCATTTGTAAATATCATAACTAAATCTGGAAGTGTAATTTAGTGACTCTATTTGAGGATTAAGAGGAAGAATAACATTACTTAAAACTATATGCAATCTTTTCTGCTTTGTTTAATTTAGTTTACTCTATGCAAGACTTATCTTACAGACATTCTTCACTCCAGCTCACTTGATATATTTGAAATGCTGTTGATAATGCTATCAAAAAAATAGCTAAATGTTTCTTTCTTTACCAAAAAAATATATATACTGCGAAGTGCACTGACAAAACATTAGTGATGTGGAATCATTGTCCCTAGGAAGGGTAGAAAGGAGAAAGGTTGCTTGATTTACACTGTTTGTTTTCAAAGTAGAGAAGATTTAAAACTGTAGAAGGAAGGTATTGGACTTCACACTCGACCATACTGGCTGGCTTTATTAAACACTTGGAGCAACACTTTAGTTTCCTTTACCGAGGTTGCCAAAGAATTGAAATTCTCTACTGAAAACAGTCTGCATTGTGGTCTTTAGTTCATTGAGGTTTTATTCATGTTTTTTTCAGTGGGACTACCTTGCAGTTTCAGTGGATATCTGATGTTTGATTATTGTGCCAGATTTACAGTTGCTGATTAATTTGTATATCTTATTATTCATTACAAGCTTCACAAGTTTTATTCTTGCTGAACCCATCTTGTGATCCCTTATGGTAGTTGAAGTCACATTTTATTTCCTTCAGAGAGTGTAGATGGTGGAATAATTTTAAAGTTCTGAGCAGCTGCTTTTGAAGTTATTCTGACTCCTTTTTGAATCAAAGTGTCTTAATTTTTAGCCTTACTTTTTTTTTTTTTTCCCCATAAAAGCCTGCCCATTTCCACATGGACATATTGTGCTGTCAACAAACATAATTCTTATGTATTTGGAAGGAACATGGGGCAGATCCTTGTCTGGTGTAAACACTCACAATTCTGTTGATTGTGTAGGGCCATTCGAGCCCGGAGGGAAATTTTGCAGAGACCACCTTCGCTCATTGCTTGGTGTGAAGTGGAGACAGGCACACAAAAGGAAGTGCCTGAAAGATTACTCTGAACTGGGCAGAGCGAGGACGTCTCCTAAAATAGTGGAGTCTCATGTCATCGACAGCTAGCTTTGGAAAATCTGAGTGAGGTAAAAGGGAGACTCTGAAAATCAGGCACTGGAGCTCAGCAGAGCTGACACAAAGCTGTTCCCAGCATTCCTTACCTCCCAAACTGCTCCTTCAGTGGTCCAACCCAATGCCCAGAAACAAATACCCGCGTGCCAATAAATCCTCTGGCTCAGCAGGGGCTAAGGAACAGAAATAGCTGTGTCTCAGTTACCAAAAGGACAGATCCTCAGCCAGCAGCGGCCCCCAACCCAGAAGAGAAATTGAATGCAGAGAAACAGAAATGAAAAAGAGAGAACAATGATTCATTGGGGGGAAACAAGATCAACCATCAAACAACAGCTGTGAGAAAAATGACTGGGAAGCATGTATGCCACATGGACACACACACACACATTGACACACAGGGCCAGTCACAGTGGAGCATGAAATATATATCAAAAATAATTTACTAGAAAGTTTCAACCCAATATAAAGTCCAGTTATCAGGTGACCATTTCCCATAGTAACATCAGAGATTCATTGTTCTAAAACCTTTGATTTTCTGTATTATTTTCCGTGTTTATTCCTTTTAGATCTTCATCTATCCCACACTAAAACCAGCGGGAAGAGTTACACTTGAACCCGTAGTTCAATCTAAGATTTTTAAGAATCTTTACTATTATTGGAAGAAACATGATGTAGAAAAAGGCCTTGAACCTTATTCTTGAGTCAGGAGAACTGTAATCAGGATTGTTATAGTCTTGCCATGTCTGGAAAACAATTTGAGAGGCACTGGCCATTGTGCAGTCAGCACCAGTAGTTACACTCTTAAAACATGTGGAAAATTGCTGTGGTAGAACTGGAAACAGGACTGCTCTCTAACTAAATTATCAGGGTGAAGTATCTGGTGTTCGATATAAAAATTAGTTTTAATTAAATTTAATGTTGACAATAGAAATTAATTGTTTCACTGGCCACAGGACTGACAAGCACATTGTCAGGACATCTCATCAACAGCAGGTCCAGCACTGGAACTGGCATATGGGGAGCATTTGTCGACATGTAATTAGAGCTCCATCCAACCCTCATTGAAATAAACTTCCCATTGATTTTAATAAGAAATACATTAAACTCAGGACACCACGGTTCATCATAATGTGGTATCTCTTCTTTTAAGATTTGGCACCAGACCAAATTCTCTAATTTGGCTTACGAGTTTGCTACAGGGAATGACCTTACCCGTATTATGTGGTATGACAGCTACAAAACAGCTGCTACCAGCTCTGAAGAATGCGAATTTTATGAGCTGGGAAAACAGTTTTTCATGATAGATTGTTATATTGAAGTGGTTACAAGTTCAGGAAACATGGCAAAAATAAATAATAAATAATAATAAATAGATAAATAATAAATTGCCCAATATAAAAAGCACTGTAATTCTTTGTTTTCCTACCTGTGAAAGAAGGCAGCAGTTTCAGTGACTGAATAGATACTCTGAGGAAACCTTTCAAAGCCACTCATAATGACATAAAAATTCAAAGAGAAGTCTGAAGATTATTATGTTCCTCATCCATATAGTAATTTCAGATATTTCTGAAATCCCCAGATAAATCAATTATTCTAATCAACAGGGAGATACCTCATAATCTTTTTTTAGCCCAAGTTTAAATAGGGTTTATTTTCAATAAAACTACCCATTGTGCAATCCACGTTTCTGGGAATGTAACAACTGAATTTGGGAGTTCTTTGCAGATTTTCTGTAGGATTGGCCACTCTTCCAAACTCACTGCCTAAGCCACTTCTTGTCATACTTTGATGCATGGAAACGAGTATCTGCATCAAAAAAATGGCTTTTTTTTTTCTTCCTAGGCCACCTACAACTACATCCTTCAGAAAGTCATGGTGTTTCTGCAGCACTTAAACATCTGCTGTGTGACTGACACTGGCTGCCTACATAATTTTATTAATGCCATTGAATATTTTGGCACATGTCCTCTCAGACCATTAAAATGGCAATTGTTGGAGACAGCAGCCACAAGGCTGATCAACAGGAAAGGGTTGCAGTGCAGATGTCTGCAGCTGAGCAAGTTGCAAGGGTTTTTTTATAGCCAAAGGGGAGAAATGGGCACTTGTAGGTTGTGATTCAGCTCACCCTATAGTTGACATCTAAACCAAGGCAGATGAACTCAGTCTTAAAACTGTGCAGTGACATAAAAGGAACTGAAGGTGACTGGCTTTGATAGAAGGGTTCACGCTGTAGATGTCTACAGCCAGGTGAGATGAATCTTGTCCTGCTGGAACAATTTTGACCTGGCAGCACTTGGGATCCTCCTGTGATGAAAAACCAAAAGTAGTGCGGGATTATTATATAGAATACTGTGTTTCATATTTCTCATACAGGAAGAAGATTTAAGTTACTTTCTGGCCTCATGATCTGCTTTAGGTTTGAATCACCAATAAAATCTCCCTTATTGTAAAAAAAGTGCATTTCTGAGTTAATTAAAAAAGGTGCATTATTAAGTCATTGTTTGTAAAAATTTTACCTGTAAATAAGGATTACACTATAAATAAGGATATAAATGGAAATAAGAATAACAGTAGCAATTGCTGCTGTTTCTTTAAATTACTTACTTGCCAAAACCCCAAATAATTTAAACCATTTACCTGTCTTAGGGACTGAGTAACTAATGCAGAATTAGCAGTTTAATCTTATCTCAGTGTGGGGTGACTGGTTATGAATGTGTTCTTAGTTTATAGTCACATTGCAGAATAAAATGTGTGTGTGGTGAAATCCTTGCTGCTGGCCTAGGATACCAACAGGGTCTGAAGAAGTGAGTTTAGAGCTGGTTTGGGCGTTTCTGTACTATCCTTTAATTATAATGAAGGTGGAGGCACCCTGGAAAGAATGAGGTACCTGGGTGTGCTCAGATGGGAAAGGTGTCTCAAACATGGAGTTTTCATGGAGTGGTTTCAAATGCTGAATGATGGTATTTGAAAATAATGAAAAAAAAACCCAGAACCCAGAAGGTAAACATTCTTGAGCCATAAAACTTGATTGGAAAAAAAGCCTTTTTGCTAACAACAATCAGGTGTTAGCTAGGCTCTTGTGAAAGCCCAGAGTAAACAGATTTGTGATTACTTGGGATGGTCAGCGAGAATTATGCAAAAGTTCTCTCTTTAACTGAAAAATGGGTGTTCACATTTGAGCATGCTGGGATGAAGTGTTTCTTACTCAAATATACCTATTGGTGGGTTGGCCTCTGCCTGACTTGGATAGACTCTAAGAATAAATTACCATCTGTGCTCAGACTGGCTTCCTTTTTGAAGTTCAAACCATACATAGTCCTCAGATTTATAGGTGGAAGATGAATTTGAGCTTGAGAATGGGCTACACCCACATTTGGCTGTCATTCCCACTGCAAATGGGCTCCACAATGTGATGCTTCAGTACTCACAAGGGTTTTCCAGGGCTTGCCTTTCTGTTGTAGGATTTGGGCTTTCCTTCTGGACATTACGCTGCCATCTGATGAGAAATGGTAGCAGCTAAATGAGCTTTGCAGGGGTTAATGGTATTTTTAATAGACCTGCCTCCTGTCTAGGTGCCTGAGAAGAAAAATCTACAGGAACTCAAGTGGAAATGAAAGGGTGATCCCAGAGAAGGGAATAGAAAGATCTAATTAATAGATTGTAAAACTAAAAAACACTGCTGTGACCATCTGATCCTGAGTAACAGAGGTCGTAGGTCTTCCCTGATTTAATTTATATGTGAATTTTATTTTTCTTTTTAAAAGCCATCCAATGCTGATATATCAGTTACTAGTGATGTAAAATCTTGCAGACACCTTTAAGCTGTGGCAGTGATTAATTTTCAATATTAAAAAGAAAAAAAAAAGAGCCATAGCATTATTTTTGGTCTAAATTAGTCTGATTTCACCTTTCATGAATTTCAATTGTGAGCTGTTACAGAACATATTGAGTCAATTTCCATTCTTTTGCTCCTCTTCCAGCAAAAGATATGGTTCTGTTTTCCTTGGAACATTATTTTGAAGTCATTGAGAAAGAGAAAATGAGAGAGAGAAAAAAGAAAAGCAGGAAAGAAACTGATGGTCAGTGCCAGCATGAGACTTGGGATTTCTTTCTCTGACACTCTTCACTTCACCCAGCTGACAGCAATAATTCAGAGCCATGTTTTGGAAAGGTGTTAAGCATTCATGATGCAGCCAGCACAAACTGAACGCTTAAAAGCACCTCTGCACACAGATCCTTATATTTCTCATAGCACTTCTGAAGACCCAATAACAACACTTCAGTACTGAACCGTTCTTTCCTCCTACCTTCTCTCCTGCAACTTTTAATCTCTCTGCCTCAGTTGCCCAAGGAAAATCTATGTAGAAATGGAGAAGCATGCTGTAAAGTTAAACACTACAGCACTGGGAGATGTCCACATGCAGGAGGAAAAGGAACCATATGAGCCCATAAGATAGAGGTAAGTGTTGGTTGGATCACTTCCATATCACACTTAGAATCACAGAATCATAGAACATGTTGAGAGGGAAGGGACCTACACAGATCATTGAGTCCAGCTCCTGGCCCTGCACAGCACCATCCCCAAAAGTCACATCCTGTGCCTGAGAGCACTGTACAAACACTNGTCTCCCCAGGACTCGAGGTGAGGCTGCCCCAGCCCAGAACAGAGCGGGACAATCCCCTCCCTCGCCTGACTGGTGATGCTGTGCCTGATGTCCTCCAGGACATGGTTGGCTCTCCTGGCTGGGAATCTGAACTCCACAGCTCTTTCTGAGCTGTTGTAGCCCTCAGCTCAACCATCCACTTGCTCTCTGCAAACCCCAAGGAAAGAACACGACCCGTGCCTGCTGATCCTCACCGTGGATTTGGAATCTGCTCTGTGCCAGCAGAAAGGCACTTCTGGATCCCAGCAGGAACCAGGTGGTTCTTTCCCCTGGCATGTTCCCCTGACATCATCCTGCTGAGGAAGGCATCTTGCAGCTTATCACTAGGGCAGGCTATATTTCTTGGCTGGCTGGTGCATATTTGAACTTCGTTTCTCACTCTTGGGACCTGCAACCACAGTTCTCTTCCAGTAGAAATCCCAAGTCTAAAAGCAGCACAACAGATGTGACCATGTTTCAATTAATGAGCTAAGGTGTGGCTACATTGTTCCAATCAGGTTTGCTAATTTTCTCTCTCATTCTCTTTGCCTCTTTTTCCCTATTTCTCTTTTTTCCCCTCTCTTTCATTCTTCTGAGTAGAATAACCTTGCTCTTGGATTTGAAGAACTCTTTTTTTGATTCTCTTCAATGAAGATCCAGCTCTTCTAGTGAGAAATAAGGGCTATTAATATTCAATAGAGATTTTGTGATTCAGAGAAATACTTCTTTGACTAATCTGACACTATGATTTCCAATTTAAATACCAGAACTGAATCCAAAATGAAGAAGTCTGTATGACAACTAGATGGTAGAAATTTTCAGAAAAAAAAGAAGTTTGATATGAAATATAGAAATTGTTTGGAAAAAAAAGACTTTAGTAAGGATCTGCTAAAAATCCAGCATGAATGAGGATTAGAAAGTAAAATAATTTTCTTTTTCTTTCTCTTAATTTTTCAATCTGAAGGGAATTCTGCTTTTACAGGTTTTAACTTAGCTGCTTCATTTATCTGAGTTAGGCTACCGTGACAAAAATAAGGAACAGGATGTTTCAGCTTTTGTTTTGGCCAACTCTTGTTGTGAACTACCTTCAACCATGAAGCAGCATGAACTATTGATTTTTCAGTGCTCAGGTTTATCAAAAACAGTGCATCTGTTCTGTTTCTCATCACAGATTTTAAACACAAATTAGGTTTGGAGTTAGTTTTGGAGAAACTTTGTGGGCCCAACTATCAGTTCCCTGCCTACTCAGAGACACCTGAAATCCTGCTTAATTTTCTTAGTCCCTCTTGATTACTCAGGAAAAGGTCTTGTTTTTCTTTAATGGGAGTCTTGCCTGGGAATCAGTTTTAGGATGAAGGTCTGTCTTTTTATTCAGTTCTCAGCTGGAGTCCAGTTGACTAATACTGCAAGACAGTATTAATACTTTGCTGTCAGAGCCTGTCAATCCAGAGAAAGCAAGTGTGACTCACTGGAAAATATCCCCATGAGAAAGAGCCTTTCACAACTGCCTATCCAAATGCATGGAAAGATAAATGCTAGGGTTCAGATTTTCCCTCCAGAGACTGTTCTTCAGGAAAAGTCAAAACAGACACATGCTCAAAGTAGGCTCAATAGATTTTACAAGATATGACATAAACGACAAAGAATTTCTAGCAGTGGCTCTCTGCAGACAGATTTATGGAAGATCGAGGGTTTGAGGATTAAACTCTCTGTTGGCTGGTGTGAGACAACCTGATTATTCTGTCCAGCTGGAAAAGAGACGAGTAGCAGGGTCCATCTCAAGAAAATGAATCTATTTAAATGATGCAGGGCTGTCTTCAGCTGGAAGTGTCAGGGTGACACTGAACATAAACACTCAAGGATTGTGGCTTGCATTGAAATTCTTAAGTGAACAAGAGGCGTGAGGAAAATGGTACCAGGTGTTAAATTCATCACCTCAGAATGGAACAAAGTGAGCAAAAAGTAAATTGAAGGGATGACTCTGTATAGCAGGGAGCAGGCCTTCAGCAAGATTCATCCCATATGTGAAAAAAAATTAATGCTACACTTAACTCAATTAAATATTTTTTTATATAAAGGTACATTGGGATACACTGCTGGCTTTTATTTTTCATTTTCACTGGAAGTCATGCAGCGAAACAGATCTCTGCTGGCATCTAGAATATTCGTGTGGAGAGGAAGGAGGATGGAAGGATAGGATGGGAAAAATTATGGTAATAAAAATAAAAGGGGAAAATCCAGTATAATGGCATTTTAAAAAGATGCAGATGAAATTTAAACTTAGCTTCAGATGACTTGCTCTTTTTTTTAAAATTATTTAAAGAAAACCACCCTGAAAAACATGAATTCTTTGTACAAATTTCTTAAAGTGTCACCTGACAGAATGTCTAAAGTATAATTAATTCATGCACACAGAACCAGAAGATGCTAAGGAGAAACACATTTTCTAAAAACTAATGCTGAAGGTCATGTCCTGAATATATTTGTGAATATATTTGTTCTGAATATACCATGTTTCTTTCTAGCCCAACTGCGGGTAGAAGTGACTTAAATCAATATCACGATGTTAATATTGAAAAGTCTTGTCTAATTTTTGCTTCTGTGAGTAGTCCTGATGGCTTCTTGTGTGTGTCTGTCCACACTGGTGGAGAGCAGTGAATCTGTTGTTCTCCAAACCACGCCGGTCCCTGAATTCAGGTGTGGACTCCTCCTGGATGTTCCCTCTCCTGCACATTCCCCAGTAGGGACTGCTCCTCTAAGGACCCTCCTGGAGGCCACTCAAGGGCAGTACCATCAATGTGATGCAATCTGGACACACCTTTTCTCTGGCTTGCTCCCAGGGTGGCAGCAGTAAAGGTGATGTGCATGGTCCTACTGTCCCTGTCCCAGCCTGTCCCTCTCTGTCCCAGGTGCGTTTCCATTTGGCAGCTGCCTTTACCCCCTAAGAGCTGGAAGAGTCGCAGATTGATGGAAGAGTTGAATTGCTTTTGGATAAGCTTAAAAACTCTTAGAGTAATCCTGTCTGTTATTGATTTGGGGGGCTTAGGTACCTCTAAATACCACTGTACCCCAGGCATGACCATACTTCTAAGGCTGAGAGGCAGCCTAAATCCCAGAGTTTTCACTCACTGCTGCTGAGATTGGAGTGTCCTAATGATGTGTAACAGGCAGCTGTCCCCAGGTCAACTTTCTCTGTAGCAACAGGGAAACGTAATGTGCAGGATTTGCTCCATGTACTTATCTGTGGGGAGTGATGTGGAACAACTATAATGAGTAATTTTTCTTTGGAAAACTATTCACTGACTGTAATTAAAATGTTTTGCTGTTACCTACTGCTCTTCATCAAAAAACCCCAAAGTCCATGATGAAAAAACATTGGTATTATTAGCACCATTTTATAATGCAGAAATCAAGGTCTGGGTGTCACATGGGCAGGAGTCTTCAACTTTTTTATCTGGAGTTTAGGACTGCAGTGCTTCAGGGAACTGTGTCCAGCAATACATAACTAAGGCCAAAGGCAAGACACAAGCTGTTTTAGGTTTATAATAAAAATTTCCTGATTTTCAACTCTTTGCTCATTCCACTCAGCCATGCTAGCTCTCTGAAGTGCTAGTGGTGCGGAAGGAAGAAGATGCTTTATGATCCTTGATGACTATAACGTAGCATATAAAGCTCTAGGGTGCTTTCAAACTCTCAGTGATCTTGTGGGGTGGAAAATTAATCATGCTGCAGCTACTAGGAGAATATATATTTTTTTTACATTAGCTGCTTGGGTCTTTTTCCAAACCAGAAGATGATAAAGCGCTTCCCACTGCTGGATGGAGACAAAAGGCAGTGTAATCAACACAAGCAGTAAAATAAGCTGAATAAGCTTCTCGGGACTCCTGATTACTAATGTGATTCTTTTACAATCATTTTTGGCTCTAGAAATAAGAACCATTTGCAAAATAAGCAATTTTTTTTTTTAAAAAATGCCACAGGCAGATTGTTGCAAATGTTGGATCTCAAATCCTGGTCTGCTCTCTCAAACGTAGCTGCCAATCTTTCCTTGCTACAGAATATTGGTATGTTATGTGTAAATGTATAGACAGCTAAACTTTTGGAAAGTGCATGGAAATTGTTCCCTGCAATCAACATGTATCAGTAGATGCAGCTAAAATAAAATACAGACAGTGGTTTGAGGTTTCTTGAGACTCCTGATACGCCTAATGAAAAAACCTTAGTCAGCTTTCTTTCTTCCACTTCTTTCTTGCAGGCTAATTTTGTCTTCTTACACCAGAGGTCTTTCCAGAGACCTCATTCAGACCGCAAATTTTGGGGTATTTTATGGTCCCAGATTCACCATGAGTAGGGTAATTCACAAATGCAACAGGTTCACACTTGCAGGGTTTAGTTTCCAGCTGAAAACTTGACCTTACCTAAATGAGGCCCTCTGGGGTTTCTGGCATGGTTGTTGTCTCCTTGTAAGCCCTTTTCACCCCCTTTCCCAGCCTGCAGCAGCCCACGAGCACTGGGATTTCATACGCTCTGAGCAAGGTCAAACTTAGCATTTTCCACCTTGGTGTCACTGCATCACTGAAGGGATGAAAAAATGGAAATCATGTAGTTGTGACAGCAAAAACAGCTCTCTGGTTTTGCAGCGCAGCCAGCCTTTCATCACATTGCACATCTGCCACCTTCTTGTAACTGTGGGTCAAAACTCAGGTCAAAACCTAATACTGAACTTGTAGGGGAGAATAATTTTCTTTGAGTAGCAGCTGCCTTCAACATAATCTAGTGCTATTTCTTAAGATCAGAAAGAAACCAGTTACAAAACAATTGATATTTGCCTGTTCTTTAAATTTCAGCAATGGAAGAATCTTTCTACCCTAATTTAAATCAGGGTTCTATAGTTTTTAATTATCTTCTCTTTTAATTACAGTCTGTCAGTCTCAAGAAGTTGCTGCTCATCATCCTCTGTCTCCACTCCCTGGCACCAGACCACTTCCACTGCAGGCTCCTACTAAGAGGGAAAATTGAAAGTTCAACAAGAACAACTCAAAATAGAAAGAAATAAATGATCATGAAAGGAAAGGGGTACTGAAAACAAACTCAAAAAACCCTGATGTTCATCATTTGGCTTCTCAGCTCTTCCTGTGCAAAGCTGCAGCATTTGCTGGAGTGTGCTGAGAAGCTGTGTGCAAGAGAAAGGTCAAGTATAATTGTGGGGGTTGGCACCTTCTCAAAGATTCCTATGAAATATTTTGTCTTGCAAGTCAGCTGTTTCCTGACAAAAACTGGGCACAAGCCTTGCTAGCCCACTGCTCTACCACAAATTTAATTTGGAGGCTCATAAGACAGCTCAGTAAGATGAAAAAAACCTGAATCATCGTAGTAATAATATTTTATGATAATTTTTTATTTTTCACAGAGTGGTTTGAGCTGGAAGGGACCTTAAAGATCATCTTGTTCCAGTGCCCTGCCATGGGCAGGGACACCTTCCACTAGACCAGACTGCTCCATGCCCTACCTAACCTGATCTTAAGCATTTCCAGGGATGAGGCAGCTTCTCTGGGCAACCTGTGCCAGTGCCTCACCATTCTCACTCTTAAGAATTTCTTCCTTAAAACCAATCTAAACCTAATTTCTTTCAGTATAAATTCATTACCCCTTTTTCTGTCATTATGGTGTTATGGAAGTCTTGAAATTGCTACTAAAGGGCTTATTTTTACCGTATGTCAGGTCCTGCATACTTTTCAGAAGTGAAAAACGGTCTTTGGAGTTGAGTAAAGATGCTGTAGCTCATTTCCATCAGTGAATTTTTAGAAGTAAGCACAGTGTAAGTGCAGAGCCTTATCCATGGAATTATTTTGACCTGTGTTTATTCCCATTTTGACCTGTGTTTATTCCCATTATTAAGTATAAGTGAGTAAAACAAAAGTCTCTGCCCCAATGCCAGCTTATTTGGGCAACTTCTTTCATTGTGGTATCTGATCCCCTAAGTATTCAAACCCAGATGGAGCAGTAATATCCTCACTCAACCCTTCATTCATCTACTCACTGAAACGTGGTAGCTTTGGTAGGTTGGTGCGACCTGAGTTCTCACTGGGGTAAATTTCCAGCTGTGTGTGGTTCCTGAGCAGTTTCCAGTCCCTCTATAGGAAGTGGTGCCCCCATTCTCTGGTGTTTCCACTGGAAAGTAAATATCCTTGGACAGTCCTTAGTGGGGGGGAGGGAACTGCCAATTAGAGTGAAATCCTGGGAGGACTTGGGGTATGAAGACAACATTCAGCTTAATTAGAGCAGTGCATAAGCAAGTGCAGAGGATGGAAGCCTCCTGTGGCTCCTGTGGTGACTTCTGCTGCTCTCCCAACAACTGTTTAAAAATCCCCAAACACAACAGGTTCCATGGATAGAGCTGTGAGAGTAAAGGTCACGGGGGAGTAAAAAAGCTTTTCTTACCAGGCATGGATCAGTGTCTGGACTCATGCAAGACTCAATCCCATTTCAGATGCAAATCAGTGTTTTCCATGCTGTCATTAAAGGGTGATTCCAGAAGCACAAGGAGCATAGAAGAGATACTGAACAGCCTGAGGATGGATGCCCAAATATTAGGTGGTGCTGTGGAAAGTATTTGTTTTGTTTGAAATGTGCCTCATCAGCATCACCCTGATCTTCTCTCTAGTCAACATTTTTACCTGTTTTCCCCCCAGATATGTACTGAGAAGTACCAAAGGTGATGTTGGAATGTGAGAGAGAAACTGGAGCAGCAGCGTGTGCTGCTGTGCTGGTCCCTTTCCTCTGGCATCTTCTGTCTCTTCCTTTTACTCTATACAGATGTACAGATGTTGAATAGTCCTGGAGATAGGATTGTGCTTGAATGTAGCTTGCCACTAAGGGCTCCGTAGAACAGAAAGGAAGACTTTGAGACATTGCAGACCATATTTTTAAATTCCTGCTGTCTCTTGGCGGTGAAGCAAAGTAGAATGCCAGTAAATAACAAGATTCTGCAGCAATTTGTATTTCTGTGACACAGAACTTTTCCTTCAAAGTTGCTTAATACACCATTTTCTTTCCCTGCTTTTGCTGTGACTGTATGTTGAATTTCTGTTCCCCCACCCACTTTAAATTAATGCAAGATGAGCCTTTTTTCAAAGGCCCTGTGGGAGTCAGGCACCCATCTCTCAGCAATTTTCCATCTGAGCTGGCACCAGATTTACTTAGACAACTCTTGAAATCTCACCCGTAGAGTTTGATCGTTAACTAAAGAATCCTTATTGGAAACTATGATTATTGCAAAGGTTACTGGCAGTAAACATTACTTTGTTACCCCTGTGACGTGTGTGCAGTTGATTCATTACAATAATGACACTCTTCACCTAGGTAGCACTTTTCATCTGAACTGAAGGCTCACAGTCAATATTTCCATTTTGCTGGTGTTTCATATAAATCTCTGCATTTGTCATTGACAAATGAAAGAGCTTCAGAAATGTTTTCCCCATCATTTGTCTCCTGGAACATAAAACAAACAAGGAAAGCTCATGTTGTATCACGAAGAGTAGGAAAAAAACCTGGGTTTTTTGGCTCAGAGAACTCAGTAATGGCAGATATGATGAAAGAGCTGGGGGACACGCTGGGCCCCAACTCACTGTGAGGGAAGGCAGTCAGAGCATGGACTGGGATGCCCTTTGTAGGTCCTGGGCATTGTGTGTGGGCCTCAATAGCATCGCCTGCCCCTCGCCTTTGCGGTGCTCTGGTACGGAGATAATGGGGTTTTGCACTCTCCAGCATTGACTCAAAATCAGCATGTAACAGTGAATCATTGTGACATGATGTTCCCTTTTCAAGCACTGCAAGAGAGATGTTTTCCAGAGAGAGTTCAGTTTGTTTTCTTTTATGTGTGATGGGAACCACACTTGGTATTTCCACAGTTTTAACGTTTCCCTGCAACCACAGCTACTCAGGCTTTTATCACACGTGAATCAAATGTGTCTGACACACTCCTTTGTCAGCCAGAATGCAGGTAAAAGAAGGAGTAAGTGCAGGAGCAGCTTTTTGGGTAAGGGTGGTGTGAAGTACCTTGTGTGCCACTATGCTGAGTTTTCCTTTTGCACACCAAAAAATACAGGATTTTCATTATGGGTTACTCTGTAATTAAAATTAACATAAGAGCCTAAAAGATCTTTTTTTTTTTTCTTCAGGCATCAAGCAATCAGTTTCTAAGGACAACACATCATTTAATCTGTTTGTTGATGTGTCTAAGGCTGTTAGAACTGGCTGTGCTGGAAAGTGCACAGAGGCACAGTCCAGAGACAAAACCCAAAAGTCTGTGAGGGAGGCAGAGCACTACATTTCATCATTAGGAATTGTATAGGAAAAAGGGTTGCAAACTCTGGAATTAATATGAAAACTCATCCCCGACATTTCTGGCAGATTGGGTCTGCTTCCCCTTCTGTCTCTGACTTTTAATGTAAAAAAGAAAAAGTGATGTCACAGAAGTAAAAGCTACAAGAAAGCCACAAAGTAAAGTAAAAAATATACATAATTAAAAGCATGCCAGTGAATTGCTGTTCTGTGGTTTCTGTAATGTGGACCCCATAGGAGGATTCACTGTGTGGGATTCTGAATGCAGCTACAACTCTGGAGTTCTTTTTCCCTAACTCCAGTGATGTGTCCTCAGGGCAAAAGATATTCTTCCCAAGGATGGTTCAAAAACATTTAATGGAGTTTTTCCGTGAGATGAGCTACAAAAAATAGCCTTCAATAAAATGAGCAAAGAGTTCATGATGGGATGCTCTTACTGAAAAGAGCCTCCAGCAACAAAAAAAACTGGCTGTAGCATCAGCAATGAATAGAAGCTCTTCAAAGGCCTAGAAAAATAAAATCATTCAAAGACTAATGGGTCATATGAACCTTAGCTGCCTGCCATGAACTTGCATTACATGTCTGAGGTTTTAAAAAACTACTGCTGCTATTGCATTGATTCCATGGTTGTAGATCTCTCTTCTTCCAGCTGTGCTCTCCAGAAATTAGATTAGTATCTATCTAGTCCATCCATTGCCATTTTCACACTTACTTCAAGAAAGAAAAGTTGTAAATTTTGCAAAATTTCCTCATTTTTACTCACAGTTTTTAGAACAAAAGAAAAGAGCTACAGGAAGACGTGGGTGCTTTCTTGTAAGGTATCAAAAGTGGAGAAGGAAAGAAGTTTGGCAAACAAAGATGCCTTGCCATACTAGATTGCATTTGTAAAATTTATCAAGCCCGTTGAAGTTTTCATTGCTGAAAATTTTATTGAATTGGAAATTTCCAAAGTGGCAGTAAATACAGCAGGAACTTCTACACTGTATCCTCATGTAATTGTCTCGGAAATAATTTAAAATCTACGAGCTTAGGGCTGAATTTGGGCACCACAGCTGAGGTTCACAGGGGTGCAGAGGGTGGGGAGAGCAGTGTGAGGTGCACTGCTCTCTTGGGAGATGAGAGTTGGGTGGAGAGGGTGTCAGGCACTCTGGAATAAAGCTGGGTTCCCTGATCTTCCCAGTTGCATTCCTGCAAAGACAAGCAGGAGTTGTGAATGTAAACCCAGCAAAGACAGAGCAGGTAAGAGCCAGAGCATCTTAAAATCCCAGGTACCTGAATTTAATTTAATTTAATTAATATTTGCCTTTGAGATACTGTGATAATCAAGCCATGTTTGGAAGACAAAAAGGGAAAAGGAATATTTCCTCTTTTATAACTGGTGAAAAATACTTGACTTTGAATGAAAGTTTTGCTGTGGGAGAGAGTCATTGTGGGATGGCTGTACCGTGTGAGATAAGTTGTTGGGCTACTGCAGCTTGTTCTGGCAATGATCTACTCAATGAGGCTGGACCAGCAAATGGTCATTTCTGTGGTGCTCTTCTAGGGGGGGTCATCTTGTGTTTAATGCTCTCCTAATATTGTTTTACCCCATTTGATAGCAGTATCCCTGAAAGAATCCAAAGAGCTTATTTAAAAGTAAATATAATTTAGCTGAAACGGAAAGTAAAAATATTGAATGTCCTGTCTTATTCCTTTTAATCTGCCTGGGCATCAAAGGGCAGAAAAATGTAGTTTCTGGCCATATGTTACACATGTAGATTTCTGCTGGTAACGGTGCCTACGACAGGGAAAGGAGTTCATCTGGCTCCATGAAGGCTATTGGAGGTATTGTTGTGCAGATCTATTTTACCTGGAAAGCACATTAGTACATGGGTGGAGATAGCTAGAACTTTTGGAATAAAATACGCAAACAACTGAGTTTTATTCTGAACTCATTCTTCTTTTGCACATTGGAATATTTTAAGTTTTCTTAGCACATTGCCTAATTTTTCCAGCATATACTCAAACACCCTGCATGAAATGGAAGCTGTCTTTGCATTCCTTTGCATCTGTCACAAGCACTGGCTTCATGCACATTGGGTGAGAGCTTTGGCTGTGGTTGCTTGGATGCATATTGCTCCATTTTTGTTTGTCCTGGTTAGTTTTACATCTTCTGGTATCTTTCTCTGCTCATGTGAAAAAGATCTTTCCAGTTCAAAACAAGCACTGTTGTGCAACTTCTTGAAGGTTGATCTGTGGCAGTTTGGAGGGGACAGGGAGTTGTTTCACAACATTGACTAGAAACAAACATGCACATCTTTCAGCTTTCTGACCCCTTTATTGGAAAAGTTAATCTCCTCAGAAAAAATGCACAGTATCTTTTCAAGATAAAACAAATGTTCCTGAGCCTGTTGTTTGGTTTGTTATTTGGTTTTGGAAATGGGTGTTGCACACAGAGTCACAGAACTGAAATGTCTTGTGTGATGTCTGATGCTTTCAGAAGTAAGACTTGAGAGTTGAGGAGAACATGTGTATCTGCTTTGCATAGCAGACAGTCCACAAAATGTTGTATTTATAGTTAGAGAAGCAAATAAAACTTCACCAACAGCTCATCTGGATCTTGGTTATGGATTTGCAATAACCTCCAAGGCAGTGAATGATTCTGACTTCCTACAATGCCACTGAACTCTTGTCAGTCCTCTCCATCCTGCAACAAATGTTATGAGTGCAGGAAGTCCACAGTGGCTCTTCTCGAGCTTTTTATCACTAAGTACATGTTTTCTAGAGGGATACAGGAGTGCAGCAGGATTGAACTCTTGTGACATTTCCTGTGACTTGTGCCACCTTTTGCTCAGTATTTGATAATTCTCAGTTTTTATCAGCTACAAGAACTTGCTGTGGCACTTTCACAAATAAACCACAGCTCAGTGGTAACTGGAAGATGTGGAAACTCTGTGCAGTCCTTGAGTGCTCTTTCCTTTAGATTTCCTTCAGACTTCTACTAGTAGACTTTTGCATACAGAGAAAGCTCCAGGTATATAATCAACATTCCGTGAATGTGGGTTTCTGA
This sequence comes from Edolisoma coerulescens, assembly GCA_013397115.1. NCBI lineage: Eukaryota > Metazoa > Chordata > Aves > Passeriformes > Campephagidae > Edolisoma > Edolisoma coerulescens. The sequence continues at coordinate 956,026 of VWZW01004129.1, forward strand.
AACAGCTGTTTATGTGGATAAAGTGTTTGATAAGTTACCAGGGACAGTTTATGGGTGGTGTTTGTGCTCTCTACACATTGTGCTAAGTGCTGTTCAAACAGCCCTTGACTTCCAGCCAACAGATGGGGAAGTCATTAGCCATCAGATTTGAAGAACAGTTGCCTTCTGTGTTTACAAAGCCCTGTACACGATCTGTTTGTTGACAAATTGTAAACTGAACGGGAAATGTCTGATGTCTTCTCAACGTGACCTATGTAAAACATCGCAGGAGTCAGCCTGGGGTTAATATAAAATGCTGCAGGTCTTGTCCAGCACAGGGCTGAGGGCTGCAGCAGCTGGCCGAGAGGGGGACAGATAGGTGGTGAGAGAACAGGATCCATCTGGAACAACAGCACAGGCCACTTTGTGACTAGGACACAAAGTACCTCCTCTAAAAGCACATTTCCGAAGTCAATAATCTTAATAGGTGTAAAAATAGCGCCCCAGGTACATAAATCTTGCTAATCTCTAGTCTAATTTATGCATCTTTAACACATAATATGTGCTCTGCTCAGACTTGGCAGAGTTGTTGGGGTAATAATATCTCAAAAGTAAGCCATTGTGGACAATCTCTAGAAAGTGTTCTGATGTGTTATTGACACCATGTTTGGCATTTCCCTCTTTTTTTTTTTCTCATTGCCTAGATTCCTCAGCACATAAACACACCATCAAATTAATCCTAGCATTAAGGGGCTTTCATTAGGAATGGTATTGGCTCATTATATTTAATTTATGGGTAAAGAGTCACCAATAGTTTGCAACATTTCCCTGTGCTGTAATAATGCATTCCACTTTCTGAACTACTGTCCAGAGGCAGAAGCTGGTCATTGCAGAACCAATGTTGTGTCAAGGTACGTGGTGGGTTGACTTGGTAGAGGCAAATCAGTTCAGATAAGAATTATTTAATCAGCTGCCATTAGTTATTTACGTACTTTTAAATACTGAATTATTTTTGTATTAAAAAAGTCCCATAAGATGGGAGAATTTTTAAAATATTTAAATAGGTCAGGTACAGTAATTTCCGATGTGACTCAAACATCTTATTGTTCCACTGTAATTTCCTTTGTAATAGCCACAGATGTGACTGTCTCAGTCCTTTCCCCTGCCAGGATCTGCAGATCAGGTGATTATTTGTGAAATACGTAACAGAATGGTTGGCTGAGACAGGAACACCTGGGACTCAAGTTTTAGATATCTTACGAAGGGGCACTTCAACAATAAAGAGGTCATACATGGTGTAACCTGGCTTTGAATCACCACCAAATAACAGAAGTGGAATTTCAGCCTGCTCAGCACAGTGATCACACAAAATAGACCACACAAAACACCAGGCAGAAAACAGACTGGAATTTCTCCATGGTTTCAGAAAATTTTTTGCAGATATTTTTGTACCTTCCTAGCAAAATGTACTATGAATGCATTGCTGTAAACATGGATTTGCCTTCCTCAAGTAAACTAGAAAAGACCATTCTTCTGCTTGTCATGGTGTTACATGTTTATTAAAAGGAAAATAAGTCACAGAAAAAGCTCTTCCTTTTTCCCTTGATCGTTTTTCAGGAGCAGGACCTTGCAACATCTTTGAAAGTGCCACTGAGCATTACATTCTGAGCACACACATATCAAAAGAAGTTGTTGGGCATGATAGTCAATTAAAAAACCAGCAAGAACTACAATATTACAGAGGCAGAGATGTATGTGTAAAATAATTTTCCGTTTATTAAAAACCCATATTTTCTAAATGTGATTGTCAGAAAGTTTGATCCTGATACTTCACTGCTGAGGTCAATGAGTACTTTCCTACTTGACAGATAGTTGAGTCCTCTGTCAGAAATAATCTGTCTTTTCTCACTTTCTCTCTCCATAAATATAGATACACACATAAATATAGATACTTACCTACCTACATGAAAGGGATTAAGAACACAGATATTTAATCATTGCCTTGGACTCTTAGTGAGATGAAAAAAATTTTGAACAACTTCTGTTTTTCCAAGCAGAAGCACAAGCCCAGCTATGCACACCCCATTCTCCATCCAATCATGAGCCATTATTTACCTCTGAAAAGCAAGTGCAAAATGCTACCAGCATGAGAAACGAATTTCTAATTTCTTCACATAGGCATGACATTGTAAAGCATAAGGAAGTGGAAAAGCAATCCCTCTGTGTGGGCAGAATCAGGTCTCTAGATGCTGTTCCCTCATGTGCCACGTTTTTCTTGTGTTTCTCAGGTATTTAAGTTTGCTCATGGGAAGCCTTGTTCCTTTTCCCTCCTGTCCCCTTTTATAGTGATTGTGCCCTGAAATCCCACACTGAGCAGAGACAGGTATCAGGACTGCAACACCTCCCTTACAACGACTGAAAAATACAGATGTTTGATATCTGTGTGAGTTGAATTTCTGGTTTCATGGTCATGACAGCTCCTTAACACAGAGCAAAGGATTTTCTCTGACTGGTGGTAAGAGGTCTCAGGGTTTTGGATCTTCAGCACCTCTTTCTCAATGTACCCTGTGACCACAGGCTGACACATCATATCCAATTCTGTGAAAATTAACAGCTGGAGGACTGACTAAGGCAGAATTTTTAAGTTGAAAGTGTTTATTTATTTAATGAAAGAGTGTTACATGGGCATATTTCCAAACTAAACTTCTCACTTCATGAGTATTTCTATCCAAACCTTTGGAGTTAGCATTACTTTTCTTATACAGCTTAAACAAACATACCCTAAAATTATGAGAAGTTTCTGATTTGGACCTATTACTAAGTAGACATAATCTGCCGACATGCTTTTTTTGTTTGGTTGGTTGGTTTTTTAAAAATAATTTTAAAATTATTAACTTTGGAAAAATGCTGATCATGTTTCCTTCCTCATCCATGTCCTCCTGAACTTCCTGGTTCAGACAGGAGATGCTTCTGCTAATCCTTGTGTTGTTATATAAACTAATTAGGCCATTTTCTGTAGGCATAAAAAGCATAGGAAATTACCCAGATCTTGGTCCCACATAGTGCTGAGTGTTTCAGCCATTATCCAGCAAAGCACTTAAGCACATATTTAACTTTCAGCACCTCAGGAGGCTCATTCATATCCATGGGTTTACTCAAGAATTTGGGAGGTTTAGGGCAAGAACTCTGAGCATCCTGCTTAACAAGGAGATCAGGATGTGAGGAACTAAGGGCAGACTAAGAGCAAAGACCGGCTTATCTCCTGATCCTTGAGGTATTCTGACATCTCATGAGGAACAGTGTGAGAGCCATGAAGTATAGGCCTAAATAATTTGCTCCTTTTGATTAGGAGTTGTGCAAGGGCTAACGAGGATTGTTACTGCTCCTAGGGACGCTGCTACACATAAAAAATGGCAACAAAGAGAAGCCTGTGTTTGAATGGCATTGACTTGGAAATACAAAAGGAAAAACTGCAGCTCTACTGAGCAGGGTGGGGTAAAGGATTGAAAAGAATAAAAAAAGTCAACTTTTCTTGACGTGATATTCGACTACACTTTCCCCAGGAAAAATAAAATGTAATTTATACAGACAGTTGAACAAATTGAAACCATATACTGAAAATTGACTTACGTTTTTATGGAAAGAACAGAACACATTTAACAAGCACTACCTAGAGCCAGCAGCCTTTCACTATATAACTTGCAGGGTGTTTTAGTTATACTGAGGTCAGAATGTCTGTTTCCAGCTTTAATCAGGTAATTCAAGATTGTATTCAGTCTGAAAAAAATTCTAATAAGTCTTTTGTTCTTAGATGCCTTGTTATTTTCCAAATATGAAATAGAAATAAACCACACTACATCCCTAGATTTTGAAGAAGCTAGGTTATTTTTATTAAAATATCCTTGAGTACATTAAAAGAAAAAAGATAAAACTACTTATTTGGGCTTGCATTTTAGTGTTTTGCAAATTCCTTATTCTTAACCACTGTATTTAAGCCAGATTTTATGTTGCATTTGGTTGGTTTGTATTAGAAAGAAATGGTTAAAAAAGAAGGCAGCAGTCCCTTAAAACCATGTGTGGCCAGAGGGGGCTCCTCATTGTAGGACCTGAGCTATATTCTGTCAGTTGTTGGTGGATATTTTTATTGTGAACTTTCAAATCTTGGCTCTTTGATAGCAAGAGTGAGGGAGTTGGATGTAGGTGACTTTTGTGGGTTTTTCCATGGTGTTTCTACAAGTTGCTGTACCTTTGCCAGTTCCCTTATATGGAAAATGAATTAGAAAAAAAACAAAACTGAATGGATGCTTTGTTTATATGGCAAATGCAATGTGAATTCATAGTGGTAAATATGTTTTACCTGAAGCAGGCACTGGATAAAATGCAGAAGCAGGCTTTGAAATTGGGACTGAAATTGGAACCTGACAATGTTCCCTTCCTGTGTTGCACTAGGATGAAGGATCACCCTTAATTTTTACTTTTGCTATTCCAATGCATCTTGATTTGTTTGCTCATTCTTGTGCAATAGAGCATTTTCAGGCAGAAGAATGGAGAGTGTAACTAGTTCATGAGTGCTGATGCCCTCCAGAGAAGTTGGAGGATTGGTTTGAAATGTCCTTAGACAGAAGGGAGAATCTGAGCCCATCTCTTCCATGTCCAGGTTGAGGAGAAGGGTCAGATTTGTCCTGGGGGTTGCAGTGTGAGGTGAGGGAGGAGCCATGGTGGGGTAATTTGCTCCTACTGGACATAAAAAGAAAAGGCCATTGAAGTTAAGCCTTATCTGTTCTTATCTTTTGTGCCATTGAATGGCTGTACTGTTGAACCTCATCTCCAAAGATAAAACCCTCTACCACCACACAGAGAATTTATTTTCATTTTTCCTCTTTCTGAAACAATTTTCCTCTGTGGGTTTCTTCCCCACCTTTGGAATATGACCTAAGGTCCATCACACTTAAAATGAATAAAGCCTGGTTCAACATAAACTATAAATTCTGGCTTGGAAATAAAGGAAAAACACCAACAAAACACAACAGCAACAACAACCGAAAAAAAGAACAAAAACCTCCACACTGACAAAAAACTATCAAATTGTTCACCCTACAAACAAGAAAATGGCATTATTGCCAGCTTTTATTATGCTACTGTGACTAGTATGATTCTCATTGTCCATGCTCCTAAAAGGAAGGAGATAGATAAACTTGTGTTAAAAGAGATTTATTTATAGTCTTCCTGTTTGCTCTAAAAGTCTCAAAATTTGACCTCAATATGCCCTAAAGACTTTAACCCAGGAAATGAAGTGTTCTCATGTATATATATTTTTAGATTTCATGGTTTTAAGCTTCACTGCAGGAATTTTGGGGTTTTGCTCGCAGTATTTGAGTGCTTGAGGTTAGCAGCACTACAATGACTAATAAAATCATGGGTTTTTCTAATCAGCAAAACATAAAATTACATTCAGACTAGAAATCCAAGTGCAAAGGATAGAGAACAGATGTATTTCACATACTGGGTTTTTTTCCTTCTCACAAATCATATCTTAAAATACTTCACAGAATTAAAAACACAGAAATCCCAGCCTTGTTTAAATGATAGCCCAGGGAAATAAAAATTAAAAAGATGAGACCTCTGAGGTTAGAAATGTGATCAGGGATCAATGAGACATAAAAATAAAGAGAAATGGATGTAATGAAGTTATATGAAATAACATGTAAGAAGATGTTCACAATTATAATGCCTAGACACTCTAAACAGGGAAAGACCACAGAGCAGAGGTCAGAGAAGGTGACAGCTACATCTGTGAGGGAAGCTGCAGGCAGTCAAGGCAGCTGGTTTGAAAAAAAGGAAAATAAAAAAATGTGATTGGCAATTGTTACTAGATCATGGGATGCCTCCTTGTGACTGGGGTGATGCAGTCACTGTTGCTTGTAAGGTAAGATGGGTTCAAAAACCATTTTGCTCTTGTGAGTGAACACAGGAAGTGAGATTGCTACAGCACAGGGATCCTGTTACTGTCACAGAGTTGTATTCTGCAGGACATACCTGCCTTGAAGTGGACATGTTATACACTCTCTTTACCCCACACAAGATGTAAGACACAATTCACAAGCTGCAGTCTTGCTGAGCGGGTGGGAGATGATTTTCCTGCCTGCAAGAGCTGTGTCCAGGCAGAGGAGCCGTGTTCCCAGGTGAAAGAACCATGGGAGGGCATCAGCAGACTGCACAGCATCAGGGACAGCCATGAGGGGTTGATCAGACCTTCTCAGAGGTTCTGCAGAGACAATAACCTGAACCCCCAGCATGGACAGGCAGAATCCCTGTTCATCAGGTTAGGACCTGGAGACTCCCATGATGCTGGGGGCTGTAAGCTGATGGCTTCTGGATGACTCATGTCCACTGGCAGATCTGAATATATTCAGTGCCATAACTTCAGGTGAGGGACCAGGACATCTCTTTGCAACAAAACAGCCAAGGATGGAGGAAGGAGGAAGCAGTGAGAGCAGTAGGCAAGTCCTGCTTTAGGGAGGGGGATGGAAGTCCCATCTGATGACCAGACCTGCTGCCGAGGGATGTTTGCTTTATTGCTGGGAGTTCAGCTCTGGGACATTGTAGAGAGGCTGCCTAGGCTTGAATGGCCCTTGGATTATTATTTCCTGCTGGTCCTCCAAATGGGCACCAATGATACTGCCAGGGGAGATCCTGACTGCTTCAAGCATGACTGACTAATCATCTGGAAAGCAGATTTGCAGAAGGAGACCTTGGTGAGAGCTGCATTAGAAAGATCATTGCCAGCAGGTTGAGAAAGGTGATCCTACCTCTCTGCTCAGCACTGGTGAGACACATCTGGAGTCCAGAGTCCAGCAGAGTGCTCCCCAGTAAAGGGAGACATGGGCATACTGGAGTGAGTTCAGCAAAGGTGAAGAAAAGTTCATTGGGATTGGGACATGAGACACTTAAAGAGAGGCTGAGTGAGCTGGATTTGTTCAGCTGGAAGAAGAGAAGGCTCACTGGGGGATCATTTCAATGTGTATAAATACCTGATGGGATTATGAAAAGAAGGTGGAACCAGAGTCTTTTCAGTGCTGCTCAGAGAAAGAAAGAAAGGCCATGGGAACAAACGGAAATATGGGAGATACCATGTAATTCAAATAATGTTCAGGGGTTTTTAGATTGTGAGAGCAGTTGAACACTGGAAAATGTTGCCCAGAGAGGTGGTGGAGTCTTCATCTTGGAGAAATTCAAGACCAAACTGGACATGGCCCCAAGCAATCTGCTCAAGCTGACCATGTTTGAGTAGGTTGGACTAGAGGATTTCCAAAGGCCCCTTCCCATCTCAGCTTTTCTGTGACTTCCAGTCCTTCAAAATGACATTGATGATGGCAGCCAAAGATTTGTTCCTTTCTTAGTGTTCAAGGCCAGAAAATTTAGCACAATCTAGTGGAAGTTGTTCAGGATCTACAGGTACAAATAAGAGTTTTCTGGGGCAGGTTCTTAACTTTTTAATTGGAGAAGGTGATAAAAACACTTCTTCGGTACATCACCTGACCATTGTGCTGAAAGAAACTGATGGGAAAATTGATATTGATAGAGAGGAAAGGGAGGGAAAAAGGCTTCTGAGCCTCATGGGGTGATGGAGAGAAAGGATTCTGCTTTGTTTTTAATGTTTTCTCTAAATCAGAACTCAGGCCAGATGTGTGCAATGTGGACAGGATCACAGCCTCAGAGTGATCCATGGTGCTGTGTCACCAGAGTGCAGGGGCCCTGGCTACCACTGCAAAGCATCTGCTTTCTTCCCATACTGTGAAATCTGCAGTATTTCAAGAAAGCCTTAAAAATCCTTCATTTAGTTGTGCTATTTTCCTATCACAGCCATTTTAACAGGACAAAGTGATTAGAGGAGTATTCAATAGTCCTGATCCCCAGTACTGTGGTACTAGCCATGCCTCACCACAAATTTATTTTTATTTTGTACACAATGGGCTAAAGTTTGGCTGAAAATATTTTATACCAGATTTTTCTCTCGGGTTCTCATGAATGAGCTGAAGTATATGAACAACAATTCAATTTTTGAGGCAAACATATTTTGTCAATTTTCAGCTGACATATTGTCTCATTCCTTTGCAGAGTACTGTCTCATGAAATCTGAAATGCTCTTGCTGATACTGACAAGTCATATGGATACGATGGCTATAGAGAAAAAAACTTTAAAGGTCTTAGCAGTCTATTTAATTCAGTTAATGAGGTTGAGCTGAGAAAAAAAATGCTCCAATTGAGTAACCTCATACCACATATAGAGCATGTTTCAAAATACTGATACTGGAAACAGACCTGTGCTTGATGAACTCCAGATGACACCACTGATGTTAATACAGAGAAAAAAACCAGCATCCTCCCTCCTCCATCTCCTTCTCCTGCCAGAGGTAATCCAGAGATTCTTGCACTGTTAAAGCCATTATGACATATTTTGGAACTAGCAAACACAAAAATTATTCATCTCCTCTTTCCTATGATGTCTACAAATGTATTTTGCAGTAGCTCTAAGTACAAGGCAGGTAGAAAACTTTCAGCAATTTATATAAATAAATATTGTAGGAAAAATCTTTGAAGTGGGAGATCACAAGTGAACACATCTGCTTAACAGAACTGAAAGCACAAAGGTTTGAGATCTTTCCCTCTGTTGTACTAAACAAAATTTTTTTTAAAAAGTGCTTTGTTTTAATGTTTTGCTCATCAACTTTTTGCATTGCTTTAACACTTACACAACAAAAGGAGTGTGTAGATAAACAAATGTCTAATTTTTCTTGGTAGCAGAAGTATCTTGGTTCTTATTTGTTGACATTGCATAAATGTTATCTTTGATACTAAGAGTCTCATTTACTTTTGACTAAATAAAGCCTTTAGGAGACAATGTTCAAAAAAAAAAAATCTTTGGTTCTTTAGTTTCAGTAATGAGAAAAGTTTTTGAAGGTATTGTGGATTAAACAGTTCAGTATAATATCTAAGAATCTGACCTTGCTTTACAAAAAAACCTTGCTTCTCTTGATCAAAAGGATGGAGCACATGAATTAAAAAGTCTTTTCCATCTTAAAATTCTAGGATTCTGCCATTCATTCTATTCATAGCACAGCCTGAAACCCTTTTCATTATTATCCAGTCAGTAATGCTGAGAAAAAACATCCTTAAGCCTAATGATCTTGCTCAAATATTTTTTGAGCTGAGGAAAGGATGAAACAGACAAAATCAAAGAACATTCAGACTTCAGTAGAGATTTTTGCCATAGGGGAAATAAAAAGTGTTTTATAATAACTTTTCTTGCTTTTTTTCATACAAATGTGCCTTTTCTTCAGACAACATATAAGTTCCAGGCTGTTATAGGGTCTTCTATGTCACTGCTTGTGAGGGAGCCAGGGGCTGTTACTCACAGGAAGATTCCTCCTCCAAAATGACAATGGCCATGACCAAACATTGGTGTTTCTGAGCAGAGAAGTGGGTGAACTTCCTTTATCTCGGGAATGTTGTGTTGAATATGGAACTGCGGTGTGGTAACTTGGCTTTAGGGAGTGCCACACCTGGAGAAATGAAAAGTTTAGCACGTACCAGATCAACAAGAGAAGCTTTACCAACAGATAAAGTTTTAAAACATTTTGAATTTGCTTTGCATAAAAAATAGAAAGAAGTTAAAAATGGAACTGCAAGCAGATTAGGAGCGATTTTAACCCACTAATGGTAATGGTATGTCTTAGGTATTCCAGCATCTCATCTAGGTTGTGAGATCGGCTGCCTTTTGCAATCGGTGTTAAATTTGACATGTGTTGGAGACTGCTGGTGCTACATTTTCCTTACCAGAATCACTGATGGTAACTGCTGTAGGCACTTCTGTAGTCCAGAAAGGAGTGTCTGCAGCAATTCAAACAGTTGCTCTTTTTGCAATTCTTGTGTTTGGTTGTTGGAAATCACATAATATTTCATTTCCTTGTCTTTTCCTCCACTTCCTCAAGTTTTTCACAGGAAATATTTCTACTATATATCCTGATTAGATTATATTTTCAGCTTCAAGCTGCCTTTGTTGTGACAACAGCGTCTTTAAAACACTGAGGTATAATGTTGCAAAATACGTATCAGGAGAAATATGAAAACTGCACATTTTTAAAGGTTTGTAAAGTGCACTTTGGACTATATATGTTTAAACAAAATTGACCTAAGAATGAAGTTACTGAGATTACATAAAGTTCCCTTTTCTGAGATCGTAAGATTTAAGGAACCCTATAAACTGTTAAATTCCTTTTATCTTTGAGTATCCATCAAAACTTGTAGGCTCTTACCAAACATGTTAATAAGAGGGCTTTTTATTTTCTGGCCTTAAATATTAAGCATTAAAAACAAGTATCTATAAATAAAAGCCTCATTTATATGTTTGATATTACTGACATCTTTTGTCTATATGTTACTTCCTATTGTGTCATTATATTGACCCTCAAGGTCTCTGTATTTCCTACCTTTATAATCTCTTATTTTAGATGGAAAATTGCAGTCAAGAAAATTGTGTCCAAAACTTTTTCTTATGCCCACTAATACCACTATTCTATAAAAAGAGAGTCAAGCTTAAATAATAAAAGATGTTCCCTCCTTGGAATATAAAAAAGATACATGTTTTTATTCCAGTTGGGAAGATGAGAAAAGATATAATTATATAGTGTGTTGTGTAGCCCTGTCACAAATACCATGCAAGATTTGTGCATGAATTTTAGCAATGTCTACAACTAATATTTAGGTGCTTTGAAATCTTTTAGTTAGAATGAGAATAAGACTAAAAACTGCACCAGATTTCTGTTTATTATTATTTCTATCCTCTGGATAATCTCTAGCTCAGCTTCAGCTTTCTTGATCTGTGGCAGTCAAAACTGAAAACAGTGAATGTTACTCTCTTTTTTTAAGATTAGGGTACCGAGGAATAAACTACTGATACATCCATGAAGAACCAATGTGGCATAAAACATTTATCACGTATGTAACTTTGACACAGAAATCAGTGGGATTTAGTGTGCTTCTATTATGCATAATACTTGTTTCTTTTACAGTTGACTCAACTGTTCCTGAATTTTTGCAGTCTCCAACTTTCTTTTATTTTGAATTTGAAATGACAGTGTAATGCCCTGAAAAAAAGGGTAGTGGTAAATTGGAAACTGAGGTTGTTTTGGAAATTCAGAAATTAAATTCAGAAATTTAATTCAGAAAGCTCCAAGTCCAAGAGAGATATATTCTCCTTGCTTTATTTAAAAGAGCGATGGTTAAGAAACTTCCACTAAGTATGTCAGGCACTTGTCCAATTTTCTGCTCCAATAAACATTTATTTATGTAATGTGCAAGAGCTGCAGTCAGGAGAAATAAGAATCCCACTTTACATAATCATGGTCTTGGTGGAAGAATGTCCACTTCAAACAGGTCCCTGACTGAAGTCACGTAAGCTTTGACTGGATGCACCACAGGTGAAGTGACTCATTTGACAACTCTTCTGTCTAATTCCTTCTGCACCCCAGAGATGGACTCCAATAAAAAGTTAATTGATTAAACTTATACATTACCAACAAAGCTCCATTTTCAAAAAATCTACAGTTCATTGTAAAAAACCCCAAAACAAAGACAAAGGTATTCCTGAACTTTTTGGATTGAATGGAGATATAAAAGGAATTGAGTAAGTATTCAGAAGGCCAGGCAAGCTGTAAACCCCTTCAGTGACAGAGGATCACAGAATCAGAGAGTCATAGAATGGTTAAGGTTAGAAAGGACCTTCAAAGATCCAGTCCAACCCCTCTGCCCTGGGCAGGGACACCTTACACTAGACCAGGTTGCTCAAAGCCCCATCCAGTCTCACTTTCTGCCTTATATCCCGTGTAAATCTGCCCTCTTTCAGTATAAAACCATTGCACCTTGTCCTGCCACTACAGATCCTGGTAAAAAAGTTTTCTCCTTTTTTCTTACAGGCCCCTTTATATTTTGAAAGATCAGAACAAGGTCTCCCTGGAGTTTTCTCCAGACTGAACAGCTCCAGCTCTCAGCCTGTCTTCACAGGAAAGTTGTTCCAGCCCTCTGACCATTTTCATGGCTCTCCTCTTCAACCCCTTTAACAGATCCTTGTATTTCTTATACTGGGGACTCCAGAAGTGGAGACAATATTCCTTGTGGGGTCTCCTGAGAGCAGAACAGAGGAGAATCACCTCCCTCCCTTGACTTGCTGGCCTCACTTCTTTTTATGCAGCCCTGGATTTGAAAAGTTTTAACTTAAGAGGTGATGGTAAGCCCAGATTTTATGAGATTTTAGTGCTTCCACTTCAAATAGGAACAGGAAAAACAAACCTCTAAACCAATATATTATAAGAACAAGAAAAATATCCAAGAGCCTGTGCAAAAGTGGTCCTGATTTTGTTTGCTGTAGCTTACAGATGAGTTGATACTTTGAATGCAAATAATCCCACTCATCTTTATCTACATGCCAGGCTAATTTTTAGTTTTACAAGGGTTTTACTATGTTCATGCTAGTCACTAGCAAGTAACTAGCTAACAAGTAAATGAAGCACTGTGACAGTGCCCAGTCTAGCAAAAGCATCAGAAAAGTGTTGTAAATGGAAACAAATCAGCACTGGAAACAAAGCTACAAGGTATCATGGAAAGTCTCAGATGCTGGGGTTCTACTTCTGCAAGCATGAAAGAAATAGGAAAGCAGGACTGGTGTTTGTGCAAAGTAAATGAGGGATAAAGACAGGAAAACGATGGAAAATACAAAAAGGGTAAGTCATCAGTGTGCCATTAATTGAAAACACACCTAAAAGGCCAGAAAAGACATTTATATGGGACTCTCATTTCAGGTATCTATGTCCATATACATCTGTACTGCAGCTAAAGGGATTTTCCAAAGCTGTTCTCAAGTCTAGGCTCCATGTCCAAATCAGTGAGTATTGAAATTTGCCCCACAGTGGATGCAGCACAGGGGAATCTGCAGGCCCAGCCATCTAATACCCTGTTGGTGCAGTATCAGGTAATTCATATCTCTGCCAGGAATTTGCTATAAAATCTCTCATCTTTATTGGACATGGATCTAAGATAGCAGCATCTTAACAATACATACCTGATAAGAGTATGAAGGAATACTGTCTTCACACCCACAACTGAGGAGCTAAAAAAGGATTTCTCATTGCAGAGAAGTCCAAAATACACATGTAACAATATGATATTAAAAAAAAAGCCCAAATAAAAGGATCAAGACAATGAATTAATACAAGATGAAAATTAATACCAACATAATTATATAGATAATAAATTTAATATACAAGGGTTCAAACCATGAGAATCAAGGAGGGAAGCAGGTGACCTGAAATACAGGCATGTTTGTCATGGTGTACACTATGTGGAAAACAATGTGCAGAAAGAAAAACTGCCTATTTTTAGGCAATAAAGCACAATGTTCAGGAAAGAGAATAATTTTATCCTCTAAAGTTACGCTGTCTCAAGAGGGAAGAAGTAACAATCAACAAGGCTGCAAAGATTTCTAATAAAGGGAAGGAGAACTTTAGTGTAACTTTAGAAGACGAGGAGATGCCGAGGATGAAGTTTTGCAGAAAAATACCAGTGATTCTATTTCTATGCTTGCAGCTATGCTGTCAGACCAATAACCAAATTCAATTGCTACTGGTTTACGGAGCCAGGCGTAATTTAATGTCAAGTAAACAGCAACATTAGACTGGAGAAGTGAGGCCAAGTGTTGTTCATCTACAATTAACTCAGGAGCCAGTGGACAACTGCAGACTCCTGGTGAGAAGCCCATGAACCAACAGAGAAGGAAGCAAGGAAATGGTACACTTAGAGGCAAGATGAAGATGGAAATACTTCCTCACAGTCTGCAAACCTACAAGAACACAGAATGTCTTCAACGTTGCAGCTAAGAAAGATGGATGTAGCTGCCTGCAATAGAGGCATCATTTCAATCCTTGAAATTTTCAGCACAGATACCAAGAACTGGTGAGAAATCCTTAATGAAAATTGTCAAGCATTCAGCCCCCAGATATTTTAAAGAAAGAAAAGATTCATTATCATGACTAAAATGCTACTATCCTGCAAAATGATTAGAATGAAAGTGTGACTTTCAGTGGAAAAAATACTCATCCGAAACCAGGAGGCCAAAGGTGTTGCTAGTAGATATTTAATATGCTCAGAAAATGCACCTGGAATAGCTGTGTAATTTGAGTTACAGTCCTATCTCAGAGTCATAAGAAAAGGGCTATAAAAAATCACTGCCAAAGTGTGCCTGAATGGTTACAGGACACGCTCTTGAAACTTCTATGCTGTGAGATAAGATTGAAAGTTACTCAGAAAAATTCACTTTTGGTGAAAATACAGCATAGGGCAAAATTTCCAGGACATGGAGAATGCAATGGATCCTGAGATAACATTATCAACACTCTGTAATCCCTCTGCAATACTGAAAACCACAGCAGAGTAGTGCCAACCAGCCAGAGGGCCTCAAAAAAGGATCAAGTAGTGTCTTGGATACCATTTGGCTTGTGCAGGAGAAATGTAAAAATTAATGCATATTAGGAACTCTATGATTCCACCAGACACTGAAGACACGAATAATTGTGTGACTCCCACTAATTCCACCACAGACATGAAACACTTTGAAGATTATCAGGTTGGAAGGACTGTGATGGCAAAGTACATGCAGTGTCAGTGTGATTCACACCATCCACATTCCAGTAAGTTGTAGCTCCAGCAGCTTATCAAACACACGTGAAAAAAAGAAACATAAAAAGGAGCACTTAAAAGGCAATAAAAGAAACCATGAGGAGCCTGGATACACATCAAGATGTCTTAGTCTGCAGGAGGCAGCTGGAAGTCAACCTTAATGGTACGGGATTAATAGCTAAAGTTGTAACCCTGTTGTAAATAAAACTTTTATTTAGGTTTTCAATCAGTAGTCTTTGTGTGATATTCATCAGCCCATGGCCCATAAATTAGGCTGGAATTTTTTTTCCACCTCCTTTTGCAGAAATAATTATCTATCTTTATTCTAGCAGGAGAAACAGCTGATGGGGCCAGGGAGATTTGTTTGTTTTTTGGGTTTTTTTTGTAAGCCATATTTTCAAAGACTTGAGAAATTTTCCAGAACCTGCTCCAGGATATTCTATTGATATTTCCAATTCCTCAGAGGTTGTAAGAAGAGATTAACTGTTGGACAATATCCATGTGAGAGACCATGAACACTAGAAGTTGACAGCTTTGCAGCATAATAATCCATGGAAATGTCATCTGAAAAGCTGAGATAATGTCTGAAATTTGCCAATGGGCAAGAATAGTGTATCTGGGGATGTAAAAAAGATAGGCTTGAGCTTGATTATAAGAATTCAAGAAAGATGGAATTGAATCTGAATAGAGAGACTTGTGGCTCTTTAGATTAAGTCTCACAGGAGATAAGCACTTGCTGACCTTCAGTCCCTCAATGCTCTTCTGCCCAGACTTCTAGTGTGCTTGAATGTTTGTTTCTTGACCTTCAGCCCTAGCAAAGCAAAGAGGTTTAGAAATACTTGAATTGGATCTGGTTTTATGATGATCTTTTCATGAATAATTTTTTGGCGAGGCTAATGTAAATTTGGATGCTATTCATGAGCTGTTAGTATTGCAAGGTACAGAGGAAAAACCACTGATTCTATGAGAGGAGCAAATGGCAATGAGCTGTTCTTCTCTGCAGGACAAAGATTTTAATGAGCTGCACATCAGATATCTTACAAGTCAAGAACTGCAGGAGGATATTAAGGAAAACATTATGTTGAATTTCTGTTCCTTGTAATCCATTAGAGATAAGTGTGGTTAGAAGACAATTCAAACACGTAGTATATTAGCTGTGCTTTCTTTGGTGTTGGGCACTGAATCCCTAAAAATATGTCAGTGTAGCTCTGTGTCCAGTCAAACAAAGGCCAAACAACTCTGTCAGGAATTAGAAGTAATGTGGCATCAAGATTTACATAATCACACAATCTTGCTAATCTATAGCTTTCTTGAACTAAGTAAGTCTGGGATGGGATGTCATACACCAAGTGAGGACTTCTCAGAGCAGTGGGGCATAGGATAGATAATCTTTTATGTCTCTATATATGTTCTAAGATAATGCTTACTCTTATTTTGTGATTGTGCATTGTTGATTGAAGTAGGCTCTGTAGTTTGTAATAACTCCTAAGCTTTATTTCTGAAGAGCTGCTACCTAACCCATTCTTCTTCCTCTTGCATTTGCACAGATGACATTTTCTTTTCCCTAAATGGAACACTTTGCTCATATCCTTATTACTTTTTGCAAGCAGAGATTTCCTCTATTCCCAGTGCCAACATTTCTCTCTTCCAACTCTGTTTATGTATTGAGACAATTTTTGGCTCATCTGAAAAGCAGTACCTTCAGGAGTGTTGGGCACTCAGTCACTCTTAAATGGTTATGTGCAGAACAATCTACCTTGCAGCTCAAGATATCCAGAGGTTTTGGGTACTTTGTTCTTTTGATATGAATTTATGCCATCTGTACTATTTTTCTCTCTTTTGTATTGATGTTTCTGAAAAAGAATCTGAAGCAGAATGAGAAATGCAATTTTTCACTCTTTTTGCTTTGGTAATGATGCATTCAGTTATGTTCCCGATGATTCATGAGGTTTCCAGTAGTGATGATTATTTATCCTGCACAGCCTCCTCAGGAGGCTGTAAGTTTGTGTTCAAGGGAACACGGGGTGCCCAAAAGTTTGAGTAAGATGGGTTAAATGCCATAAGCTCCAGTCAGTTAGTATATTTCTAGAAAAATCTTTCATTACTTCTGAGCAGTCTAGGGTCTGCTCACAATTGCAGGAAGATTCTCAGCTCTCTCTTAGTCCTCCAGGCTACAACCTCCCTGTTTCCTGTGTCTCTTCCTACCTTCATTCTAAAGTATTCCCCCGGCTCAGTGAGATAATTTTTCTTCAGGGATTTAGAAATCTGCTTCTCCTTTCTGTGACCTTTTTCTGATGCAGTGTGTTTAGGTGGGATAAGACAAACAGGTCATTACCCTTCCTGCTCACCACATCCTCTCTAATACTGTGTACAATTTACTGTGCACACAGCAAACTGTGGT
The DNA here is from genome assembly GCA_013397115.1 of Edolisoma coerulescens. Classification (NCBI taxonomy): domain Eukaryota; kingdom Metazoa; phylum Chordata; class Aves; order Passeriformes; family Campephagidae; genus Edolisoma; species Edolisoma coerulescens. The sequence goes on from VWZW01004129.1 coordinate 973,136, forward strand.
CAAAGAAACCAACCAGTAGCATTTCTCACTCAGAGCCTGATAAAGTGCATGTCTTCAACATTGCATTTTGGGGACTCAGAAACCGGTGGGTTATTTCTCATCCAAGCAATAAATTTGTCTTCAAGAGCAGTGGTAGCAAGGTGTCAGATGCTCCATCTGACTAAACTGACTCTGTAGGAAAAACATTTCAAAGAAATACTCTGCCCTCCATAGGCTTTCCAAATTTTGTCTATGTTTTGTATGGTCAGTGCTGCCTGACAGCCAAAATGAATCAGAAAATGTTTAGGTCATCAGTCCCACCACACTGCAGACATAAGGCAGGTGCAGAGACATCTCAGCTCTCTTAAATTCTAAGCCATTCAGAACAAACCTGGCAGCTGGAATTCTATTAAAAAAAGAGAGATGTCTAGGGAATGCCAGGGAAAAAACCAAACCAAACCAAACCAAACCAAATCAAACCAAACCAAACCAAACCAAACCAAACCAAACCAAACCAAACCAAACCAACCAACCAAAAAAAAAAGGTGTCTGAGTTTTACAGTGATGGCATTTTCAAGTTTCTTGACTTAAATGATTACCTTGACGAAGTTCTTCCTTCCAATTATGACTTGGCCAGCCAGCACAGTTCTGAAAGCACCAAACTGCAAGCACAAAAGCTGCTAAGAAGTGTTTCAATTAAATTCATGACACATGAACAACCCCCAAATTTTATAGTGTTGTGATGCCAGGATCTTGGTGATGTTCTTATAGCCTATGTAGAAGAAGAAAAACCATTGCGATTTCTTTTCTTCTCTAGGAGCATTTAAGAGTTAATTACCTATGCACAAACTTTCTATTGAGGTGAGCAAAGTGTGACTGCAGCACTTCGCCTGAGCAATGAGTTAAGACTTTCAAATTATGTTGTCATTCCCATGAATTTCCTCCAAATATAATGATAAAATTTAATTTTTTAAAATTATATGTCCAATATTGAATATATAAGTCAAAGTTTATTGGTGTATTTTTTGCTGCTTGTAACAGAAAGCTTTGATAGAACCTCTCATAGTAATTTGTATGTGTTATGCACTAGGTGCTGGCATTGAAGATCTGCAGTATTTTGAGAGTGTATGAACTTTTCATGCTGGCTTTCTCGATTATCTTTGTTCTTCAGGGCTGATACAGGGCACTGTAAAATGTTTTAGAGTGATGCACATTACAGACAAACATCAATTGTCATAAAAATTTTGTGGGGTGATGTTTGAAGACTTTAGCAAAACCTGAGGGGGAAATGTATTTTCAGGTCAGTGGATGTAGTCAATGGTGCTGAGTCTCATTTCAAGTGACTGAGACATTACTTACAAATCCTGGAGCAGAAGCTATTATTCTATTCAATCTAAATAAGTTAATTAATGGACTATACCAATTTTTGAGCACACAGAGAACAGAAGGCTCTATTTGGAGAGATTTGTGCAGCTAAAGATACTTTTGGAGCAGTATTGTGTTTCAGACTTAAATTTTGAACTCTGATTAGGAAAAGGAACAGCAGTATTTTCAAGGACACAGAAAAGTTTCTATTCAGGTGACTTTCAGTGCTTAAAGTCTTCCTCTTTCTAACAGAATTTTGCTTTTTCAATTCTTCTTAATTCAATTTTTTAAAATTGTTCCACATTGTCAGGACCCTGAGGTCGGAGTTAATGGTCCTGAGCAGTCTCCTGGGACCTGGGACCCCCATCCAAGCTCTTCCCAAAGGCTCTGGACTCCTCTCCCTGTGGGGACCCTTCCCTGCTCCCAGTGCTCAGCCCAAGGGAGTGACTGGCCCTGCTGCACCCTGGCATCCACCGTTACATAACTAAAATCAGAGGAGAAGATGCTAATTTTGCCTGTAGACCAAACAAATATTCACCCACTCATTACAGTTGTGGGCTGCTGTGAATCTTAATACCTGCCTCTGTAAAGGGTTTCTAAGCTGAATGTTTTAAGATATAAACTATGGAGTAGATTGATAAGAAAAATGTAGCTTTGAAATTACTTGGCAGTTGGAAAGTAATGCTTGAGCAAATAAATGCTTTACTGGTCTTATATTTAAATTTTTTTCCATGAGACATTACCCTGATGGTTTCTCTAAGAGATTTCTGAAATAAATCTTATTCTATAGTTGATCTTCAAACCAATAAGCAAAAATATCTCTGCTTTGGCTAGGTGAAAAAGTTCCATTTTACAAAACCTTTCTGAATATTTACACAGGCTTCATTTAATCATCTGGAGCCATCATTTTTACTAGTAAGTTACAGAAAAATGAATTTCTTTTGAACGTATGAAAAATTGTTATTGCTTTCAGAAACAATCTGCAGTGCAATTCTATATTACTATCACTCTTTAGAGTGTTGTTACTCTTAAGAGAAAAGAACAGAGCATTTTATTTATGGTTTCTTGCAAGCCTGGAATCAAATGAAGCCCTGACTTTTCAAAGCCCATTGAAGGGGTCCTGAGCACTCCACAATTAATAGTTCTGCAATACTGAATCTTCCAGGGGGGAGGGAATTTCCATTTGCATCGTTCAGAATCTGTCTGTATTTGGATTTTTTTCTATATACCTTTGGAAAGCAGGAATACATACGATGCTGTGTTTTCGGGGGGGAATATTTAATAGGTAAACAAATAGCTTTGGTTTTACACCCATTCACAGCATCACTATGTTTTGCATTAAGGACTGGTATGAATCCTTTCATTGTTCATCCTGAAGCTAATTTTTGATTTAAGTCCACCCTGCCCAGAGCAGATCCTGGAAAAGTGTGGATCCTGGCATGCAGCATGTATCTGTATGGCCTCATAGACTTTCGGTGGTTGGATTCAGCACTGAGACAACCAAGACCCTCCTTTCAACCTTCCCTGAAGCCACACTGCCAAGGCTTTCATTGCAGGCAATGTAATAAGTCAACAACATATTGCCAGCTGCCAGAAGATTATAGTTTTCTTTTGGGAATTCTGCAAATTTTGAGATGCCATCCAAGTATTTTTGCACTTACGGAATCCAGCATTTCTCATCAGAGGATCTCAGTGTGACTTGAAGACACTAATTGAACACAGGTGTATATCTAGAATAGGCTTAAATGAGTTTGAACCAAACACAGTTAATTTTTTGACTTAGTCTTGTTATAGAATGATATCAGGCTTGTTTCACAGAAAGTATTTTTCGTGAAATGTATTGACCAGTATTGACAATATTTTCAATCTTTCTGGAAGTAATCTAATATACTTCATGTTGCTTATTTTTCTGTATATAGAGAATCACCTTCTAGGAAATTATCTCAAATTTGGGAAAGCACAGGCTCCAAAAAATATAATTGAATATGCTTCACTGAAACTGAGTAAGTGATATTTGACAAATACACAACATGTTCTTTGATACAGAGGGATTTTGTGCAGCTGGAAATTTTCAGTTTATTGCATGATTACTGCTTGAAAATGTTACTTATGTGTTACCAGAATGTTTATACATACATATATATATATATATAATCTAAAAGGGACTACATAAAATATCCAGTAGCTTGTAACCAATCTCAGTGAAGTTCAAATTTTCAAATTTATGGTGGAAGTTACTGTTTTCCAGGTGAGCATGGAACACCTAAATACATGACTATGCAGAAACTCTAAGCCCTGTGTATGCAAGCTGCAGGACTAGAAGAGTACCACAGTTTCCTGGTGGAGCGAAAAATGGGTCATTGAAATCTTGTATTTATTTATACTTCAAGGAAGACATGTAACACAATCACAGTTTTAAAACTGTTAGGGTGGATTTGCTTTCATAGAACTTCAGAAACCCAGAAGTCAGATATTTAAGTCTCAGCTGGTTACCCTTAGTTCCCTTTGTAGTCAATAGGTAGAACCAGAACTGGGCTGTGAAAGACTTGGTTTTATATGTCCAATTTAAAATAAATTGAAACAAAGTCTGCTTTTCTAAAAAATCAGAGTGGAAGGGGTGATTGTGGTGACTAACTGCGAGTTTTGATCCTAACTCTAAAATTACTACAGTAGGATATTTGACTAGATTTCTGACTCTCTTGACTTTTTTACATGTTCAAAAATTAGTTCTTATCACTACCTTATTAAAATAGTTCATGCATACCATGAAGAGACTGTTTTCTTAGTTCATCAAGTTCTGCTGTTTGGGGTTTGTTTGTTTATATTTGCTCATTTCTACTTAAAAATTAAAGTTCATACTACATATAAAATTTTGCAAATGGTTTCTCTTACTGTAGTACCAAATGTCACTACCCATGCCTTGCACTTCAGTAATTACTTGGATATTTGACAAAAATATAAAAAAAAAAATCCACTAATTTAGAAAATGTACTGTATAAATTAGAAGCTATGGGGGATATTAGATACTTATTCATGTTTTTGGAGCAGGCTTGGGAAGATGCATATTTGGCAAGCATTAGAGTAATTTGAAAAGAGGAAATCACACAATGTTATCTTGTTCATTCTATCCTTCCCTTTTCTAGTTTCATACAATCCAGGAGACAAGGCTCTCATTGCAAATTGCAAGTACCATTATATGAAATGTACCTAGTGTTTTGTTTTGAAATAAACTTGCAGCCTTGTAACATGAATTTTTCTTTCACATTTTTCCATTTTATGCTAGTAATATTTATGTGTGGTGTTCCAAATTGAGCAAAGCTTCAATTTATTACATAGTCAGTTTGGAGAGCAGAACACTTTTATATCAAATAGAACACATTTATATTAAGCTAGAAAATTAGAAATTGCACAGCAGTTCTTTTTTAGTAGCCTTGTTCTAAAATATCTCAACCAGAAATTGCCTTTGGATATGTGGATTCTCAGGTATAATTGGTTTGTGGAAAAAACACTTAACTGGACTCTTCTGTCTGAAATTTTTGTTTCCTCCTTGCTGCAGTCATGTATGACAGAGAATTCTTGATACAATAAATTTGCTTGGAGCAACCTGGTCCAGTGGAAGGTGCCCCTGGCAGGGGGGTAGGAACCAGATTGTCTTTAAGGTCCCTTCCAACCCAAACCATTCTGTGATTCCATGATGTGAACTTTTCACCCCAGCACCACTCCTAATAAACTATTCTAACATTTTGTCACAATTAAATAATTGTTCGAGTTACAAGGTACTACAGTTTTTAATTTATTTAATAATTGTCAGTGTTCTTTTATTGGTAGTCCACAACCAGATACGAACACTACCTATCCATATAAGAGGTATTTTATGATGTGTATATGCAATACAAGCTTCATAACAGATTGAGTATTATTTTCTAAATACTTTCATTTGTAACTGTGTGTTTAATCACCACCTTTTGAGCAACCTCTATGTATTAGGGAAAAATTTTATCAAAATTACAGAAACAGTTTCTTTCTGGAATAAAAAAATAATTTAGATATGGGGAAGGTATATGAAAACCCAAAAGATTTATTTCACTTAATGTCAGTTTGACTATAACAGCAGTTAATTTTCTCTGAAAGAAACTTATGCTTTTTATATTTTATGTCCCTTTAAAGTTCTTCACATTACCTTTAGCTTTGATTAACCTAAATTGTTATATCCCATGTGTGCTTTTTACCTCCCTGTTGCTCATTCATTTTCCCTACAGATAGATAATGAACATAAAATTAATTCTAATACAGACTGAACATATTAACAGCCTTATTGGGCTTTTTTATTAAGACGAAAAAGCTTTAAAATATGTTTTTAAGACAGAGAACAATGCAATAATGAATTTCAATATGCATCACTTTCTTATTCAAAATAGTTCCAAAAAATTATTTGTAAAAGTCTTTACTGTGGTAATGTGAAGCCATAACCTTCTGTATTTTTCAACAGTTAAAAGTCAGTGCAAATGAAGAAATCCATGATTAACATTATATAAAGAAGGTCCTTTTGTTTCTCCATGTGAATATCCTTCCTGTGTAGGAACACTGGGAATTCTGAAAGGACAGCAAATCTTAATTCTATGATTTCTTGCTTTTCCCATTTTTTTTCTCAATAATCTTGTATTGAAATGCTTATCTGTGTTCACTTCTCCTAGTGAATTCTCCAAGATTGTAAACTTTTCCTAAAGGTCCAATACCTTTCCCTTTACCCCATAAATTACAACTCCATTGTAATGAGTTAGTGTTACAACAAAGACTCACTGGCAATGCAGTGTATTTTAATAGACAAATTACTCTAAATTAAGCCCTAACCATCTGCTCCATTCTCATTTATGGCTCTAAAATGAACGTATTTTAAAATTATATCATTTAAAAATAATGCAAATGATTGAAGTCTGCAGTAAGGCTTCTGCATATTTGTTCATTCAGTGTAGCATAGTTATGGTAATAGTGGTGTTTCTTCCTTGCTCCAGGCATGTATGAAGGAGAAAGTGGTTAATGCTTGATACAATAAATTTGCAGTTATTATGACGCATTAAGTATGTCAAAAAAGATATTTTACTCCTAGAGAGTTACACTGAATGTAAATCTCTGTATTGGAGCATCCTGATGGGATACCTGGAGGCAAAGCTTTAGCTAATTCTACAACTTGTAGGGGGTTAAGGATATCAGAGACATTAAATGCTGACAACTGTAGTTTTTAATATGCTGGGGAAATGAAGCTGTTCTACATCACTTTCTGTATTTGTTAACTGTTATGCCACCACCAGGGATCTCACTAGGATTTATAGAGAAAGAACATGCTGATAGCTATTTAGAGGGAAAATAGTAATTTTTTTTTCTCCAGTAGTAAATTGTCATACAGATTGATAGAGCAGCAAGGAAGAGACTAGAAAAGACATGATATTCTCAAAGGATGTAGCTGAAGTCCAAGTAAATCCCATTTCCTCTCACTGCCTCTCTGCTTTTTTTGTATCCTCCATTTTTAAAAAATATTGCATTAAATACTTATATTGATCTCATAAGTGAGATAACTTTATTACTGTTGATTTTGACTTCAAAATGAACACCAGCAGTCTAAGACTATTCATCTCTGGCTTCATGTGACTGTTGCACTTGCCTGGGAGACCACCTGTGGAAGGGGCTAAATATTACTCACCATGCAGAGACACCTTTTCTCCTGCAAGACTGGGCAGGTTTCTCACCTTACTGAAACATAAAACAAGATCAGCTGAAATGAAGAAGAGAATCTGACCTGCAGATTGTAACCATATTCAGCTAAAAGATGGCATCAGTTTTACCAGCTTGCAGTTTAAAAGGTAGCAATTTTGACTGGGCTAAATAATTGGGCTGCCTGCAGAGACGGAGAGGAGTGTGACAGGCTTGTTTCTTCTGTGTGTTTTTAAACAGGGTGAATTTCCTTTTGGAAGTGTCACTGTCTGTGGAGAGAGCCTGTTTGAGTGAGGCAGGCCAGATGCTTCCCTGTTAGACAGCTAAAGTTAGAGAAGAACAGCAAAGTTACCATTCACTCACAGCACTCAGGCGATGGCTGTCTCCTTTTCAATCATTTAGAGAATGACATCAATGATTATAAAGGAACATCTGCTGATGGCTTTAGGAGGTATTAAGTTTGGAATGACTAATTTAGTCATATAATTAACAGAAATACGGTTTGTTTGGCAGAATAGGAAAAACACACTACAGAGATACTGATGATAATTGTGAGGGCCAGTAATAGAAATCAAAATGTATCACTTTAGTACATTACATCTCTGAGTCTGTCATTCCAAAGTAAGTGCCTCTTAAAACCAGATGCTCCCTCTGCAATATTTGATGTGCATTTATAATGGATGAACAAAGGAGGTATTATATCTTTTGTTATCGCTAAGCACCAAGGTCAAACTATGAAATTCTCTAGGATATTAATCACTGGAATTACAAGATGTATTAATACAGGATAAAATGTGATTTTACTCTATCTAAATAAAACTTATTGACCTTTCATTATTTAAACTATTAAAACTTTTGTTTCCAGAGTCTTCAGAATTTATTATTTTCCAGTGGTTCATTTATTATTTAACATATGATTTCATTCCATTCCATTCAAATTTACAAACTAAACTTGTAATGCTGAGCATTTTCCAATACACAGCTAAGAACTGTGATTAAGGCTGTTTATCTCTGTTCATATTTTTCCATTCTCCACCCCATTGTTTGTAGTATTTTGTTTTGCCGGGCTTCTAGAATTTATTTTACAACATGTGTTCTAATTAGGCAAAAATGTTAAGAAATGAATCTTACATTCGGAAAAAGAAAGGCAGGAGTCTTCCCTTCCCTTACTTTTCAAAACTTCCCTATAGACTTCTTTTGGCCAGTTACTTTCACTTTGGAAATCAACTTTTTGTTCAGTTTCACAGAACTCCTGCTTTTGGCAGATTTCTGAGAGTCTGGTATTGTTCCACTCATCCCAGGAGGAATGGATTCATCAGCAGGGCAAAGGTGAGGAGTTGAAAGTTCACAATAAATGAACATTCTTATATTATTCCATAATTCATACTGTGGAGGTTCCTGCTATCTAGATGGAATCTTTTGGTACACATGTGTACATGTTCAAAAGAATTACTTTTTTTCCTCTGTGGGAGCTGAATTTCTGCTCATACAGCTGTTTATCAGACTGTTCACCAGCTTTTCCTGGTGAAAAGGAGAAAAGCGTGCTACAAGGGAAAGAAGAGAAAATCCAGCATTCTCAAAATTACTAAAAAGTAGTTATTTTCTTTTCTAGAATTTGGTTCACTAACATTGATCTAACTATATAAGTTAATGTGTAGGGGAGATTTTTGGTGTTGTTTTGGGGTTTCTTGGGGGTTTTTTTAGTGTAAATTTTTTCACTAGAAGAGAAACCAAGTTTAGTTTTCCTCCTGTCCAAATTTTCCAGTTGTATTTAGGAGGTGATAAGTTTGGGGCCATAGTGGCTATTACTGTTCTTTCTATGCCCTTTGAGAGTTCCAACTATGAAATGAAGCCAAAGCTGCAGCTGCAGAAGCAAACATGCACTTCTTTAATGAGAAACATCTTGCTGTTTTCCTCTTCCCCTCTGTAAAATTTTGCATAAGATGAAAAATTAAACATCATGTTACAATTAGGCCACAATCTATTAACACTTAATTTGGTAGAGATTAAATACAGGAATAGCAGATATTTTTATAGATTTTGGGTTTTGCACATGTTATCACACACGTACCATTATATGTAGTACTATGTATTCAGAAGAAAAAAAATATCTTCTTTTGTGTTTTCAGTAATTTAACTTCTTATTCTTCAGTTTTATATGAATATTCCCAATTGAGAGCAATTATATACACAAACATCATCCTGTTATGAAATTTCGGTTCTATTCCATGCAATAATTTATATAAACAAATATTAGATTCAGTGTGCTGAATCTAAGCATTTTTCAGTGTATGATGTCAGCTTCATGTACTTCTTTAATTTTATTAATTTTAACATTCGTCCTTTGAAGGGGTAATGATTTATTGTGTGTGGAAATTCCACAATACCCTATTTTGCTTTGACAGCTGTATTTATTCCAGTGACTTAATTAATGGGAATCCCAGTTGTTAAGATGGTTTTCTGATGTGTTGACAAAACCCAAAGAAACAGCTGACAACTACACACTGGTTTCAAGAAGAAAAAATGGCTTCTTTCCTTTCCTTGCCTGCTCTTCAGGTATAGACTACAGGGACTGTCCATTGGAAAGGAAAATAAATCCAGGCAAATCTTTCAGTTTCACTTTAAAATGCATGTTTGTAATAGTTGCTCTTTAGGATTTGTCTGTAATATTGCTAAATTAAAGAGAAAAACAAAACAGTCAAAGCGAAGATAATTCTATTATTTTCTTAGCTATCAGATCTACTTCCCACAGTGACTTGAGCAATGTGATTAAAGCAACTACTTTTCTTTCATAGTCTCCTTCATGCAGCAAGCTATGATCTGAGATGTAGGAATGTTTAATCTAGCAGTTAAAGGCATAACAAGATATTACTGAGGCTGAAAGCAGAAGTCAGAAATACATAAACTGCCAATTAAATGCAACTTTTGAAAACATAATGAATCTGACCTTATTTTTGAGCATCTTGCTAGATGGAGGGCAATTAATGACTGACATTTCTTCTCATGGAAAGTGACAAACTTGTCATCATTTGGAATCTTGAAGTCAATATCATTTGTCTTTGAAAAGAATGTTCCACAGCCCAGTAAAGAAATTAATAATGATAATGTAAATTTATGGTAAGAAGAAAAAATAATAATTTCCCAATATGAAATAATAAGAAAGTTTTTGGTCCTTGTCATTTAGAAGCTGGATAATATCATTATAGTGGATTCTTATGGTCTTAACAAAGCAAGGATCTACAAAAAGATGTTCAAATAATACATGATATGAGTACAAGGAGGAGATATAACATTTTGCAGTGAAGGATGACATTGGGGAAGCAGTCTGGTTTAGCAATTAGTGCACAGATTCACAAGTCAGAAATTCTACATTCTATTCCCATACCTGACATTGATTAGCAAGTCACATTAGGACTTATTATCAAAAGTCAGATATGCAGCTGATCATCTAATTAAGATCATCATGCTATTAGCATAACTGCATTTGCAAATCATGCATGCAGAGCTTTAGCCTTTGTTTAACCTTGATCTGTGATATGAAAGCAATCTATGTTTCAACCCTCTCATTCCATAATTTGAGCAGCTCACAATTTTTGATGTATTTATGCTCATCAGATTCTGTCAAACTGGATATTATTATTTATCTTTATTTTGAGAAAGTGGAATTGCATCACAGAAATAGAAGGTTCTGAATTTTGAAGATACTTAGGCTTTTAAAGAGGCAGATAACCAAGTAATGAAATTTTCATAAGTCCCAAAGATGATCACATCCTTCAGTCCTATATACATATTAATGACATTTTAAGTGCCTAAATCATATTTGAATTCGGTTCTACATCTTGTGAGCGTCTATGACATCAAAGTTCAGTTAGTAACTGTGTCCACATTTGCAACTAGCACAGACCAATATGAGTAAATTAATAAAATGAAACAGTTTGTAGGAAGGATCTGGCTGGCACACATATCACGAGGCTTTATTGCTGGTCTAGTTCTACTCATGCCTGCCACAGCTCACCTCCTACTTGCTTTCATTCCAAAATCCAGTTTGTGTGGGGATTCAAGACCAGCCAGTAAATATGAATGAAAGCATTATTAAATGGGAATAATCAGGGAATTTTCTTCAAAAGGTGACAACTGAGCTAAAATGTTGATGTAGGCTCACCCTGTGATTCTTAGAAACAAAATTATCTAAGAAGTGTATAAGTAAAGGAATTTCACTGAAAAAAGTAGAGAATATTGATGCCCTTACTTGAAAATTTAGTATTAGTAAGCAGATTTGGTCATCTAAAAAGTATGGCAGGATTGTTTTGGAGTAGCTCACTGAAAAGCTGGACAGAACCTGTTAAAACTAACCTTGGAAGAGATATACTTGATTTATGGAAGGTTAGCCAACTTAACAAAACAAAATACTTAGCACCTGTCCAGTTTGAAATTATTGCTGTATTCTGGGATTATTTGAGTAAGTATTCTGCATTTCTTGGCCAAGTTTATGAGAGAAAGCAATAATTTTCCATCCACTGCACTGCTCTCACATTTTCATGAATTTTCCATATTATGAGAAAATGGAAGAAGAAATGCCTCATTTCAATGTTATTAAGTATATCAGTAAAATGAAAAACACTTATGAAATTAAATAAACTTTCATGCAATAAGGTGAAAGGAGATTAAAATTTCAAAGAACAAATATGATCGAGAGTTTCAGTTATTCTTCTGAATAAATTAATTTTGTCACTTTCACATTTTCCAGAGGAATATCACAGACATATGAGAGGTGCTCTGTAAACTGATATTTCTAAGCTAAATATTTTAATTTCTCCAAAATATGAAAGGTTATACCTGTATATGCAAAAAAAACCCCATAGCAAACAGTTCCTTTGATAACTGCAGATGAGCAGCATTTCCTAAGCTATATAGATCTTCTCCCTTCTTGTGCTTTGGTAACGCTGACATACTTAAATGATAAACACACGTGAGCATTACTCAAGAGAGGTCAGCAAAAGGATGCTGGAAAAAAAGGAAGGTTCATTGTTACCACAATAGTCCTTTCATGCTCTGAAATATTACATCAGAGTTAAAAATGCAGGATGTAAACAACAGCTATTGAAAACACCCAAATGAACTGAATAGGGTCAGAGGTTGGTAGCTCAATAAAAAAATCTATAAGACAATAAAAAATACTTCTTTGTATCTTAATTTTATGTATTTATGTATGCATTTATTTTATTTTCTAGGACTTCAGTTATGAGGTAACTAAGTTTCCAGGGTTTTCTTGGCATGTTCCCGAGTGAAAAGATGTCTTAATCCACATCCTTTCCCTACCTTTATGTTTGAGTGAAAACTTAGAGCCTTCAGGACTTGTACCAAACACTGTGGATGGCTCAAGAGAGTCTTTTTTCACTCTAGAAAATGAAGCTCCTTCTAGAGATTTTCCAGATGTCACTGCCAAAAGGATTTGTGAGATCTTAATGTCCCTTCAGACTCTTCTAGTCTGACAGAGAAATTGAAGGAGGTAGGCTTATAAAAGTATACTGCTCTTCTCTTTCAATATTGTATATGGAGATAGCTTGGCTGTCTTTTTAGTATGACTATGCTTATAATGCATTTTCATTTACATTATTAGTATAGCTTGGTAGGTAATTTACAAGGTCCAAACCTAACATTCCACATTACCCTGTCTAAGAAAATACTTTAGAAAATGTATCTCTAGTTTTCCTTCATAACCAGTGAGAATACTCACAGTTTGACTAGCTAATTTTATAACATTTCCTAGAAATTATTCTCATGGGGTCTCTTTCCCTCCAGTTTTAAATCTGTGAGGGCTTTCAGACTTGGGGGCAAGATTAATATATTTTAAATCACAGTTGTTCCATTTCTTAGCCACATTGCCTCTGCTGCTACGCAGAAAAGAGGATCTCTAAACATCCTGGAAATAGAAGGCCACTTATAAAGAACAAAGCTTCCTAGTGTGCTGATCTATATACTTCTTACCTTGGAAGCCACTTAAAAATTTAAAAGAGAAAATATAATTTTTGTGTTCTTTTACCACAGACTTCTCTTGTAATTTCTCTGGAGAAATCCTGTCTCCCTTTATTGAATACTAACAGGTGGGACATATTCTATGTTCTCCAGTTTGATCTCTGAAGCCTCTGTCTTGGATTTCCCTTGAGAAATGGGAAGTGAAATGAAGGTGTCTACAGACCTTGGAAACACCTACCTATGGGGATTTAATTTTATTTTTTAATAAATGGCCTTTATCCCCTCAGAAATGTATGGAGTTTATGAACGGCTGTTAAAAAGCAAAGGTTGGAGTTGGAAATCTGTTTCATTAAAGGCTGATACAAGCTGATAAAGATCCTAAATACTATCAATGGCTTCATAATGGCAGTACCACAGTGGGTTTTAGTGAAAAATCACACATATGGCATATAGAAAGTCTCTGCAGAAAAATACATTGATCCTTGACATTTTGGGCATGAATGACTTGGTGTCTGCCAAGATATTTGCTACAGTGGAGGAAAAATACTAGAGCCGAATGGATTTTAAAGGTCACTTCAGAAAGAATTTACAACGTATCTGAAGGAAACATGAGCAAGGAAAAAGCCTTTCTAACAGAAAGGCTGCAAAGACATGATGGGTCTACTTTGTGTATTGAGTGCATAAGATAACAAGAAACAGATGGAAAGCTGAAGCAGTGAGCAGTAGGGTATGGACCAGCATCACACAGGCCATGGTGAGTCCCAGCAGAGGTAAGGTCTCTCATGGTTAATCAAAGTTGAAGCTGATAAACTACAGAAAACAGGATTTGGAATTCCTCAGTTTTGTGCAGATTGTCCTAACTGATACAGTTTTTGAAATCTGACAGAGACTGTGGAGGCTTCTGAGCTTGCAAAAAAGATAAGGATGGTTATGGGAGAGCCACTCATTACCAAAAGGGTTCAACTCCGAGTTCTTGTTTATTTTCTCTCCCAACATCCAACAGACTGTTCTGGCATATCCCAGAGACTGTTCTGGCTTCAGGTGAGAACTTTAACTCATACACATTCCTATAAAATGCTGCATTTAGTAATAGCCACTTCTTTCACTGAGTTTTGCCGAAGTAGAAACTTTCTGAAGTTATGCTTTGGTTTCCATGTGCACAGATTAGAATCAATCTTGTATTTAATTATCTTAGGAGGCAGCCAGGTGCCATGACATCAGGAAGCAGTGCCATGAGCTGGACAGACAATTATTCAATAACTGTGAGAAGTGATTGGAAAGATCAGACAAGAGGTGGACATATTTTAATTATTTTGTAAGATCTATCCATCTGCTCTTTTCTGTACTGCGTAATACATGCAGTTATATCATCCCTATTCTGGACTATGTTAGTGTAATCCAGACTCTGAGGATGACCATAAGGCTGAGCCATTCTGGCTCATATATTTGCATCTTGTCCCTCCAGAGACCAGGGCCTAGGGAGAGTTGATGAATCCAGGTCTCACCACAGGTCTTTCTCGAGGCAGGAAAATGAAAAGGGTGCACATCTGAGCCAGAAAACCAGGAAAGGCTTTGCAGTTTAGATGGAGGCACTCCCGACTGCCTCCAATTTTGACTGCTTTTTTGCCTGACAGATGACAAAACTGAGTTTTTTTCTTCTTGGCTTAGTCTCTATTTCATGGTTGTTGGGGTTTTTTTTCTTCTTGCTTGGTTTAAAAGGGTGTGACAGAACAGCAGAAGGGCTGCCTCTGCTTTTCCTGGCTGTGGCAGTTTGTGTCAGGTGGACTGTGGGGAGGAAAAGTAGGAGATCACAATGTCTGTGTGCACATGGAAAGACTCCTGACAAAGCACGTGGCTTGCTCGTTTCAAAGGAGCAGATCTGCGGCCAAGCCTCGGAGGTCAAGGAGAGGATACATTCCTAGAGACCCAGAGGGAGACTGTGAAGGTTGCTGCAGCCCAGGAAGCAGTGCAAGCTGCTGGGCTCCAGAGCATCTGGAAGGAGAGCTCCTTCTGAAAGGAAATAGAATACAGGGGGAAGATTTGTTTTCCAAACATTTGTTTATCTGCATCATCCGGAAGACCTGTGTTTGGTGCATTTTAATGGGTTGCCTGTGCTCCAACAAAACATAGAGGTTAGAATTGCTTTTGTGGTTTCGGGCGTGTTCATTCTGCAGATAAAACTGGTCCTACCTCAAGGTTCAGACCTCCTCAGAGTCCCATCAAAACCCCATAAAGGCAAATGTTTTTATATAAACTTTCTGGGACTGAGGGCCTCTCTTCCTAATTCAGAAATGGCTACAGAAACATAAGTAAATTATGGCTGGTGTAATTTATTTGGCCAGTCCTGCTGGTAGAAGGAGACAAATAGCTATTATAATGGACTAGAAACCATGGAAAAATAAGCTTGGTGTTTTATCTCTTGAAGCTGATATAATTAGTGACAACTTGTCTTAAGTTAGTACAAGAGATTTAAGAGCAGAGTCTAATGTTGGTTTTTGTTTCCCTCAATTTTTGACTGTTTTCCTATCTCTTGATGCTAAAATCAAATATTTCAGTTTTCCAAGGAAGCATTTATCATATAATACACATTGTAAACAAAGTATATTTTCTATTCTGTTTAAAATATCATTTATCTATAAAATATGTGATTCAAAATTACAAATTCATGGATGTGTGGGCTCCCACACAGATACCCAAGTTCTCTGCTGTCCTATATATCCTCAAGCTATCCTAGTGCAATCCAAGAAAATAAAAGCATAAACTATAGGACCAAACTATCAACAAAAGATATTGATCCCCCAGTAAACTGAGCATAAAGCTTTATGCATTTTTTAAATCCCTTCTCTTCCTGTTTTGGCATAATTGGCAGTATCACTGAACATGAAATCCAAATATCCCATGCTTTGTAGAAGCATAACCTAAATCCCATCTGCATCACCTTTATAGAGAAAATCTGCACCATACTTTGCTTTGTTAATAACTGTTGAATTACACTATCTAGCTGAGGTGCCAATGGATTGGGGTCGGAGATTAATGGTTGGCAATAAGTATAATTCTGAGTGCCTGATTTGCTGTATATGATGGGACTTTCTTGATTTATTCAACAAAGAAAGTGTGTAAAGAATTTGATACGGTGAAATGATGGGATTCCTGTGATAATAGTTTGAGATTTGTGATTTAACATGCATGTAAAATAACATTACCTTCAGAAATTACTATGGATTTCACAGTAGATTTTACAAACTGTTGTTATCAGAAATATGCTATTTTATTTTATTTATTTTATTTTATTTTATGTTATTTTATTTTATTTTATTGTTGTGAGGAAAAAACAGGCACTACTGTTACCGTTGTTAGCATCTGTAAAGGTAGCACCTCATGCTAAGAATCAGGATGCAGATGCAATGAAATGACTGCTTGTATTTATATCAGTTCTTATAACACTGGGATAATTATTAAAGGAAAAAATATCTATATTTTTTCTGGGGATGATCAAAGTTTTCAAAATAGTGAACATGAAAATAAGGAGATGCAACAGAAAAGAAATATGTTAGAGTATTGGTAGCTATCAAAGGCTGGTTGAAAGAAGTCCTTCAGGATTTTGGGAAAAGGCAGAGGATCCACACTTGAAAAAAGGTAAAAGCCGTTTCTTTGTATCATACTACAGCGTACTATAAAAATATAGCACTTGATAAAACAGGGCATTGTTGGCAAATTTCTGACAGTATTTTATCAGTGGAGTGGCCAACAAGGCAAACAAGGAACCTGCTCTCCCCTCAGTATTGGCAGATGATGTAGGGAGGGACGACAGCCACAGATGCGCCTTGGGAGGTTCAGTGTGCCCAGGAGAAAAACTGCCACATGGAATGTGGTGTGGCACTGGAACTGGCTACACAGGGAGGTGGTGGAAATCTCCACCCTAGGTGCTTTCCAGGAGCTGCACTGCCAGACAAAGGCAGAGCTGGCCTGCCCTGGTTATGTGACAGCCCTGCTTTGAGCAAGAGGCTGGACAAGAGATCTCCAGAGGTCCCTCCCAAGTGGTGTTTCTATGATTCTAGAAAATAAACTGATCTATAGTATTGAATATATATTGAATGGAATTGAATATTCACGAAACATTTAGAAATCAATTCACTCATTACAGAGTATTGGCCCGTTATTTAGATGAGTAAATCGATGCTTTTCAATTTCAGGTTTTGATTCTTCTGGCTTTTTCTATTTCAGCAATTCTAGAGACAGTTAGGAATATCAAAACGGTTGTATAAGGCTATTACTGCACATATAGAAAACTAAACGTGGCGACTTGGAAAGAAAAGTCCGTACATGATTACTGAAGTCCTTCCCCAGTTCTGTGCTTATTTACCCTTAGTTTTGAGGGTAATTGTAACATTTTAATGTTGGGATTTTCCCCTTTTTTCTAATCATGAATTTTATTCATAATTATGAAGTGTTGTCCAAACAACTGCTAGAACAGTTCCTGAGAACCCATAATTGATAACATATCAGTAAACTGCACTGTAACTTTGAAGGACAGGTTAGGACAAGAAGTGAAGAATAATATCTTTCCTTAATTGAATCTGCAGACGGAATTCAGGATGGTTAATTAAAATGTGGTCTGGGCAATGACTTTTCTATTGACAAAAGGAATTACAATATGAGCTTTACATCTTTTAAAAGAATAGGTCAGATTCAGATTATGTTCACATTGACATAATTGTAGAGTGTTGATGCTAATTCGTATTTATACCAGTGCTTCAGAATTAAAAATCCATTCAAGCATTACTAGCAATACAGTTTGTCCTAGCATGATGCTTGACACTGATTTAGTTTTAGAAGCAAAAGAAGTAAATGAGCAGCACAGCTTCCTGAGATATAAATTGATACCAATTTATCCCTAATTTGTAGTTAAGGCAGAATACAATGGAGAAAACTTAAATATGTCATCTCTTTGTAGAGTTCACTTTTTCATTGTAATAATTGATAAATAAAATTCACACTCAGGCACTTAAAATTATTAATAATGCAGAGATTTGAAACAGAAGTAAAAATTGCAAGAAATCATATAACCCATCATTTAACCAGCTGCTTTCTTCAATTTCAAAACAGCAAACTCTTTTCTTAAAAATAGAATTTCACTTTCTTCAGTGCTGGCAAAAATAACAATTTAGAAAATATTTGTTCTTACAGTTTGCATTCCCCTGAGTTTTGTTGGGAACCGAAGGGCAAATAGAACATTTTATTTCATTCAATATTTCTGGGGAAGAGCAAGTTTTTGGTTGTAGACAAGTGATATTGGCCTGTGGTCAAAAACAATAATGTCTTATATTTAATAGCCTTGCTTCTTCTGCTCTATACTACTTTTAAAACCTTTTGTGCTCTTGGGTATCTATGCCCTGAAAGCTACTTCTTTTCTGCTGTCAGAGTTGGTAATTCTTTTGAAAGCTTCTTTCTGTGCATTGGGACATATGTACAGCCACGTAAAAAACCCAAGTATTTCTATATGCCACACAATGTCTCTATGATAACCTCGCACCTGAAAGGGTTTAAATGAGAATGGATGACAGCATAATGTTGGGAGTTTTGTTAATTAACAATATCCATTTGATAGGAGTTGGTTTCAAAACATTTATAAGAGATTGTAAAAACAGCCTGGTTACTTATTGTGAGGAGGTCACGAAAGACTTGAAGTTTCCCATAATAAACTCTGTTTTGGCATGCATTTGGTTCTCCACAGTAATATTTCAGCCAGAGACCCTCCACAAGCACATCATCACTGCTGTGGAAGCTGCTGTCATGGAACAATGTGCATATGAAGGGGCTTTCCCCAGAACCCAGAAGAAACATAACTGTGTTTTATCATCCTGTTTCTGAATGTATAGATCCCACCTCTCAGTCAATTAATTTGCTCCATATTCTCCATCCTCATTTAACTTTAGTGTAGCGAGTTTTGGAGAGATATTGCTTCATTCTAATTCGGGGAATTCTGCATGGAATTCCATTGTATGGCATAGATGTATTTATATCATCAGCCCTACATCCTCCTCCTTTACAAACCTTAGTTTTACAATTACATTCCCTTTATTAGGAAAGATAAATCTCAGATGTGGAGAGAACTAACAAAATTATTAGACAGGTGAGAATTTCTTGCCATTACCTGAAACACTGAAGTAATACCAGAAACAAATTTTCTTCATAATATAAGATCATAGGACAGTTCAGGTTATAAGGGACTTCAGGAGGTCTCTCATCCAATCTCTTGCTCAAAACAGGGTCAGCGTTGAGATTCAATCAGGCTGCTCATGGCTTTGTCCTGTCTCATCTCAAAGGCCCCAAGGAGGGCGACTGCCCTGCATCTTTGGGCCAACTGCTCCACCACTTCACTGTTATGATGGTGAAAACATTTTTCCTTATATCCAGTTTGAACCTCTCTTGCCTCAATATATGCCCATTGTCCCTTATCCTCCCAATGCCCACCACTGTGAAGCATCCAGCTTCATCTTGGTGAACTCCTCACAGGCACTGGGAGGCTACTATCAGGCTGCCTTTATCACCTTCCCTTCTCCAGGCTGAACAAAACTTGGTTGCTATCCACTGAGCTGACTCAAGTTTATCAATATCTGCCTTGTATGGAGGTTAAGAGAGGTCAGAACACTGAATGAAATGCTCTGATCCTATTTATAAACAAGCTAAGGAATGACAACAGAATTATACATGTAAGCAGGAAAGTTTTACTTATTTTCCTATATAATTCCCATGGCAGAAGGTAAATAATTACACTTTGGTCCCAAAAATGTGTTACCACTCTGACAGTGGATACAACTCCTCATTCCAACGCGACCCATATTCTGCATTGACTCCTCACCAGTCTTGGGGTATGAAAATGATACTGTGCTATGGTGGCAATTAATGGATCTTTTACTGAAGTATAGCTATATGCAAACTGTGATGTATGGATGAGTTCCCAGAAAAGACCAATTCATTCTCAGTACCCCATTATTCACGTGAATTAAAGATGTAACTCTAATACCTCCACAGCTATCATTCAATTGATTTAAAACCTTTGAAAAAAATACAAGATAAATCAACAAAACTGACTGTGAAGCAGGACATAGTATAAGCAAAGAGTGGCATTGATGGTGACTACTTTAGAAATATAATTTGGTGGCCTTCTACAGTATTGCCACAGAGATAAAGGACTGACATTTCTACAAGGCAAAGAAAGCATCAAATTGGTCTTAGAAGGTCAACACCTTGAAAAGTAGCTTTGTAGTGCTTAAATCTTTTTCCAGTGGAAATTCAATGGCAAGCAAGAAGCACAAATGTTAATGGCACAAGCTTATTTCACTTTAGAAATGAATTGAAAGATATAATAGGAAGATTGGACTTGCTGGAAGATGCAATCCATATTTTTCACAAAATGAGAACTAATTTTTACTCTTTTAATTATGCTGTTGTAGTTTTGCCCTCTTCTCCACAGCCAGTTTTCAGTTCTCTTCTTAAACCTTTGCACAGACAGCTATATTAAATATTCTCTATGATATAACAGAAAACCATCAAATTTACTAACAAGCAAGGGTTAGAAATATGGCAATTTGACCAGGAACAAAAGCATGCAAAAAGAACAAAGTCCAACAAAAAAATCCCAAACTCCCATTGGAAACAGTGGAACAAGAATCTAAACCTGGCAGAATACCATATTGAAATGACCACAGGGATTTCTACACAGGCTGTCTACTCAATCTTACTGAAGAATGAGGGAATGTATTAATATGGTAATCAAAAAACTTCTCCTTTTTGGTTTACATTGTGTGTGTGTGTGTGTGTGCAATTCCACAAAAATATCCTCTCTTCTACTCTAATGAAAATGTAGTGCAATACACATTAGATTCCCTTCAGAGCAATTTTTGTTTCAGTTATAGGTTTTCCTGCAGATATCTGAAGTAAATTTAAAAGCAGGGATGCCTGTAAGTGTTCAAGTCAGGTCTGCAATATTCGCCTTCAGCATTTCCTAAACATTTAGCTTGTTCCAGAGTTCTGTTGAGTCCTGCAGGCTACACAGTCCAGGGAGCTGAAGCTGCTGGTGTAGGCATGCCAGGTTGGCACAGTGCTCTGAAAGCTGACCCTCAGCCACAGCTCAGAATATCTGATGAACAGGTCAAAGAAGCTGGTTTTTTTTTCCCTCAGATCTGTGGAGTTTTTGTGGATAAAAAGATAGCATGAATTCCTTCTCCAATATCCCGCTGCAAAGGCCTCTGGAAACAAGAAGAGGCAGTGGCACTACCAGCTGGCAGATACGCAGTGGGCTGAATGATGATGAAGTCCAGGATAAAGGAGCTGCCTGAGTGTGTAATCCCTGTGAGTCTGCTTCATTCCTATCGTAAGCATTAGCCATAGTGTAGAAAGAAGGCTCCCAGTTTATGATTTAGCTGCTGAGCTGGCAGAGAAGATTTAAATTATTTGTTTCCAACTGAGTTCATTGCTGCCAAGATAACTCCTCTTTACCCATAAAGGAGATTACAAGATTTCATGGTTTGTGCTACAGATGAATTGGAAAGATAACCTTGGTGGTTAGGTCATCAGGAAGCATTTGTGGCAGCCAAGAAGGACCAACTTTACATATTATGCTGAAGGACTGTCGTGAGACAGGAGAAAATGGCTCTGACCTTACAGTGGAAGACAACTTCTGAGTTCATATGATAAATGATAGATTACGAAATCAAAACCGCTGGTGAAGGTGACTATTGAGAAAAGTCATACACGTTGGATACTAGAGAGTACAAAAGAGAAACATAACCTCAGGTCATTGTCAGGGGGGACCTTTATTTGGTTAGCTAGGGCTGGGCTACATATTAGGTGTTTCAGTACTAGAAATTATTTTAAAACAAATGATAGAAGAATGCAGTAGATGACATAAAAGGTTTTTGATGCTGGTGAGTGTCATTGTGGTCAAGAAGACTGGTATTTTTCCTTATCTTTTTCCTTACCTTGGCTTGAATTCTCAGTGAGCCCTAAATAAAGATAGAGACGCCTGCATCTGTTACTTAGATGCTTCCATGGGAGGTAGGATCAATGGAGATCTTATCAATACAGTTAGTGGAGACCAGAGAACTTCTCATCAGTTATTAATTTGGTCAGATATTGGTATGGATTAAAGGGTGAGCGGAACAGTTCTCTAGATTCTATCATCTAAAATAAATAGACCTCCATTATATATAGTGGCAGTGTACATATTTAGTTTGCATGTTTGTACTTACTTTAGGTACCTTAATCTGCAAAGTAAATTTTTATCCCAAAAGATTAATAAAGATTGAAGCTGCCTTCACTACTGTTGTACCATTCAATATCAGGAATACTTTACTCCCCTATGTAAATGCTTTCTTTTGTAAAAGCTCCCAAACCAGCACCACAATTTCTCCGTCATAAAATATTCTGCTGCTTGCCACTCTGGTCCTGAGATTTTACAACTTAGAGCTCAGAGGGTTTTGACTGAATATAAACCTTTGGCATTGCTGAGTGTCCATAATTGTATGTGTCTCCATGGTAACTACAGGAGAGAAAGTATGGCTGTATAATCCTTCTTAAGTAATACAATGTTATGTTTTTCTTGGTAGACAAAGAGATTCTAGCTAGTCATAAGCATGTTAAGCAGCCTGTGAATATCAAAGTTGCACATATACTCCTTATCAGCAGAATGGAAATTATTCTAGCAAAATTGAAATGTGTGGTAAAACCACAGGAATACAAATACAAAATTCTTGGAACTTCTGTTTTGAGTAAAGGTGGGCAAACTAACTTCAATCATTTTGGTAAATTTTCCCTTCTCTTAATCTTACTGTTTAATAGAAAAGTCATAATTAATCATGGCAATCTGGTTTCCTGCCAGAAAAAGGGCTAAATTATTCTCTGACTAATCAAAACGGAATTTACATGATTTTAATGTGCTATATTCCTGTGTGATAGCCTGAACATGCTCATTTAAATATTTTCGTACAGTGTAAATGATTCCAGAGCCAACATGAAATTGATGATACTGCTGTATTTTTAGTAGGTTTTTTTTCTTTTTTTCTCATTTCTTCAATTATTTTTTGTTAGAAAAAATACAGACTCTTTTAGACAAAGTTATGACATATTTAAAAAACAAAAGTATCTGGACACCATATTAGTTTCATACTTTCCAGCTTTCATGCTCTGAATCTTGGTAAAGACTGCAGGAACTGTAAAACTGTTGTCATATTGACAAGAAACAGCAGAACTTGCACACTTCTGCAAGCAGAATTTAACCCAAGGCACACTTCGGCACTGATGCTTAAGTAAAACAAGCTTTGTATGAGTAATCCCTCCAGCATTTGGGGTCTGTAGAGGTATATATGTGGATAGAAAATAGGTGTACCTGAAGAAACACAAACTTGAAAACAAAAGCTATTTTGCTGAAAAAGAGAAAGAAAAAAATACATTTCTAATACAGGCAATTTTTTCTAAATGGAAACTCTTTTTTTCACTTTACCATGAGTTTTCAGCAGCTTCCTAACACGACATAAAAACTGAAGAAGGAATGCAAGCATAGGTTCTGATCCTACAGCATTTTTTTTCCCTGCTGCTGGCCCACAGAAATTTGGCATCTGTAGTTCCCAGCCATGAAAGTAATCCATTGAGTGGAAATTTGCATTTTTCTGCTCTTTCTTTCCCTTCCCATCTATGAGACACATTTGGTGTTTTGATGTCCTTCACAATGTCAGAGACTGATTATGCTTAGCACAGTTTCTATTTAAAGAAATAAGACAGTGAGTCTTCAAGTTAGGATTTTCTGACAACATTACTCTGCATGTTTTTTCCTCTTTTTTTTCCTCCCTTCACTCAGCCTCCAGGGGTGGGGGGCAGGGAGACAAGATAATTAAATAAATTTACAGTATTTTGCCCAATGATTTCATTATGAATTCAACAAAGATAAGAATGGGGCTCTAGGTCCTGAAGAATTTAATCCTGAGAAAACTGTCATGGTAAAGCCCTCATTGTAAACAGGGAAGCGTCCAGTGCCAAATTATGCAGCCTGCATGCATTGTCCCGTTCCTGGGTACATTCATAACACGTAGTCATGGAACCAGAATAATCTAGTCTGGTAGTGTGCCTTTTGCCAGCAATTCATCTTCGAAAGGAAAAGGCTACTCTGATATATTAAATATTTCTATGCCAGACCCAGAGCTAGTTGCTTTGTTCTCATTTGACGTGTTGTCCTGGCAGTGCCACAGTAGGTTTCAATATGTGAAGTTCACTGGCTCAGTAACTGTGACGATAGACAACAGAATCTACTGAAGTTTAAAGCTATTTCATGATAAATATGCAAGCCTTAAGTAGTTTTAATAATACACTGAGCAATATACTTTTAAATTTGTGGGACCTTTGTGTAGTTCTAGAGGGCTGCATGGGCTGGATGTCATTAAATTAAAATCTCTAAGAAACCTGTGGATCTGGAATTCTGTGCGTAGGATGGAGTGAGCTGGATGTAATTCAAGTATCATCCCTCAACAAACACTCAAAGAACTTGTATAAAAGTAACCATGAAGGCTCTTTGCTCTTTATCTTAGTGGAGTCTGGCTCCTGCAAGAAAAATCAATTATGGAAAATGTACCATTAACATAGGATGGGGGAAGAGACCTTGAAAATAAAGGGCATGTCCATGCCTCGATGGCTTAATCTGCTACAGGATTCCCACATCTATCCAGACACAGAGGAATTGTGCCTATAGGTGCTGTATCCATCTATGTTGAAACTTGCAATAGATTCCATTTTGTCAGCAGAATAATTGATGGAAATTCCATCCAGACATCCCAGTTTATTCACCTCCTGGCTTGGATTTACCACGGGGTGGGAGGGAAGTTTCCAGTTAAAGTGCCACAAAGCTCAGACATGTTGTTTGGTGGACAACAGTGTGTCACTAAAGCTGTATGGTGTGTGCTTAACCTATGCTGGCCTGGGAGCTGCATCTGGAAAATAACTGGGATTGTTTGGGCTTTTTCCCATATGCTGCACCATCATGTCAGAGATCTGGGAAAGTACTTAAGTGACAGTCCTCACAATTTCTAAAGAAAACTCTATGAAATATTATTTTCATGGTTCACTATAAAATTTTGAATTTCCTTTGCTGATCAGCCACAACAGCATTTGTTAACCTTATAGGTTTGGCACAAAGCCCTTGTTTTCCCTTGTTTGAAAGGTGGTGGGCAAAAAAAAATAAAGATTAGTCATTTTTTAATTGGGTCACTCTATAATGCATATTTTTTCATAAACAATTTTAACAGTTTTAGTGATGTAGATATATGTACTGTGCTACAGAGGATGTATGATTCAACTGTAAGAATGAGATTTTTATTTGGGGTTTTTTCCTCTGAAGACAGCTAAGAAAAATCTCTGAGCTACCCAAAACCACTCTTTCCAAAGAAACCACAATGTTACAGAGCCCTTTCATCATCCAGCATACAGTACTGTACACACAAAAATATACACTGTACTACTTTAAATTAATTCATATTTGCAGGAGACACAGTCTGTGTGAGTATGTGAAATTATGAAATGTAACTTTTTTTTCCTCTTGACATTTTTAGCTGCCTCACCCCTTTTATTTGAACACATACATATGGTGTGTGAGAGTGAGCAAGCTCTCTGTAAATGTTTGGAAGGAGCATCTGTCAGACAATAAAACTTACAAGAAAACATGTTTCTCATTTAAAGAGTATTCACTAGAACTATTTCAGTGTTGGAATCAGTTCATTTGTATAGCTTGGAGGCATTAATAAGAGCAGAGAACTGTAAAGGCACCAGAAAACTCAAACTGTTACTAAGAATACAAAGTATTTTTTAAAAGCATTTTGTCTTTTCGGCATCTCAGTCTTCTGATAAGGAACCTGAACCAGCTGACAGACAGGAAACCTCTGTTAGTCCATCCAAAGGGATTGCAAACAAGAAGATGGCATGATTTTTGCAAACCTGGAAAGTCTAAAGATTGCAATAATTGTTGGACCAAAGGGACCCTCTTCAGGCATAAATAGCAAGACTCCTACTGTCTTCTCTTGCAGACCAACTCAGCTGCCAGCAAAAGCAGGTGCTCTCCCCCTACCAGTGCTCCAGAGGAATATTTAGTGAGTATTCATAGTTATTTTTACAAACTAATACATTACTAGTGATTTACTGAAGTTTGTATAGTTTTCTCAAAGGACAAAAAAATTTAAAAACCAGTTTTTAAGGCTGTTATTTTAAACAATTGGTGGAGTTCAACAGTCTGATGCAATTACCATGTTAATTTAAAAGCAAAATTTGCACAACCTATGACAGTAACTTTAAAAAAATACTTATTTTTAAAAACCGGGTAGTTTAAACAATCTAAAGGAATTACAATGTTTTTAATTCACATTTTGACAGCAAAGTAATTTATATAAATATGAAATGTATTTGACTTTAAATGTTATGCTATAAAACAGCCTTTGTAGAACACAAATTTAAAATAAATCATTTCTTTTGGCAAAGTAACCTGCAATTTAATCTTTAGAAGAATAAATATACCACTAATGTTTTCCACAGAAACAGTTGCTACTCTAATTAAATCAAGATGTGACTCTAATCAGATTTCAAAAGAAAATCAGAAACAGATTTTTCTCTGAGGTAGTACTATGGACAAGGATAAGATACTTTTATTTTCATTTTCATTAGAAACACTTACTCCCAGGTAAAGTTACAGGTTTGTAGTATATAGCATGGAAATAACAAATCTGAAAGCAGTATAGTACTGTTTTCAGAAGCATAACAATTTTTAGTGTTTCAGATATCTACTTTCTCTTTGCTTACAGCTTATGCCACATTACATTTTATTAGGCAACTGTTATTAATTTCTGAGTTTAGAGTGACTAATGTGGCTAACAATTTTTTTTCTTTCTTTCTTTTCATGTGGAAGAGAATGGAAAACCTGATGTTTGTCTACTGCTCCTGTAAAGTTATCTGGACAGTACTTGTAACAGTACTGGGTTATGCCAGCAGCCTGCCTGTGGGGGATGATTCTCTTTGCACAGCAGAGGAACTTGCTAAGTACAAGATAATCTTCACAGGGAAATGGAGTCAAATCGCTTTTCCTAAGCAGTATCCACTTTACAGACCCCCAGCACAGTGGTCATCCTTGCTAGGTAAGTGAAGTATGTACAGTTTTAACAGCAGATAAGTCTCTTGACCTCTGTGATCTTTTTTTTTTTTGTAATAGTTATGTAAGATAACTAATGAAAAAGAAAAAAAAAAGGTAAAGTTATCAAGAATGAAATGCAGTTATTGAAGTATCCACAATATTTTCAAAAATCTACAACTGTTTTCAATCGACCTCTGCTTTCAATTGGCTGCAGCTGAAACAAACAGTGATAAGCCAAATGTTTCAGTGTTCACTCAATTTTATACACATTTTTTTAAACCTCAGAAATCAAACAAAGAAAATGAAGAAAGAGGGACATTCTAAATCAGACTTTTATGTCATGCCATGTATTCACTCAAATAGGTGTTACTCATAGTTCTGACTACAGCATGTGGAAAAAAAATGAATATGCCAGCAATGGTGTACGTGATTTTGCTGAAAAGGGTGAAGCATGGGTATTAATGAAAGAAATAGAAGAAGCTGGAGAGAAAATTCAGAGTGTACATGGAATCTTCTCTGCTCCTGCAATTTCCAGTGGTACAGGACAAACCTCTACTGAATTAGAAGCGCATCCAAGACATCCTTTAGTAAGTAAATGTACATATTCATTTTGAAAGTTTATTTTATGTCACCACCAACCACAATTAAATATTTGAGTTCTCACTTGTAATGAAAAAGAGTTACTAAAAAGCATGTCACATTGCAGGGAGCACTGTACAGCTTCTATAAAGTAAAAGAGCATAATGACATTATTTCCAGAACTTTGAGTTAAAATTACTATAAGCATGACTGAAGCATTCCAAAGCAAGTGATGCAATCCTGATGGATCATTTTGTTTCATTAGGTTTCGTTTGTTGTACGAATTGTTCCGAGCCCCGACTGGTTTGTGGGTATTGACAGCCTAAATCTCTGTGAAGGAGACCACTGGATGGATGAAGTATCAGTAGATCTATTTCCATATGATGCTGGAACTGATAGTGGATTCACATTTTCCTCCCCAAACTTTGCCACTATTCCACAGGACACAGTTACAGAGGTAGGTGCACGTACATAGTTTAGCACTTCATACTGATATGTTTTGAGTCTTCCCTTTAAAAGCTAACTATACTATAATTGTGAAACTGATGTCAGCATTTGAGAGTGCTGATGCTCTCTATATATGGATTTATTACACAGCTGATAGACCTACTGCTTTTGTTTATCTTCTGTATCTTTGAAATTTATTAGGTAAATGTAGATGGCTCACGAGAATTTGTCTCTACATTTTAATTATTTTCTGGAAAAGCTGACAATTTTTAGATGATATTTAACAATCCTTAAAGCACCGGGAAAATGAAAATACTCACAAAAGTCCTGACATCACCGAATGTGTATCTAACCAGGAAAATTCTTAGTAGTGAATACCGCTCCGAGGAGGAGTTTTCAGTTGAAAGCACTGTTGAAACCTGAAACTGTTACCTTTGAGGGAAAGGACCCGAAGGAAAGCAGAGAACTTCACTGTGGTGACCCTGCTTTCAATCTCTTCTGCTCGTTTCATCCTCTCTATGCCTCATGCTTTGCTTTTGCCATTTAAGAGTGCTGGCAAAGGAAGGATTTTGATTAAAATTCTTTGAATACTATAGGTATTCAGTTAATCCTTTCTAAAAGGTGAGTTTTTCTAGCAACAAATGCTGTGCTAATAAGTAATGAGGAAAGGAAGAGAGAAGCATTTGGCCTCTCAAATCCCTATGACAGCTGCTATAGCATACTTAATATTATTGTTTAATACTCATGTATTCTTCTTGTAATAACATCCAATTCTTTCTCTCAAACCATTTCATATATTACTGTGTTCCCAGTACCTCCTACCACAGTCCTGTATCCAGTCAAGTATGCTGCATAAAAATTCTGGGATGACCAGCATAGTTATGTGAACTGAGGTTCACAGAAACTGGTTGTAGGCAAATTATTTGCCAAAAAGTATTAGTATGATTTACAAACATGATTTTACAGTTATCTTCTTAGTTTCTTTAATAGTCCCATTTTTATTTCACAGATCACTTGTTCCTCTCCAAGTCACCCAGCAAACTCATTTTATTATCCCAAACTGAAAATTTTGCCACCAATTGCTCAAGTAACAATGGTGAGAATAAAGAAAAGCCAGCTGGGTCTTTCTGCACCTTTTATTAATCCTCCAGCTAAAAGCAATGAAATAATAGACTCTGTCTCAGGTAAGTGATTAGTAGATGTTCTCAATTCTGTTATTTCCATTCACTCAGAAGTATGTGGAAATCTGGCAGCTGATGTGGATGAAACAGGTGATCAGGCAGAATATTCCCCTATCTGCATAGGAATAGTTCCAGACTCACAAATGGGAAATAAAACAAGCCAGTTGACATAAAAGAGAATTCCTGAAAGAATAAGTAAGGGATTGCATATTTGAGCTACGGTTCAAAAGATTGGGTTATATCCACAGTAAGAGCTACCCAAGCCTTTGTATCAGCGTAGATCAGTGAATTTTATGAGAAACAAATGACACTTGATCAGAATCAGAGTTCCCGAACTCTTTGCAACTTTGAAGTAAATATTCATCCTTAAGGTTTTACATTATAATGAAGCCAAGAACTATTATTGTTGTCTCTTTCTGGGTCAGAACTTGGCAGTTATGTGCAATAAAAATTTCTATAATTCAATTGATTTGGACATATTTACAATATAAACATAAATCTTGACAACAAAAATAAAGTTCTCTCTCATTTTTATTTTTTCAAAAATACTAGCTAAAAATCTTGAATAGGTAGGAAGACACACAAACTACTGACGGAAGTCAGTCATAAGGGTGATTTTCAAATCTCTGAATTAACAAATATATAATTAACACAATATTTGCTGCTAGGGAGCAATGTATTCCCAAAAGAGTTGCCATGTTCCAGGAGCTTCTCCAGAATGTCTCAAGATTGCATGTCTCTAGTACTGTGCCAGTCACCTCACAACCACTAAAATAAAGCTCATTCTCTACACAGTTAATGTGTTATTTATACTTTCATAAATGTATTTTTCAATTTATAGTAGTTTAATGTATTTCTGTTAGTAAACAAGACATATTCAAAATGAGTGCTACATATCTTATTTACAGTTATATGTCATTCCCACAACATTTGAAAGGAACATTTGGCCCTGTTCAGGGTATAAATTTCAAGCAATGCATTTCAAGCATGGTATTTCAAAAATCATTTTTAATCACAAATCCCCACTTTATTGTATATGAACCAGTAAATCAGCCTGTTTAGAAACTTATTCCAGAATCAAAAGAGCAGATTTAATTACCAGAGGTCAAGCAGTGTCCCTCATTCCCTCTAGGAACATAGGAAAGAATGATGACAACATAAGTGGTGAGTTCCCTGTAATAGCAGAATTTTATACCAGGTGTCACACATTTAGTGTGGCATTTGAAGATGGGTTTGTGCACACTTGTTTCACCCACAAATGCTCTAAGAGGCAGTTTTGATGCAACTTCCTGTGACAAGGAGTATTTTAATATAACCTGCTAAGGAACATTCACCTACTTTTTATGACATGTATTTTAGATAGAAGCATACATTATGGATAGTACTTCAGAGTTTCTAACTTCTTTTCTTGCAGGAAATGAAAACCATATTGAAAATCCTTTCGGCATTAGAAAGCTTCTAGTGACAGAATATCTTTATTGGCAAAGGGAAGAGTAACATACACACAAAAAACCAGCAAGATGATTTAATGATAAAAAAGGGGAACTGTCTTTATTTCTGAAGCAAATTGGAACAAAAAAATATGGAATTTCATATGAACAACTATAGGAACAATAGCTACTTGCAAAGAAATACAAATATACCGAGATAAACCAGAGAAAAGCTTTAATCCCAGTGTTTTTAGTAAGCTATGCAAAGGAAAATGAGTTATGAAAATTGACAGTAAATGTTTTTTAATTCAATCTTTTGAGTACAATCATTTTAAGCATAGTTTTCTTTTATAGGAATTCTGTATTTTCATTCAAAGGGTAATGTGCTGCACTATTGATACAATACCTCAGACAGGCTCTAGACTGCAAAAACAAACCAGAGCCAATGAGTTTAGGAGCTGAAACCAGATTATTTTTTTAATTTATGAGACACCGTATGGATTTGATTAATATCACCTGTATTTTGTATAAGAAAGGATGCTGTTTGATGATCATTCCTTAATTCTTTTCTGACTGTGCATTTTACTCAAGTACAACTCGATGTAAAGTTACCTCTTTGCTGTGTCTATTGCAGAAACACCACTGGACTGCGAGGTTTCGCAATGGTCTTCCTGGGGTCTCTGCAGAGGGGTTTGCAGAGAAACAGGGACCAAGATCAGAACTCGTTTTGTACTTCTTCAGCCTGCCAATAATGGAATGCCTTGTCCAAATCTGGATGAAGAAACAGGATGCGAACCAGAAAATTGTGTCTGAAACAAAGAAAAGATAATAATTAAGATAATTTAAAAATAGGATAAGTTTAAATCTAAACTACATGTCAATCAATGTTCTTTATAATTTGGATATGCTGCCCTACTTTGCTGAAAAGCTGTATTAGAGTGGTTTTGAAAGTTTTTATTTAATGTCAAGATTTTGGGGGGTTAAATTCCTAAGGTTGAGTATGACAACAGTATTGGATCATTTACAGACCAAAACCCCCAAACAAATCCTTCCTCCAAATACACTCTAAGTTCTTGGAGTACCCTCTAGTGGCAGAAAAGAAGACATTTGGAAAGATCGTACTTCACATTTTTACTTCTCAGTAAAAATCTTTCAATCACAAAATCTAAACTAATAACCCCCTTAAATATTGTAATTTGTTTATCTACACCTATTTATACCTAGAAAATAGTTTTTTGCTCTAAATTATGTTTTTATAATTTATTGGCATTTTTGTTGTCTTTCTAAACTTGCTTATTGTGCATTTCTTCAAAAACTACTTACATAAGTCAGAGTGACCAGATGTTTGCAGTGTGGTTAAGACAATAATGGAACTGAGTAAACTTGTCTTGAGACTTGTGAATATATGAAAATGTCTTTTTCTTTCTCAAAAGTGAGAAGAATAACTGCCATGAGGACACTCGGCCAACAAAATTACTAGAAAAAAATCAGAAGTGTGGATATTAGTAGAAAATCTCTGAGCTGAATTAAAAATGTTGGCTGAGATTCAAAAGCTGATTGTTGGTGTGTGACCCTCACAAGACAACTTTAGTCTCAAAGTTAACGCTGTTGACCATAACATAAATTATATCATTAACCTTATATATGCAGTAAATGTGTCCATGTTTCTTTATATGTGTTTGCTGCTATTTGTGTATATATTACCTAAAATTAAGGTATACACAACTATAACAAAACACACGTCAGAAACTGTTCCTGACTTCAAGTTTTAATGCTCAAATACCTGTTATAAAAGGTAACATATGGCTTATGAGGAGCTCTGACTACCAACTAGGAAAAGAATTTTGGAATAATACTTACTCAATAGAATAAAGTCAGCCCCAGGAACTTTTACAGCACACTGCAATTTTACAGATATATAGCATAGGTATTGAACAGGAGAGTTGATTTGAGTAGGTCTTTCTGGAACATGCCAAATAAAAGATAATTTCTCTTGTCCTTAAAGGAGCCCCCTGTATTCTCCATGGGGCTGAAACATTTAAACATTTCTCTGTATTTTTTTCCCAGGAAATAAATCTTACAAAGACAAAAATAAATTTGAAACTTTATCAGACTAGACTTCACTGGTCCTGCAAATGCTAATAAACACACAGTTGTTACAACTAAGTGTAGGACTTTCTGCTCTTCTCTAACTCTTCAGATTCCCTGTTGTCTGTTGTTCTTCAGACTGTTGTCTGTTCAAAATTGTTTCACTTACTCCTGTTATTATACCTATTTTTTTAAGTTCCCCCTATTTCCACTCTGTAATGGGAATAGTGTTACTACACTATTCTGTGTTTAGTTAATAGTCAATATTTTTCTTTCTTCTTTTTATATTAGTTTTAACCATTCTGTGTTTTCTGTTACACTTATTTACCACATTTTTACACATTTATCATCATATCAGAAAATATAAGCCTATATTGAAGTATATATTTAAATATTCTCAGAGGGTAGGAGTTTATTTCAAATTGATTGTCGAGTGACAAATTAAGCTCAATAAAGTTTTTGGGCAGGTATCAGACACAATTCTAAATTATGCCTTAGGGAAAACTAACTCAAAACCCACAAGGCATCCTTTGAGGTACTTTCCTGGAAGTTCTCTAAATACTACAATTTTGCTTCTTCACATGCCCAGAATAAATAAAGAGCCAAGTCCAGCAAAAGAATATCTGCATTTGCAATTGTATACATGACCTGAATCTTGGGATTTCAGTCCTACAAGATAGACTTTGAGTGGAGGAGTCCCAGTGTCTGTTCAAACTCCTGGAGCCAGAAGTTTTCCAAAGGACACTGGAGGAGAAAGGATAAGGAGGCGGAGTAGAAAGGGAAGTGAGTATGTAACAAGCCAACACATTTCAGAAAACTCCAGTCAGTGATATATAACTTTGCTATTTTAGAGTGTTTACATACGTGAACATTCACTGCAGCTTCCTTCAAAAACAGAAGTTTCCTATCCAATCAGTTACCTGGATATGGGGTTTCTTGTAAGCTGTAACTTCACAAGACCTTGGTAAATATGATATTCTTTAAGGATGTCCCTATGGTTGTATATTGTTTGGCCATAAATATAATTCCAGATATTTCCTTTGCAAACCACAGGGATGGAGCCATTACTTGGCACGACTGTGGATACAGGGAACGAAACACATTCTAGTGATGGAGCACATTTCTCATAGTATTTATTTATTGAACTGACTAGTGAGGTACATGATCCCTGCACGGATATTGCTAGGACTTTGTAGCTTTTAATTTCAGCCATCTTGGAATTCCCTTAAAAATTCTGGGAGCAGGAAGAAACACAGAGTTCTTCCTTCCCTCTCCTGTGTATCTTGTGTCACAGATGGTTGGCAGCCGAGATGCTGTGGTCCTAAATACATGAGATTTAGGGAAGGAAATAGGCAAATTAATTTCTGGGTTAAGCTAATCTCAAAAAGCACTTTGGGAAGAAGCTTGAAAAGGATTTGTAAAGACAATTTTTTTCAAGAGTATTTTATAGAAAGAATCAGCTTTGATGCCTTGGCAGATATTCTTGCAGAATGGCAGATGTGATTAATGGTAAGTATAGCAGCAAAAAAGTCACCATCGAATTGAACTGTGGTCCTACAAAAATAATCAACCCCAAATTAAATTCCTATAACGGAACAAGCATGCAAACAAAAGATCTGAGAGTATCTGATGGTATTCAAGGCAAAAAGCTTCATTTAATTATATTTCCAGTCGCAGGTAATTGAAGTACATTGGGAATATCTGATCTGTCATGAATGATCCAACATAATAAAGTAACTCAGACTATTCTATGACAATATTTAACATGCTCAAGAAATAAATCTAACATTTGATACAGCAATTCTGACATCAGCCAGATCTTGTTCAATGGGATTTTTGTAGTATGCAGAAGTTGTGTCCATGACAATTGACAGGTACTGTGAATGCCTTAGACAAAAGAAAGCTCTCAGTATGCTGAATAACAGCCTGATTACCTGGAGACTGAAATATTTTTGTTTGGTTGAAGTCCAGCAGCCCGACTATGCTAGCGTTTGCTAGCCGAAAGTACAGAACGAAAGTGTCTGTCCCAATGGGTCTGGGCAGAGTGAAGGATAAAGTGGTGTCCCCTTCTACACCTTGTGTTCTACCAATGGAACTCAGAATTTTGGAAACCTCAAGTAGTCAATAAAAAGCTAAAAAGATGATTGGTCAAGCAGCTCAAAACCTGCAGACAAACCAATACTTGGTATAGTATGGCATGAGAATTTATGCAGGTGCATGACAGTCAACATCTCCTGTGGTAGAGGGGCAAACATCCAATGAGAGCCTGTATCATCTAAACTTATTTCTGATGGATAAATGCCAAAGTAGTAAAGGAGTCACAGCATCACCCTTAACATTCCTAGAGATTCAACAGGCATGAGATGCAATTTTTATCCCTCTATCCTTAACCATATGGAGTCAAAGAAGTAATATGTAAGGAATCAGTTCTCTTTGTCTGACAACCTCTCAATATGGGGATGCTGAAGGATGATTTATGGAGGTGAACTAATACTTGTGCTACAACTTCTGTGAAGATACTTCATGCTGTGAAATGGGCTGAACCTAGGATGATCATAAACCTGTTCTAGTGCTACACAGACATTTATTTATTGAGACAACTTCATAGATGGCAGGTGCAGTGAAGGGCAATAGACATGAATCAATCCTTCTTTTGCAGACGTGAAATAATCCAGCAAGAGTTATCATCCCGAAATTTTTATTTAGGTTACAGATATTGAACATGAGTTGCTGTCCACCCTTCTTCCTTAATACTAGAAAAATATGTGTTCTTGTGCAATTGGGATGACACAAATTTTATGA
The DNA here is from genome assembly GCA_013397115.1 of Edolisoma coerulescens. NCBI lineage: Eukaryota > Metazoa > Chordata > Aves > Passeriformes > Campephagidae > Edolisoma > Edolisoma coerulescens. The sequence continues at coordinate 1,008,856 of VWZW01004129.1, forward strand.
GGAAAGATGGGTCCTCCCAACTGGAAATGATCCCACAGGTGGGTCCTCCCTGCTGGAAAATGACCACGTTTCCTCTGACACTGAGGCCAGCCTTTTAGACCCAGTGACCTCCGTTTATAGGACAAGGAACATTTGAGTGATAGATGAGCTTGTCATCAGAATTCACATTGGTCTATATTAGTACAAAGGATAAAAATAAAACCCTCAATCACTGTTTGACTTACACTATAACTTTCTTCAGAGAATGTATCAGGAAGTATCAAAAAAATAGTCATTCCTATATAAAAAAATCTTATTCTGAAAGTGTTAGTGTTGTTATTTTTTCCCTGCAGTATCATATTCATTAATGTTTCAGATTATTTCATTGTTCAAGTTCTTTTGACTTCTTTATGGCTCTTTTATGTAGTGCCTGTGAATTTTATACAGGTGCATCCATTTGTACAATGATTTAGGATGGAAATTAAAAGTTTTCTTAATAAAAGAGGAGCTCTGGAAGCTCTGGAATAATCACCCAGAATAAATGGAAAATAACTTCATTTAAGTCGAAAATTGAGCAGTTTATGGAAAGAGAGAGCCAATGTAGTTGCCTACAGCAATCTAGGGAACTGATCTCAAGCACCTGAGAGGGCCTTTCAGATTCATGTTCTTCTAAGTGTATAAAATAAAATTTAATCTAGATGCTGGGAAGGAAGAAAGATTTTAAAAGGTGTCTTTTCCATGTTATCTCATTCTCCAGAACATGCTGTAGTTATTTATAAATGTGTAACCACCAGCTGCCTTTTCTCACAGTTTTTTTTCTCTCTCAAAAATACACTGATAAGCAGCAAACAAGGAACAACCACAGGACTACAGACATTTAAATGTAACTATTTATCTTCAAAAGCAGCACAGCAGGGATATACAAAAAACATGAAAAGCAAATTAATAGGATTTCTTATGAACTTTTGGATTTCTTTTTCACTCGCTTTGTATTTTCACATTGGAGAAAGAGAAGAGAAATGCATAATTGAAGATATTCCCAGCGACACGTTGGTAGTTGGTAGGTACCTGTCAATGCTTTACGATGATCTAACCTATGCAATAACAAAGATAACTGGAAATGTAACAGGAATTTCTGTGATTGATGAATATGGTAAAAAACCAGAAAAGGGCACTCTGAAAATAACTCCCTGCAGCAGGGATTTTAGGCGTAAAGTCCTCAAATATTGTGTGTATCCATCATATAAAGAAATGCAGGTTTTCAGAGTGCTTTACTGACTAAACAGAGAAAAAGAATGTTTTTTAATTCTACAGCTGTGGAACTGCTGCTTCCATGTGTGCTTCTGCACACATTCTGACTGATGTACTCATTCATACCAGAATTTCTGTAGCATGGTTTTCCCCGTATGAATAGGAGAGTTACTTTTTTGATAAATGCTACTCTGAAAAGAGACAATTCATGATGTACTAAAGTTTCATTTCACCTCTGATAGCAGAAGCACATTAAATTAATCTACAAGACTGTAAATGTAAGATTTCAAGGGGATAGTAAAAAATAATACAAATTAATCCTTTTTTTTTTGAAAGAAATAATATTATAAGTGTGAAAGACAATTCATAAAATGTAATTTGAGTATAGCACATTATGCTTTTGGAGGTCTCAGTGTGCCTTCTAGGGGCTAATCTTTCCAGAGCATTAGGAGTAATCAGAAAGTTTTTCTTGTTAATTAACCATTTTTTGCAGTACTTTAAAACATTTTCTAGTGTATTAAAAATTTATTGCATTTCACTCTGTTATAAAGTGCCCCTGAGCAATTTTAATCATGAATACATGAAATACATATTTTATTTTTAATGATTTATCTTTGTATTTTTCCTGAAAAAGCGATGTAGTTGTTTAACATTAAGCTATGTTTTATTTAACAGATTTATCTATGTTTTTATTCAGGAAATTACAAAGTACAACGCTGGGATATACATAAACATGACTTCCTTGAATCTGCTCCTGGTTTGGGAATGTTTGTGACTGTCACAAGTCCTTCTGGTGAGGTAAAAATGGTTTATGAATGTTTCTGTAGGATTTATGACTTGACTTCTGGCACTGGCAGGCAGCACTATCTAAAAATAAAAGGCCCTTCTGGGGAAAAAGTAAATCTACAGTCTACCAGCTAGTTCAGTATTTTGATGCTGAAAGATATAAGAACCCTGTGATTTCTATCAAAATAAACAGAAATTATGATATTTGATAATTATGCGTATGGACAATTTCTGCATTACTAACAGATTTGGGAAACAGTGTCATTAAGAAGAGTTACGTGACAACTGAGAAAACAAGTTAAATTGAAAATAAAACCCCAAAATTCACTAATGAAGTAAAATGGTACAGAATGTACTTGAGCAGCAGAAAGGAAGGCTGATGATAAGCAAAACTCAAAGTCAAGGTCACCACGAGGCTGCACACAGCCCTCATGCAGAGCAGCTGCCTGCGCTGCCACGAGGTCCTGAGCTTTTCCAGCAATGGACAATTTATTTCTCTGCCTAGGCAAGGTCTCAGTTCTCAAACTTTAAATGCTTTAGAGAGGATTGTCTTTTGGACATTGCAAAATTCTGTAACATGTTAACGTTCACTGTGAGCTAAAATGGTTTCATTTTCTGTAATCCTATTACGAAATTTGGATAAGTTTAATGATGTCAGCAGCTTAATTGATTCCTTTTTGCATCCAATTCACAGTACTGTTTTTTGACTTTTTTACTGGTATTTATAAATGACAAACCCAATGCATATATCTAAATTGCAGGTACTATTGTCAAAACTGTATGGGCCACAAGGGACCTTTTCTTTTACATCCTACCTCTCTGGGGAGCATATCATCTGCTTCCAGTCTAACTCCACAAGATTTGCAGTAACTGCAGGAAGTAAACTGGTGGGTGTATTTCCTAAATATTCTTTGTTGTAACAGTATAAATCATTCACAAAAAGCAGAGATTACAAACTGGATTAGAAGTTGGTCTAACTTCCAGCAGATAATTCAATGTATTTTAGCGATTAAAGAAAGCAAACATAGAATTATGCAGATGAAGAGATAAAAGGACTGGTCTTATATTTAAGAAATCAGCATTCAAGAGGCAAGACTAAGTATAGAGAGATTTAATGTTTGTATTGTGCTTTAAATGTGAAAGATTCTGATCAATAAGAACATCTAATTTGGATCAAAAAGACAGATAAGTAAGATTGACTAACACAAGCACTTGTCATAAAGATATTCCATGTCTTCACTAACTTAGATTGGATTCCTAATGAAAATACAACATCTCAGTTTTTGAAAGTTATTCAAATGAGGAATATATCAGCATACTTGTTATTACCTACTACTAGCAAAGTTGGTTTTAATGCAGATTTTGGGGAGGAAAAAAAAGCCATCAGAGGTGATACCATGGCTCTACCGATTGCAGCAAAAAAAAAATTGTAAATATTGTTTTGAAATTTTTATCTGTTTGCTGCTTCCCAAAACCAGGAGAGAATTACTCTCTAGAATGGTTTGGGGTTTTTTTTCAGTTGAATGCAAAAGAGTTAAATAACCAGCTAAATATAAACATCTTCTAAATGTGTTAAGGTAGGCTAAATCTCATCCTAGCTGTACACTTTGGAAACATATAGATAACACAGAAATAACTACTGGAGTAGGATTATTATACTGGAATAACAAGGTGCTCTCACAGACTGACTGATAGAAATTAATGGAAATTTCATCATATATATTGCAAAAGCAATTAGGTCTAATCATAAAAAAAAAAATTGTGGAGCTTATCAACTCAAGAGGGTAAGGGGGATAAAGCTTTGGTTGGCCACAGTTAACCACACACCATGAATGTGATTCTGAGGATGTGCAGGTGATTTTTATCTGGTATAGATGGAGGCGTATTAACATCACTTTCCATGATACATGCACCATGTAGAGTTCCAGCCTTCCTATATAAAAGAAGTGAAGTGATGCAGGGAAGAAGAACATTAATATCACAAATATTAAATAAGGTGGTTTGTTCAGCTTGAGAACACAGAAATAAAAAAGGAAAATACTGTTCTTTTTAATTATATCTGGAGGAATAAAGATGACAAAAGGAAAAACATTCTTTAGCTAAGCTAAATCTTTAAGTGTTCTTCTGTAAGCATCAGATGTTTATCTGAACTCCTTCAAACCAAAATAAAGAAATGAATGGACCACAAGGTTGTGAGATGGATTTCTACCTATACAGTTAGGTAACTTCAAGACAGCTGAAAGAAGAGATGCTCTTCATTTGTGGCTGATCTCTGAGTAGACCTAACTTCTATCATGGTAACGTAAATTTCTAGGGTTTTGAAGATTATTTGTTTGCTAAACCCTTTTTATTTTCTCTTAGGTACTAATTGGTTTCTTGGAGAACTTTCTCCTACTAGTTTTAGTAAAATTTTTCATTCATGACAAAATAAGTTGTATAACATTGCAAGTTCCATTCTTCTCTCTTCTTTCTATGGTTCCATTGCTTGGCTGGTTTAAGGCATTTTTTGTTATAGATCATACAACAGCTTAGAGAATATTGGGAGATATTTCATACTGGATAACTAACGTGAAGAAAACAGTTACGTGAGGGAACCTAGAAGTGTATTTGTAAAAAGCTTCCAGCAGTACTATTAAAGAATGTAATTTCTTCAATATTAGGATGAAATGTGAAATAGAATGAGCGGTCCTTATTTTTTTAACTATTTTGGACAAAGAAAACATTTTAATGGTGGTTGAATCAGTACTAGCATAAAACAATGCCATAACTTCAGTGAAGATTGTAAATTTGTATAACTAATTTTAAAATAAAATCAAGAAACATTTCAATTTTTCCACCTGATTCTAAATTTAGGAGGGATTTTTATAAGCAATTAAAACTATTTGCCTGCAACGAGCTTAAGGGGGAATTATTCATTGTTTCATTTTCATTCCAAGGAATTTTGAAAAAGCAGAAGACACAGTAATGAGAACATATTTTTTCTGTTTGCAGCGTATCCACCTGGACATCAGAGTTGGGGAACATTTTTTGGATGAATCTGCTATTCAAGCCAAAGACAAAGTGAATGAAGTTAATGTCAGACTAGAACATCTAATCGAGCAAATTCATCATGTAACCAAAGAACAAGACTATGAAAGAGTATGTATGTCCCCTAACAGAAATGTTATAAATATTGTGCATAGGCTTATTGATTTATGAAGTATTATGAGGTTTATTACCCAATTGCAGTGTTATTTTTAACTAACTCATAAAAATCTATAGATATTTAACCAAAAGAGTCTCCATTACCTTGCAAAATATTTTTAAGCAGTAACATAAAACTAATTAATCACTGTGAACTCATGCTTATAGCAACAGGTGTTATTTTACAGCAGCAGGTGTTATTTTAAAGTAGGATTTTCCAAGTAGAGTTTTCTTGGTCAGAGTCAGCCACAGCAGCCGAGCAGGAGGCAGGTACCATTGTGGGTGATGCTGCCAGCTGTTGTTTCCATGCTGCTCTGCATGCACAATCCTTATTGAGTGGGGAAGGAAATGACTGAGTGTATATTTATATATCCATGAAGTTAGAAATAAAGCCCTTCTTCAAACAAGTGTACACCCAGTCACTTTTCTATACGTATGCAGATAGTTAAGACTGTTTGAAATACATCAAATAGTTACCTAAAAGCAGAAATTTGGCTGCAAAAGGGCTCTTGACAGCAATATGGAAGTGACTGTAAACCCAAACAGGTTAAAATCTGTACTAATGGAACATATTTAGCACAATACATCTGTGAACAAGGGAAAGTCTGTTCGCCTTTCTGCTTCAGGATGCGGTGTGTCTGCTTTTCAGTTTTGATTTGTAAAGATATCCACCATATGGATAAGTACAAACCTTCACTTTTATCCACATGAAAAAAGTTTTTATTGACCACTATGCAGAAGAGAGATGCCTTTCTAGTTACCATGAAACACACAGATGCCAAAAGGTAATAATTATGCTTTTCCTTTATTCACTAGGAGCGTGAAGAAAAATTTCGGAAGACAAGTGAAGAAACCAACAGCAATATTTTGTGGTGGGCTATAGCACAAACAGTAATCCTCATCTCCGTTGGAATCTGGCAAATCAAATCTCTTAGGGATTTCTTTATATCTAAGAAGCTTGTTTAAGTTCTATAAAGTCAATGCACAGATTCAAAAATTACACACTAAACATCCAAAGAAGCCCTGCAACTATGAGAAAATTGTATACAACTCTCAACCTTCTTTCATCTTCTGCTCTGATTCCAACTCTGGTTTCTTCACCTATGTCACAACCTCTGGCATCCCCTTATGTTTTATTCCTTGAATCCCATCTTTTATCAGACCTTTTCCCTCCTCTACAGACGTAAAGCTAAATATAGAAGAAGGAGTCAGTGACTAAGGCAGCATTTAAGTTCAGCTAAGGACTGTTAAATCTAAAATAGAAATCTAAAATAAAATTTCTTAAGATTTTAAATTTCTCTGCATGCTGAGTAATCTTATTTGGCCCTACCATGAACAGTTCAGCACTTCAGACTAACTAGGATTCAGATAGTAAACAAAGAAATAATTACATCCCCTGCGGTGCTTAATTGGGTGAGAGTGTCTTGAACTCAATCTGCATATGTGCAACACCTAAATATAATTGTGACTGCTTTCTTGTAAAATATTCAGAGTTCAAACTGATCAGTGGTGGCAGCAATTACCATGGAAGAGAGAGACCCAGACAAGCAATTTGGAATTGTACTTTTTACTTCCAGAAAACCCCTAAATATTAGGCTATAGGATTGATGATGACCAGATGCCTCCCACAGTTGTTTATGTAAATTATAGTCTTCATGAAGTACACCAAAGTAACCCAAATTATAGCTTTCTTGGTAAACAATGCCAATTTTATTTTAATTCATTCCTGTACAAAACATTTCTGTGTTCAGAATTTTTATTATTTTAATTATTTAGCAGCTTTAATGACTGCCCACGGAACTTACCAGTTTTTGACTAAATTTTCCATTTCACTTATTGCAGCTTGGTTGCATACATCTTTATGCCTTAATTTAGCTAGTTTAGGTACAACTAGCAGTGTAACTACAGTATCATACAATGACAAGTCAAAAGCTGTGGTTAAAAATCCAGAAAATGACAAAGCAGCAGGAGTGTAACAAGGAGTTGGAGGTGGTTACATATAAAAACATGGAAGTCGAAGTTTCTAGAGCGCTGTGATAGCAGAATATTGTGGTTTGTTTTCCTATCTGTCTTTTCAGACCCTTTGCTAGTTTAAAAGGTAGTGAAAGCTGAAATATCTGTAGACCAATTATTGTTCCAAAGGCACTGCTTTCTATCTCCTCACCTGTTGTTTTCATTAGCAAGGAAATGACATTGCCCTTTAAGTCCACTTACATTTCCAGCATGGGGAATTAAAATACAGCTGGGAGTATGTGAGAATCAGTAAAATTGATACAAAGTAGAGACAAAAAGAAGTGTTCCAGGGACCAAATCAATCAAAATAAAATCTCATAAAGCTACTCACTGCGTTGTGTCCTATATTTAAAAATTCTGATACTTTAGAGTTGCCACTTGGAATGACCAGTAAATAAGTGTTATTAAATTTACTTTTATAGAGCACTCAGTCACCACATGTCTTGTAATAATATCTTTGGTGGTGGGTAGGAAGGAAATATGTGTTAAAACCATATGGTATATGAAGTCCAAGAAGAAAGTAATAAAGTGTTGCGACAAGGTTGTGGTTCAGACTTTAGCTGATATTTAGTGTAAGGCTCCTAACCACATCCCAATGATAAACATAACTCATTTCACTTACAATACACTCCAGCAGGTGACCGAGAACAAGCAACATTTCAGAATTTATAAAAGACCTGGTCATGCTCCACCACATTAATTAGGTCTATACTCAAAGAGTATAGACTCAGCACTGAGACTTGGGAGCCTTGAATATAACTTGAGATTGCTTAATTCTTTACTACTACTATTCTTCTTCATCATCATCATCATCATCTTTGCTATCATGAAGTGTTTTCAGTCTCCTTCAAGATTTTTAATTAACTCTAGAAAGCAGAAGCTGAGTCACAGCTCTTTTGGGAAGCACTTTGGGGCAGAACCCTTAGCAAAGTTAAAAGTTTCCTCTGCAGTTTGTGGCTCTGTCATACCCAGAGTTACAGCCTGCAGTACAACTAGCTCTGTAAGGGACTTTTCCCCTAAAACTTTCATCAAGGGAAACTAGCAAGCAACGGGGTCTTTTTTTTGGTCTAATGAACATCAAATGTCCTTGTTTTGCTCTTTTTTTCCAAAACGGAAGATGCCATAGAAAACATAGCAAACCTGTGATAGCAAATTAACAAATTTCCTGGATTCCTGCATTTAAAAGAGTGAAAACCACAGTTATTTTCTCTCCTTTTTTTTTTTCTTTCTTTTTTTTTTTTTCTTTTTCATCTGCAGACCCGGGAGGAGTGAGCAGGGTGGGGCTCCTGCTGAGGCCCCTGCCCGGAGCCCTCGTGGTGCAGTCACTTCCCCACGTTTGGGGCCGGGACAGGGAATCTCTCAGAGCACTCTGCGTGGGCACCGCTCCACTTTGATAGTGAGAGGCCACAAAAACCAAATTATTTAGGGGGGAGTGTGAGGACCAAGCTCTGCGGCCCTCAGGCCCCGCGGCGGGAGGGGCGCGGCCCGCGCTGCCCTCGGGGCCGCCTCAGCGGGCGGGGCACGGCAGGGACGCACCGGCGGGGCCCGGCCTGAGGACGGACGGCTCTGCCCCAGCCCCCGGGCCGCTGCCGCGCCCTCCTGCCCCGCTGCGCCATGGCCGTGCCCGTGTTCTGCAACGCCTGCCTGTGCGAGCCCCGCAACCCCACGCCGCGGTTCAGCCTCACCAGCTGCGGCCACGTTTTCTGTGAGATTTGCCTGCAGAAAGGTAATGGTTGCTGGGGCGCGCCCGGCGGGGCGGGCTGTGCGGGCGTGCACACATCCACCCTGAACATTGGTACTTCTGACCCGCTGTGGAAAAAAGAAAGGCCTGAGCACTTTTCCGAATGTTGCTGATCAGCCTTTCCAATCCTTGCTATTGGTTTGCTTCAAAGAGTAAAACCCGGCTGTGACCACTTCCAGGTGGATGTGGCTTTGAGAGCAAGCCTTGGGCACAGGCAATGGTGGCTCCAGTGAAACCGGATTGTGGATGCTTAGGATCCATAATTTTGTAAAACCCAAAGAGATGGCACTCTCTTTTGGCTAATTTGGGAAAATGAATGGTTTTGCATTAATGAAAGAGCAGTTTAAAAAACGTAGGATTTGTTTAGGGTAGGTTTTGGAAGTAGTCTTACTACTAAGAAGGCGCAGTGTTTTTCCTGAAAACTTTCAGCAGCATGAGGGAAGATTGGAGGTGATGTTTTGAAGCTCTTGTGTTACGTACAATTCCAGAATCACAATTTGGGACTCCTGTGATGTTCTCGGACGAAAATACGTGGGAAAGGCAGAGGAATAATGAAGTTATTTTTCGTAAGAAAAATAAAGGCAGCAGACAAATACCAATGTTTTTCCCTTTGATCATGCTAAATGCCCTGGTTTTTGTAAGGGCACGCAGAAGAAATGATCAATCTGTATTTCAGACTAAAAAACTTTTGACTGGACGTTTTCACGGGGTTGCTATTGAAGATAGAGGATCAAAAAATGCAGCGTCTAAATATAGCTCGCAGGCTCCTAGAACATGAACAACATCTTTCCTCTCTGCGCTTAATAGTGTTTGGCAGAAAAACACCTGAGAGGCTACATATCTTTTTGCTGTGAATTCAATAGTAATGATAATACAAGGTTTAAAATGTATTTAAAGATGTTTATAAACATTGATCCTTAGACTCTTAAGAAGTAGCTAGTAAAATTATAAATATTGAAATAGTGTGTATTTGCTATAAATATTTTCTAATATGTTTGCAAATTATCAAAGAGTTTAAAAGTGATAAAGTTTTAAAAAGTGATTTTACTGTTTTCTCACTGGAGGAGTTCAGAAGGTAAAATTATTAATTCTTTGACATTTGTGTTTCATATATTTACTTGGGAGAACCAGACTGTGGCCCAGTCTAAAAAGCCACATATCAGGTTGACTGTAAGTCATTAGTGCACTTAAGCATACATTTAATTAAACCAGGCAAGTAGTCCTATTTAAATCAAGGGAACTAAAAGTCACCTGCATTCTGTGACACTAATGATATTCATAAAATCATTTACATGAATGCTTATTTGCAGGAGTAAGACCTGATGACATTCACACACATCTCTCCTGTGCAACTCTGTATAATGGTTGTAGAACCAAATTCTTTATTCATGTTTATTCATACTTCTTGTTTAACCTGCAGATTTCTTCCACAAGCTCCAGAGGTTTAGGCATCACATTCTATTTACAATGTGTTCAATATCTATTCAGTTTGATGTATATTTTAAGTGTGTCTTTACCTTACAGGCAAAAAAGATGAATGTTTGATATGTAGAACTGCTTGTCGTACGTTAGTCCTTTCAAAACAGGTAAATCAAGCTTTAGTTTTGTTGCATTACATTAATCTGTGGTTTGCTTAACAGCTAAATGATTTGCATTACAAAATGCTTCCTTTTTTTTTTTGCCAGCTGTGACATGACTATTTACTGATAATAGGTTGCTAAACTTAGATACTTATGCACTAGACAGCTCAGCTTTTTGTTGTGTATATTCCTTCAAGTTTAAACCTATGGAGACTTTTTAGGTTTTCAGGTTCTGCTGGGCTTGTAAATCATTCTAAACTCTTCAAGAAATGTTACTGGTTACTGTGTAACATCCGTGACTGTTATCAAAATGTGAAAAATGTTTATTGATTTTGGCATTTGTACATCACAGAAAATGAACTGTAATGAATTATTTCATGTAATGGACTGAATTGAAAACCTACATGATGGCTCAGCAATGTTTTCAAGTCGATTAGGTTTTTTTTCCCTGTTTTCTCTTAAGCTTAACTATTTTCCTCGTGGCTGTGTGATTTAGAAAGGATCTGAAATATTGTCGGGAATTCTTGTTATTCACTGGAGAATTAAGAGCTTTTAATTCCCTTTCTTGATAAATTATTATTTATGTGAATATTTAATTTTGCCATTTCTCCCAAGAGCAACCTTCTCTTTAGCTGATTGTATAAACTGGTTGGGAAAACACATTTTTGTAGACTGATGCCTACCTAAGAGACAATGCTTTATAAGGATAAAAGGTAAACACCTAAAACATTTAATAAAATTCAATACAGCTAAACATGAAGGCCTTCTAGGAATCTTGCATGCTGAAGAAAGTGCTACTAAAATAAAATTACAGCAAAAAAAAGGCAATTATAATACAAAGGAACAATGCACACAGTAATCAAATACAAAAAAAAATCAAAAAGCCCTTCATAAAAATGGTAAAGGGCATATTTTAATATGCTTTCAATATCAACCTATTGTTGCTGCAAACTTTGTTATTAATTTCAGTCAAAGCATAATTTGTCAGGGACCTCTGGAGGTCGTCTTGTCCAACACCTTGCTCAGAACAATGCAATTTTTAAGTTAAATCAGTCTTAAATTGCAGTATTTCAGGAGAACTTGATAATTTACTTCAAAAATGCAGAAGGAATTTACAAATGCAATGATTGGGATACTAACAAATATATTAGATGTTTCATTAGAACCTGCCACTGCTCTGGAGGGCTGGAAGGAAGCAAATTACCATATTCTTTAAAAAAGACATTAATGATGATTGCTTATCCTTGATTAAGAACAGATAAAATGATTGGAATGGTAATTAAAGATGCGTATTAAAAAGTCATGGCTCTATAATTCAGGAACCTGAGTGGAAATATACCTGGTAAGCTTTATGAGCTTGATGCTATGGAAGAATTCCCAATGAGGAGGAGGTCCTATAAATGTGTTAGAACTCCTAATTAAATTGTATGTTGGTGTAATCAACATGTACACATTAAAAATTCTCATCTTTACAGTAATGCATTCTTGTCATCTTTATGTCTTCCTTCTATGTCTCATGATCCCTGCTTGCTTTTCCCCAGAGGATGGTTAAGTGTTATGCTAAATCAGAATCTGGCTGTTCAGGATTTCACAATATCGTAGTAACATGGCATGCAACAGATAAAATACAAACAGTGTTGTACAAACCTTTATTTGAAAGGGTTTTTATATCAGCATGAAGCTGGTTGGGTTTTATTTTTTTCAAACCTGATAGGTACTTAAACCAAGGTCATTGCTTTGATAGAACCCTAAATAGATTGCAAGAGCTTGGTTCCTATGAATACATTTCATTTAAAGAAGCCAAATGTATTTTTGTATATTAGGTTTTCTAGCTCTTGTTTGTATTTTCTTTACATAAATTCCACGGGTAGGTTAGACTGTGCTATCTGTCTGTCTGCTTTTCTCTTTCTCCATGTGTCAGTTGGAAATCTTGGAATGCTTTGGCTAATGCCGGCCAAATTCAAAAGTGCAGAGGAAGTCTCAAATACAATTAATTACCTCCTGTGAGTTGTGTAAAGATTAGTATCTGGGGAAAGAAAGGAAAAGCAGTTTTTCTTGCTTTACCCTGGTGAGAGGAGTGCAGGTACAGCTCATCAATAATCAGAAGTGCTTTGGCAGCTGCAGGCACAGCTCTGCAGGGAGCAAGCAGTGCAGGCCAGCGTCGCTTCCTGCACAGGACATCACATAGCTGATGTCAGGATATGGGAAACAGAAGATACAAATCCATTGCAAATCCACGTTGTTGATTTAGCTCCTCACACAATTATTTTTCATACATGAGACACTCCCTTTCCTTTTATTATTAAAAAGATGTAATTTAAGCACACACTGAAAACAGGTTTGACTGTTACTGAATCTTGGATATTTGACTTTATGCTAGTTTTAAGATATTTTTGGTGTAGGTGAAAATACTGTCTTTTTAGATGTTTGTGCATTTCAAAGTGGAGCAAAGCCTAAGCCTTTTTCAGTGCACTATTTTTAATTTAAGTGACTGCACTTATCCTTCTGCTTTCTTAGTATCCCAGAAAACTTATGCTTCATTCACAGATGGCCTAGTTCTTATTTCTTCTAATAATTCACCTTTTAAATTGTTTCTATTTTTTAAGCTTTTTGAGATTTTTAATACTTCTGGGAATAATTTAGATTTTGCCTACAGCAGTTTCAGTTCTTTTTTACTGGATTTTGAAAGGTGGTTACTTACATAAGTGCTGCCTTCTTTCTGGGACAGCCTTCTCCTATTGTCTTAAGTATGCCAGCATTATTTTGTGCTTTTTTAATTCAAATTTGGGGTAGTTGTAGACCTGTCTTTTCTTATACATTTGCAATACATCAAAGAGAACCTTCCAGTTTGCAGGTAGATTTTTTCTTCCTGAGATTCATTGTTTTTGAAAGCTGTTTAACTGTTTTAACGTAGTCCTGTAACTAGTATAACTATTTTGGAGTTGTATTTTCTTCGTTTTTCTTATGAGCAGATTAGGAATGTGTGTATTCTGGATTGAACACCTAAATTCTCTACACTACTTTGTAGATTTGGATAGATGTCCAAATGTCACTATTATTATTCTGAAACTCACTTTATATTTTGCAGCATTTTTCTCCCTCACCATAAGTAATAAATGTATTTTTATTACAATGATGGCTTAGGTGTAGAGCACTTACTCTACATTTTTTAAAAGTACAGGTGGCCATTTGTGAGGCCACATCATGGTCTCTGATTAAAAGACACAAGTCATAAAATACTTAAAAAATTCAGCAACTACTTTAGGGCTCTTTCCTTATTCTAGGATAATATTCTCCTGCCCAGTGGGCAGGAGAGACAAAGGGATCCCAGTCAGCACTAGAACTGTTCTGAAAAAGGACTTTGAACCAAAACTGGTTTATAAAATGCATCCATGTGGCTGGGAATGGTGAGAACCAAAAGGGGCTGCCAGAAACTTGGCTGTTGGTCTGAATGCAGTGCCTCTTCCAGGGACCACAGCATCCTCCTTGAATGTCCTCTGGACACTGTTACTCTCTGAATCACAATAAGTATATATGTGTGTAATATATTTAAGCAAAAGCCCAATGCCTTCCAGATGGTTCATAAGGCCATTAAGGAAGACTGGGCTTGTTTTCAATTTCTGCATTATCCTATCCTGATCTGTCAATATTTTTTTTTTATTTATATACATCAGTCAATTTAAGAAACACTTTGCAAAAGACTTTATTTAATATAACTTGCTAATAAAAATCCTAACCTTGGTATACTTTCTTTTCTTCATAGATAAGTCCTGATATTCAATCACTGTTCATGGGAATAGATGTGTTATGCAAGAAATATTCAAAAGAAATATCACAGGTGAATCTGCCTTAAAACATTTTAACTCTGTAAAATAACCAGCAACTCCTACTGATTTTTATGTGAATTGGAGAAGTATATGAATGAATGCTTGAAAATTAATGTATGCCCATTACCATCTTTACTTCCTTTTCAAAGTTCTTAAGAAGACATAAATTATTTATTATGGTCACTGCTTATGTTTTCAAACTCTCTCTAAGGACCACTAGTCTGGTTATTTTAATGGTGTAAAATCACTTTCAATGCCATGCAGTGAAAAATTAGATCTGCCAGAAGCTTAAATGTGCCCAGATAGTGTGCCTTAATTATAGCAATAAAAAATTACACAGTGAAAACCTGAGCTGGCTACAGTCCTGAGCTGACTGTGCTCTCTCTCCTTTTTTCTTTTTTTTTTTTCCTTTTTTAAATCAAAACAGGTCTCTTTTTTTTCCCCAGATAGATGCACTAAATGATTCCAAGGTCAATTTCTTCCTGCTTTCTGTAAATTCTGTAATTTTCTGTAAAAATTTCTGTGAAGAGATAGGGTTTCTTTCTTCAGGCTCATTTTCCAGTCAGAAACTTCAGTAGCTGTCTGGGTTAAATGAGTGCACACAAACTTCCATTTCCTCCTCATTTTCTGCATCTCTTCAGCTTGGCTTTGGCACTTCGTGTCCCTGTCCCTGTGCATTTCAGCAGCAGTTTCAGCCACCCCAGCAGTGCATTCTCCCTGGGCCCAACTGCAGCCTTCATTGTCTGTTCTCATCTCCTTGGGTTGGGACTTGCTGATTTTTGGGTGAGCTTCCTGATCCAGCAGAACAGTGACCCAGGCAATATTGCCTATTTTCTCCAGCAATGGTCATGGATTCACATTTGCTCTACCCCAGGCTTTACAGGCTTCTCCAGAGCTGAGCTTGGCCCCTCTCCTGAGCAGGGCTCCTCCTCAGATGCAGAGGTGACACAAGGTAAATGTGAAGCCTTCCTCCACCCTTCCATTTCCACTTTTTAACAGCAGGATCATCAGTTACTCTGTAAATTGAACAAATGCAGGGAACCACACCTCCAATCACATGGGAATGCCAACTTCCATAATGTGCCAAAGGAAGGAAAAAGAGGGCTCAATCTCTAAAGGCTGAGGTGGGTTGCCTGTAGCCTGAGATAACCTGTTGGGAACATATTGAAGTATAATGAAGGCACTGAGGTGTGTTCAGAACTTGTCCCAGCATCAAAAGATATAAGAGCATCTTATCTAATCTAATATCTTGTCACAAGAGCGGGTGCTTAGGAAAGCATGAGAGCAGAGCTGGCATGTAGTGATACATCTTCAGGAGAGCCTCCCAGCTTTCAAAAACTCATGGCACAGGGATTTCTCAAGGTGGGGTTGGTCCTCTGCATTCAGAAGCTTGTGGTGGATATTTTTCCTCACATAATTGTCAGGTTGTTTCTTGCATTTTAGCATCTTTCTCATACTGCAGAAGGGAGGTCCACAGGTTGTTCACTGCATGATGAGGATTTCATTTTTCAGGTTTTAACCTGTTAGTTTCATTTGATACTCTTGAGTCCCATTCTGGAGGAAAAGGTATCCATTCCCATGCACTACATCTGTGCTAATCATTAGTTTTAGACTGCTGATGCATCCCTTCTTCAACTATCATTTTTTCAGCCATGAAGATTCCTGTTCTATGTGGTCATTCTTTTGCTGAAGCTCTTGCCTACCTCTGATTAATCTGAACCATTTTCAGACCTATTCTGTCCTTTCTGAGATGTTAAGCAGACTCAGGATATAGTAACATGCATTTTTTTAAAGGGAAATGATGATGTCCCCTATTCTTGTTAAATGACTGGTGAGATCTGATTTACTTTTTGACTGGTGCTGAGCACTAAACTAACAAATTCAGGTTTCTTCTGGACCCAAGAACTCATTTCTGAGTGAGGGGAGGCAGCTCAAAGCCATCTGAGGGTTATTTCTTCCATCAGCTCTTCTGAAGACACACCTGATCCTTTGATGGGTATCCAGTAGGAACCCCCCAGGTTCTTCCACAGGGAATAAACAGTGACCATTTAAGCTGGAGGCTTCTCTATGGGTTTCTATTCTCAGAGTGTTTCTTCTTGGTTGTCTCTGTTCCTTCACATTTTTTGGCAGTTTTCTTGCACATGAGAAGAAAGATTTATTAGAAGTTATTGCTTATGGTAATTTGTTCCTCAAGCTCTTGTCTTGCCTACCTTGTCATTTTTACTTTCAACCTGTCATGGTATATGATCCTCATTTGGACACAAGAAGTGCTTACACATCACCAGACTGTGTGTCTAACAATTATTTTTTAATTAACAGGGTATTTTTACAAGGCATATTATAATTGCCAGTAAGACAGATTACTTTTTATGTTGCCATTAATTTTATGTGTTTGCTTAGCACTAATGAATAAGAAACACTGCAGCTAAACTGGCTTTCTAATGTCTTTACCTTTTTATTGAACACAGTGTTAAAATACAACTTCAGTGAAATAAATCTACCAACTCTAGTGTAGGCCATATTGGATTAACTTAACTTCATAAGACTTTCTCTATCAGTGATAATAACTGAGAATGTTTTGGGGGTTTTTAGAAGAGGATTTAAAGAAGATATGTTCACTACCTATTAAAATACAGAAAACTCTGAATACTGTGAAGTAGTTCTTTTCCATTACTTCTTTGTTGAGGTGCAGAAATGTAATTATGTGAAGCTTGATATAACTTTATCTATTTTTAGGTTTCAGAATTTCAAGAAAAACATCGTAAGCATTTATTAACGTACCACAAACAAAAGGTAACTCTAATTGTGACTTTCCTGGGTTTTGTTAATGTTTGCCTTGTTAGTTTGGTTTATTTTTAGAAACTATATTAATCTTTTATCAGAATACTTAGAATAATTTATCAGGATTGACTCATTTCTGTCATTATAAATACCAGTTTTTAATTGTTTAAAGTCTCTGACAATTCTATTAATTCTGGTGACTATTTTTAATAAAATATTCTAGTTGTGAGGTGATTAAGATTAAATGGAGAATCAAAGGACAGGGAGGAAAGAAACCAATTCACTGTATGGAGGGGAAAGTGGAAGAGGTGGGGAGAGATAGATGCTAGAAGATAAGCCCAGAGGAAAAGAAGACTAGGTCTGACAAAATAAATGAGAAACTTGACCAATGGGGAACAAGACTGAGGGCTAATAGCCTGAATTTGGGATAGCTCAGTGGGAAGAAGGACAGAATTAATTATTCTGTGAAGAACAGGTACTGCATTTGTGACTCTGCTTCTTCCTTTGTAGGTTGGAAGGCAGATTTCTTTTTCATTTTTCAGCTACTTCTAAATATTTGATAAAATAGTTGGATGTTTCTTTCATTTCTAAGGACGTTGGATATTGCTTAAAGCTACTTGGCAGTATTGGTGGCTTGACCCATGAGTGGGTGCCCCATGTATGAAATGACAGAGAAAAGCTCACAGAGCTGCTCCATTGGCCATTTCATGTGTGAGGAGAGTTTCTGGTATGATTTTCATGGATAGAAAACTTGGAAAATTAGGTTCTCTGTGGCCCATTCTTCCCTCTTCTTCATGAATGCATTTTGGGATCAGTTGTAGTGTACTGTGGTGTGTGTAGTTCTTTTAGGGTCCTGTCCTGCTTTCGAAGCCAGGCCAGGGAGGAATCCCAATTTCATCCCCCTTCTAATCTATTGTACCAACTCCAGATGGTAAAAGTGAAACCTGTAGACAAAGTAAAATAAATCTCTTAGTAGAATTCAGCATAAATAGAGATGTTATCTCCAAAGAATCTGTGGAGAGTTTTGATACTTTTTAAGATAATTTTCTAAGTTATTTAAGGTTTAGATAATCACTCCACGGTGTTTGTAAAGTACTCAGGGATGGTGCTTGACCTAAGGAAGGTGTTCGGGTGACAGTACCGAAACAGTTGAAAATACAGCTGGTTGCTGCTTCAGTGACACACTGTTTTGGGTGGGTTTGTTGTTGTTTTGCTCATTATGTGTATTGTTAGTATGCTAAAACTGCTTGCTTTGGATCAGTCAGGAGAGGCTGGTTGTATTAAGCACCATTCCAGTTTCTCATGCGTGGCTGTCTTGTTTCAAGTCCCCTTGCTTACTTGTAGTTTGTCATCCCTGTCACTGTCAACCAGCAAGGTCTCATGGTCATCATTAAACTGCTTTGTTGCTGTTTCTGTGAGTTGTGCAGATATTGGGGTGCAGGTGATAGTGGGCACTTGCTGTCCATATTCCTGGCAGGTCTAGATGCCCTGTTATGCTAGGATCCCAAAATACTGAAAATCAAACAGTTACCTTCTTTAAGGTACTTTGGTCTTAAAATTACTCAGTCCTACAGAGCGACCGGGTAAAGTACATTCTTCCTGACTGATCACTTTCTCAATCAAACCTAGCTCTCATTAGAAAGAAGAAAACAGAAGAATACCAAAGACCAGATCTTACATAAATTATGTCTTCAATCTCTTTTGCAGACTTTTGCATCTGCAAAAAGAGAATAGTATCTCCCACAAACAATATGATTTTATAAATCAGGTAATTTTATTAAAAGACTCAAATAATAGTGTGCGAAGCATGAAAAGTTAACAAGCAAATTCATAATTTGCCTTCAAATCAAAATATGAACAGTGTGAAGAATTAAGGTCACATAATGGAAATTAAGGGTAAAATATAGATGCAGTATTGAGGCTATTGAGTAAATTTTTACACCCTTCATTAAATATAATATATGTTCACATTATGAAAGACTGTAAAAAAATGCACATACTAGGGAGCTGATCTAATGTTCTTAATATTCTTCAATTTTGCCAGCTCATAACATTCTTTAATGGAGATATTTTTTGGTTGTGTCTCTAACATAGTAGGAAATACTTTTCATTTAAGCTTATTACAAATAGATACTGCAGTGAACTGAATACATTTTGAATCTGAAATGAGAAATATGGGAACATGGCATTTTGTACATTTATTGGTAGCTTTTTCAGATAACTCCATATTAATCATAACATAGCTTTTATATCAGATATGGAAAATAGGAAGCAAAAGAAAAGAAAACTGGTTTTAAGCACTTTTCTTAGTATTCTTTTATCCAGTGTTACTAGCACACTTAACAAAAGGTAATCAAACTAAGTCTTCATCTGCCAAAAAGAAGCATATCTCTTCCAGACTGACTGTTTAATGGATCCATAACACAGCCATAACAGCTCCAATAAATCTGGAATAGCAATGATGTCTTAAGATTGAAACCAATAGAAAGCAGCCTTTCAACACTTTAGAATACTAGTAGGATGAAAATGAAGCTGTATATCACACAAATAGATTTTGTTTAAATCTGTGATTATCTCACAGATAGCAAAGCTGGAAGAGTCTCTCAAGAAAGTAACAGAACAAATGCAACAGATACAATGGTAAGAAGTTTAATGCAGCAAAATTAAATGTAATCAGACAACAGTAAGTTTAATTAATAAAACAGTAAAACTTCCATGTTTTGTCTTACTTTTTTTACAGAAATAAATGAATAGTGATTTCTGACATCAGATCCATTTTATTCACATTAATCAGTCCTGTCAGGAAGAAATCCTTTTATTTTAAAATTCAACTTAGTAGTTAACTCAGAAATGAACTTTTCATCAAGTCTGTCATATAGATACTCTGTTTTAAATTTTTTGTTTGTGGTTACATAACCACCTTTTTGTATTTTGCAATGGACTTTCTAGCAGCAGCCTGGAAAATACTGTGATACCTTTCCTGGTATCTTAGCCCATTTACAAAGTTACCAGAGTTTTGTGGCATGGTTCTCATCTTTTATTTTTCTAGTAAAAATTGACCTCTTGTCTCATCTTGAATTAGTCTTTTTTCTCAAATGTTTCAAAGTGGTAGCCAAGAGGTCGCTCATCTTTATCCCGGTTTCATGATGGATACACCTTCATCTTTTCATCTTACTTATTTCCAACATAGAGCCAAAACTGTTACTGAAATCTCCTTAATTTGAATGGAAATGAAATCAGCATTTTAATTGCACAAATTTCTTGATCTTTATTCCTTTTCTGTGGGTTTTTTTTTTCAGTACAGACTTTCCCTTGGCTCTAAAATGCACATAATACTGTATTGTGCTCTCTTAGACTGCCTGGTGCAAGGTAACAGAAAGAAAATATAAAGGAAACTCTGTATGTCGTGGATTATTACAGTTTATATACTTTTATTTACTGCCTCTGTTTTATTGTCTACATCTCAAATAAATAGCATCTTGGTTATATCAAATACAGAGTTCTTACTGAATTGTAGATTTTTTTTTTTGAGTTCTACCAAGAGAGTAGTGTCCTAGGGCCTCTCCTTGCTTGCCCAGTAAACATGTTCCTCCTATTTAATGGCTCTTGTCAAAGGTACCAGTTTTACAAAACTATTGGTGAATATCATGAAGGTGCCAACATTTCTTTCCATAACTAGATTTTTAAAGTTTGGTAAATGTATAATTTTATGAAATGAAATTAATTTTGGGCTTAGCTATAGTTAATAGGTGTATTTTAACATCTTTTTTCTCTAAAGTACTTTGCCATTATGTTGTGCTAAATTGATATTGTTGGGTATGTAATGAGTGCTGCAGATATTATGATACAAAGAGAAAGTTCATAGCTTATCAAATAAATTTTTATTTTGCTTCATGGCAAATATTGTCATGTTAAAACCTGCTACTGATGGATAAAATGCTTTAATTTTATACTTTATTGAGCAGTTAGACATGTGAACTAATCAATCCAGCTTTCAATTTATATCTGTTGTTTCTTCTTTCCCCTTTAGTATGAAACCTCCTGAAAAAACAACACCATTGCCATTTTCCAGTACAAGCAGAAATCCATTTTCCAGTAAGAAGTGTTGGTTTAAGATATTAACTATGGGATGCCTGTCACTGGACATAGCTATGTTCTAATATTAAATTTCTTAATGACTTCAGTTCCTTCAAGAAAACAGAATGTTTATTCTTCATATTCTCTTCATTCTAGTCGTCCTTCCACTTCTGAAACGTAGGTACAAATTTGTTAATTTTCAGTGAAAATCTTAACTAATATTTTATACTTCTTTTGTAGTGAGTTTAAAATATTTTTTGATTTTGTGTTTTGTTTCTGCAAAATGTTAAAATATGAAAGAAATGAGGAAGGTCCTATCTACCCAAGTGTACCTAACAGTTGTATGGATTGTGGTCACTGGAAAGAAATCTAAGGCATGATGCACCTTATTCCAAAGAATTTCTGGATGAATGGATAGATAGGTAGATAGTTTAGAGAGACACTCTCCATTTACCGTAGGGAAAAACTAAATTTGTTGCACGGACACCTGTATGTTCTCTGTAGTTGTCTCAAGTTAGATGGGATGATCCAGTCCAGTAGGGCTCATTTAGTTTTAAGTAAAATGAATATACAGCTTGCTAAAGCTAAAATGTTTATATGCCTTTGACTGTGACTTTCTTTTCTACAAAAAAATAGCGTTTCAGAGTGCCCTTGTTGTGGATACAAATGACAAATACATAAATAGGCATATTTATTCAGACAAATAGAAGAATAACGATGCTAATCCTAAAATAACTTCTCTGTTAATGTCTAAACCAAAGCTCAGAAACAATGAATAGATTTTTCTTACTGCTAGTGAGTTTTGGAATAAGTCCTAAATACTTATATGTGTTATGCATTATGTATTATGCTTTTCCATTACTAGTCAAATTTAACATTAGAATCTAACATCATTTTAGTCTTTATAATGAAAATGTTATTTTTATTACAATGTCATACTTATTTTGACCTTTCTTGCAAGGATGGAGGCAATGGAGATTGATCCTGTACCTTCACCAATGAGGAAAGTAAGTGGGTTTTTTTTAATATATGTTTATGTATAGTTACACATATATATTCTTTTGATTTCTCCTACTCTGTTAGTGCTGAAAAAAATAGGATTCTTCAAAACAATTCTACTGTGCATGCTGATTTCAGATGTGCTTGATGCAGGGTAGAAGTCAGATACTCCCCAAAAGAAACCAAAAGGAAATAAATCACAACATTTATTTCTGGAATTATATTCTCCACATGCCATATACAGGCTTTTAAACTTATGATGCCAAATTAAATGGCACATTCTTAAAATCTCAATATTACAAAAATGTCAGTAGTCTGAAAGCACCGTTTAGACTCTGATACCTGAGTAAGGAATTGCAAGTTTTGAGTGATACTGCTAACATGAGAATGAAGGCAGGAGCTTTTCATGGTGCTGGTATCCTGGTTAGGAGAGGTAACATCCAGGAAAGGATGCTGTCTTATAAATGGAATCTCAGCACAGAAAACAACGGGAGTTTCTGATCTGTTTCTTATCTGAATGTGACAGATAAGAATAAAAATACACCTATTCTCCCCTGCCCATAGATCTTTAAAAATAGTAACTTAATTCTTAGGTTTTGCATATTAGTGCTATGAACAAAACTGACAGCAGGGAGTTCCAGAAATCTGTAGGCTCTTCAGACCTCAAAAATACAACACTATTGCTTAAAATGTCTTAATAATTAATATACTTATTAAACTGTGGTTAATGACTTGCCATTCATTTAGCTCGAGACACCAACTGGTCCAACAAGATTATCAGTAATAACTCCACCACAGGATGGACGTATGGGTGAGTTAAACTTTGTAACTGAGTAACATTTCTGTTACATTAAGAGGATGAATAAATTAAAATGCATACATTAGGAATTTACTTAAAAAATTTGAATTGCGTTGAGGTGTAAGGAATTTACCATGAGGACTTCAATCCAGCAGTTGGGAAATTATTAAAATGAAGTGTGAAATGTTTTCCTAGTACTTACCTCTTCTGTTCAGGAAATGATTACTTGTAACCAAACTGATTTTTGCCGAGTCAACAGTTGCAAAGAAAATCCTGTAACTTATATGTATGCTTGAACAGAACAGGAATACTTGCAATATACGTTGTTGACCCTCTGTTAAGCTTCATAATTTTATCTGTTTGTGGTTAACAGAGAGTAATGTTGTCCACAATGTCATATTAAACATTACATGAAGGAAAGGGGGAAAACTAAATGGGAGTTAAGAAAATACTAACAGAAGTGAGGTAGTTGAGATCAAGAATTTCTTCAAAAAGATGAATTTTTTTTTCACCCTATCACTGTGATAAGGTATAAGACATTTTACCTGCCACTACTTACTTTCATTCCTTCATACCCTGAGCTAGGGTAACACTCAGATGTAGATAAGACATGAGTAACAGCTTACTGAAATTGGTGCAGTCTCCTGAGAACTGTTTATTTGTGAGGAGTCTCCCAGAATTCCTAATGCTTTGCAGGCCTACTATTCGTGTGTCTCTCTCATTCTTGGTTTTACATTCAGCATGCTTCTGCAGCAGTCCATGCTCAGACAGGCTTTCACCTGGCTTCAGCAGTTCGTAGAACCCATCTCCAGCCACATAAAGAGCTTTTAGCACTCTTGTGTTTTTACATGGTGTAAATGTCCCAAAACAAAGAGAAATGCAATTGCAATGCAATTTCAATGAAGGAGGAAAAATTGCTTTTTCTCTGTTATGTCTGATTTATAGCTCAGATCCTTTCTAAATGCATGGTTGCCTATAAATTTAGGCATAATAAGATAAAGAGAGCTGAGGTTAACTGTTTTTTTTTATTGTGTCTAAATGTAAATAGATATTTATTAGATAGTAAAATTATATGTAGAACAGTTATGTGTTCAGCACATTTCAGAACCATCCCATAAAGTTTTGCAGTAGACAATGCTGAGGGAGTCAAAGTTTATGTGCAAAAGTAAGGGCAAGTGGAAACAATGATTTAATGGTGCACTAAAAATTTCCTTCTCAGAGGTGGATGGGGTAAAAAAAGATCAGTGGAAGAACTGGAGCACTTCAGCACAGTTGTCTTGATAATCCAATAATAGTCTAATAAATTGAAAGAAGGTGAAAGAAACCAACACGTGTTTAACTGGAACAAGATTTGCAGGGATGGTGCAATATGATGTTTTTGTGACAGCTGAGCTCTCTCATTGACTTTTGTAATTGTGCACCATTTTTAATTCTTGAATGAGCCAATCATGAATTTGCCCCAAATCATGCAATAAAATTACTAATCTCTGTTTCCAGAGTTATCTCCTAAGTAAAATGGGTAATTCAAATTGGTCCTGTTTTCAAAAATCTGATTCCAACAGGTAGCGTATCCTACAGAAGTTCTCAGACATCTCTAATAATGCCAAGTCAAAATATTGGAGCAGGCTCTACAAGGTAATTCAGTATTTTTTCAAGAGGTTACCATCTCCTATAAGAGACTGAAATTTCCCCTCTGGTCTGTATTAATCTGTATGTTTAAAGGTTATATTCTAGATCTGAAGAAGTGTTATTGTGCAGCCTGGCTATCACCTACGTGAATGTGTTTTGGTGGAAAGTTTTATTTTGAAATCACGTTTTACAAAAATAATCAGATACAATCTGAGCTTCTCTAGCTGTTGACATCTACAGTCACGGTACTTCTATAAAAAGGGGTAATAATTTTATAATAAGGAAGTGGAACAATGTCTCTGCTTTATCATTCTTATAGAAATCAGAGATAAAAGCACAATATCTGTACAAGGGCTGTTCTCTGAATAACCTGAACTTTGCATGCAGCCTGCAACAGGTGTTTCTGGTTTTTTCATTTAAACATTGAAAATCTCAGACTGAGAGAATTACTAATATCAATAAATAACTTTAAATGGTTCCAGAAAAATTCAGCTCTTGTTCTTTATAATCATTAAGCCAAATATGTCTTCCTAGCAGAAGTTTAAAATATATGTAACAAAGTACTTCTTTTTTTCCACCTCTGGTTCCATAATTTGTTTTGTCAGTCTGCTTCTTTGAAAGATGTAGAAATCTTAAATAAGTAAAAATATATAATTTATAACATTTTCCTTTAAAATATTAGCACAATGAATTGAAGTAATTTTGAAATCTTTTGTATTGTTATAGAAGTAGCCTGAAATCACATGCAAGAATTAATTCCATTAACAGATCCACCCCTTTGAGATTACCACATGGTGTGTGTCCGTCATCATCTGGATCCCAGAGCAGTCGAAGGGGATCATGGGCTAATTCTGATTTCAGAACCCCTCAGCTGTATCCATTTACATCACCTTCCCCACAGCTGCCTCTGTCAAGGCAGCCAATCACCATCCCTGGACTTCTGCAAAGACAACAGTCAGGCAAGTGTATTTATAAAATAACATTTAACGCTTCCTGAAAAATTTTCTACTCAGCAGCCTAAATATGTTAACCAACGTAAAAATGATACTTCAAAATTGAAAGTAGGCTCTCAGCAAAATATGAAAAATGTTGGTGTTTACGATTGTATTTTGCCTTGGTCTTATGTGCAGGAGAGTATCTGCTGTGAAAATGTGTTCTTGCTTCATTTCAGAATGATATTTTAACAGAAATTTAAATCTGATAAGGTCCTAATTTTCTGTCTCAGCTTCACATTTCTTAAAGATCTGCCTGTCAGGACATCCATGTAAATGTCCACAAATCACAGTAAAAAGGGAGCTAGTCCAGGGTATTGTTTGTTGAGTGCAATAGAAAACTAGCAAAAATAGCTGCATAGACATCAGCCCAAGGGGGATGGATGTGGGTAGAAATTGCACTGGGGCAGATGAATTAATAAAATCACAGAATCATAGGCATACTCATAGAACAGCCCTGGTGAGGAGGCATCTTGTGTGGCCCAGCCCTTTTTGGAAAAGAACCTAGAGGAGGTTATGGAGCACCCTGACATCGCATCTTGCAAACTGAATTCTCCTTATTGCAGAGTTTGCATCACGAATGAATTTTTTTTTAACTTACATTAAAAAGATAATTCATCTAAAGCACTTTTTAGTCCATACTAATAAATGTGATCTTCCTGTACATCCCAAGCAGTTTTGAGTTCATGAAACCAAAATAAAAATATTTTAAGAAATGAAGGCTTGTAGCATGTGAAAGCTTACATCACGATTGTTGTAATTGTGAATTTTCTGGACAGTGATACAGCATGTGAAATAATGCATGAACCTGATGGGATCTCTAAATAATGTGGGAGAAATTAATGTTATAAAAAAAGTAGCTGTATTGAACTTTAGTAATAGATGTCATTTTGCTATATGATTGCAATGAATTGCAGTTCATTTACAGAATAATACTTTGGAGATTTACTTGTGTAGCTGAAATTGGAATATGGCAAAAATGCTTTTATGGAAATAAAGAGGAGCATATTTGCATTCATGACAACAGCAATAGAAAAGTTTTCATCAAGTTGTATAGGTTGTATTTTTAATTTTTGATAGTTTTGCTTTTCCTTATATAAATTCCCCAAATAATTTACATGAATAAAGTTTTCCTTTAGCTTTACCTAGTGTTTTTTTCATTTGTACTTGTATTTTTATTCTAGGATCAACTCATTTTGGAGGACATTCCGCAGAGAGATGAGCAAACATCTGTTAATTGTTTTGGTTAAGAAGCATCTGGAGAAGCATTACATAGTCTTTGGATACCAAAGTATTTGTAGCTTCTATAACATGACAAATTGGCAGAAAACAGCTAATTGTTCAGCATTAATACTGTATTTAAAACATCACACTGATCTTTCTGATTAACATCTACAGGAGTTTTAAATGGGAGTACAAAATTTTTTTGTGTATTGAAATTCTGGCTTCAAATATATTGTATAAATAAAAGTCCTTTATTACCTAAGTGTTAAGGCAAAACATGATTGATTATATGTTGAATGAGCTTTTTTTTTGCTGTGAGTGCATTGAGCTGCAGGAGAACTCTGTAAATAATTGTGCCTGTACAGTATTAGAGATGGACTGCAGTCCTAAAAAAAAAAATAAATTAATTTATGGATTTTTGTTTACAGAATTCCAAAGTTTGGTTCTTACTCAATATACCTCTTTTTGTTTGCACTCTTGCAAAGGGGTAAGTTTTGAGGGATATTGCTTTCTAGCTGGCTCTGCCAAGCTCATAACACAGCATCTATTCCCCACTTGTGAAAGTTCACCATTTGGTTTAGGTAGCAACGATTTCTTCCCAAAATGGAATGAAATGGGGGAACTGGGATGAAGAGACTAAACACAGCGAAGACTACTTTTACTTTTGCCCAGGAACAGCAACTGGAGACTCTGAATGAAGGGTGCCAGAATGCAGCCTGTTCCTTCTCAGAATCTCTTGAGCTCACACCTCCACCATCACTGTGTATGTGGCAAAATTTTGGTATGACTGAGTCATCAAATGCCTTTGTTTTGTTTTACCTGGACTGTTTTAGGTATAATAAAACTAAAAGCTGCTGGGGTTTTTTTGAGATAAAGTGAATATGTGATAAATTTCTTTTGAGTTGAAATGTTTTACTTTTCACATCCCAAGTGGATGGGAGAGAGAAAATTTAATGAAAGGTTCCAGAGTTGAGGTGAGAATTGGGAGAGGTCATTCACCAAATACCATCATGGGCAAAACAGACTCAACTTGAGGGTATTAATTGAATTCATTACTAACAAAAGCAGAGCAGGAGAATGAGAAGAAAAATAAATCTTAAAAACACCTTCCCCCCACCCCTCCCTCCTTCCCAGCTCTACCTCCTCCCCAGAAGTGCAGGGAAACAGGGAAAGGGGGTTAAAATCAATTCATCACATGTTTCTTCCACTGCTCATGGAGAAGAGCCCTTGCCCTTCTCCAGCATGGGAATTTTCAACTTCACATTTGCCTTATTTCAATGTATAACTGCCTTTACTTTTTTTTACCATGGGAAGGTTGATGTGTTTTCTCCTCCTCAGTATTCTTACACTTCAAAGCTTAGCTGGGATCTCGAAGTCAGCAAACACCCAGTCGAAAGATTTAATTTTACAGTGCCACAGACATGTTCAAATAAAGATGTGTAGTGTAACTCCTAAAGAATTTCTACTCTCCTTTAGTTCCAGATGAGCTTGAATAGCTTGAAAAGTGAGGCTGGTAAAATATTGCCAGCTTCGACATTGTATATGCCCCACAGGTTTTCTGTTTGTTTGGATCCCAAGTAGGGATTTTCTCTGATCTCTGTTTCATCACACTGCAGTCATCATCCAAGTCTGTGAAGTCATACTGTAGCCTTTATAATTGCTGGATGTTGCATTCTGCAGTCAGGTGGAATACTTCGATTTTGTTAGTTTTGTTTCATCCCACCTGGCCAGCCCTCATCAATTGCAGAATTCAGCTTCATGAAGCTGAAGATTTGTGTCTATAAATGGGCCTTGTCTGAAAGAATTCACGTAGGAAAGAGTCATAGTGCTAGATGTACAACACTCACAATAACAAAGAATTACCCTGTCATTCAGAGATGTGAATAAATATCCACAGAGAGCTGAGTGATTGCTGTTTCCTGCTCACCACAGTGGTTTCCACATAAATTCAGTAACAATCTTCATGGTTCAGGCAATCATCAGTTTACCTTTTCTGTGGTGAAAGCTGGACACAGGCAGACTGTGTTTTGTAGCTGTAGGTTGAGATAAGAACTTGGAACATCACATCAATAAAGATGAGAAGTGTAGTACGAAAATGGATATTTATATTACTTCTGCTTTGAACTACGTAGAAATGTCTGGTAGTATCTTCTACTTAAGATGTATTACCTAATCTATTTGAGCCCACAGTCTAATCCTGAAGAAAAAAAAATCCAGCAACCTCATCTTCAGAAATATTACAGCTTTGAAAGGCATCTTGAAGAGAAAACAGGCTGTAATTTGAGTAAGAAAGCAAAGGCACAGGAGCTATCCGTGCTGAGCAGAAACACTTTTGAATGACATCCTCTTGCTTCCACTTCAAAAAAAAAACCCCAAAAAATTAATGAACTGAATATAATGTGAAATTTTTCAAAACTTGCATCTAAGTGGCTCTTATATAAATCAAAATAATATCTAGGGAAAAAAAATTTTCAAGGAAAAAACAGTTTGAGGAATGTTATTTGCCAAGTTCAATGCTTCTATAATTTGTTCAAAAAATTGAAAATACTAAATTCGATATTTTAATCTTTAAGAAGAGGAGAAGGGGAAAAAAAAAGGAAGGTGTTTTCTAGCTTCCAATAGGCACAGAAGTTCCTGTATGACTCTCGTAGGCATTTGTCTTCACAGAAATTTTCTCGCTTTTGCGAGGAATTGGTCCTTCACGTGCAAGAAAATTTGCAGTTCGCTGAGGATACAGCAGAGGGTGCTGAGTTACCTCTGAACAAATTCACTCATCACTGCTCTTTGGCTAAGGGGACTGAATCGTGGCCTTTTCGGTATGGAATTTATATGGAAAAGCTACAGACGTTGAGAGGAGGAGCAAGGATGTGATGTAGAGTGTGAATGTGAAACAACAGAAAAACCCGCGAAGGTGAAGAGCAAATGTGAGGGACTGCGTGAGGTCACTGGGAGTTAAAACAGTAACTCAGATACAGGAGTCCTCAAGGGTGGGAAAGGTAAAAATGGAAGCAAGGGCCAGTCATGCCGGGGGGGGGTAAGCAGTAGTGATCTGAAGGAAGAAATTATTTAGGCTTAATTTTGAAAATTTCTGAGCAGAGGACTTTTGCAATGCACATTGAGTGTTCAAGGCTTCAGCATTAAGAAGCAGCTGAGGCTGTGCTGTGTAACTGAGAAACAGAGACTGAACCGACCTCCAGTTCTTTTCGGTGTTTCTGTCTGCAGCTTTCTGGCTTTAAGTCGTAAGAGGGCACTAATTTATCTTCTGCAGTTTTCTGGGAGAGAACACGAGTATGTATTTCACTACAAGGGTGTTTTATGCACACACAAACAATAGCAGAGGATTTTATTACGAGTCAGAGTCGTGCTATTCATGCAATGGGGTCAGCACTCATGCTGAAGGTATCCTCTTGTTTGCATTATCGTTGCCAGCTTCAGCTTCATTTCACAGTCATCACATCTCCCTCACAAGGTGATGCTTATGCCATAAAAGGCAGCATCATGTCTATTTATTCCTGTGTGACACAAAGGAAGTCTGTTGCAGACAAATGCTTGGTCTGTTAGACATAATACCTGATACTTGCCAAGGAGCATTTTCTACAATTGTGCCAATTAAAATGTGAAATTGCTACCACTTATTTTTGAACTCTCTTGTTCTGGCAGTCAGGAAAGAATTCCGTAACTCATCAAGATGCAGCACTGTCAGCTTATCTATGATAGTCCTATTTTCCTCTAGAATTTAACCTGCTCGTGACCTGAGGAAATGCAATTTGATAATTCTCTCCTTCTGTGGTCTCTGGGTCAAAAATGCCGACATACTTCAGTCTGCAGATCAGCTTTGTGTGCCTTTGGAGCCCAGGCTGTTTCTGATGGTCTGACGTGCCGTTGTGCCAGACTCCTCCTGCAACTCTCTTCTGTGCAGATAAAAACTGCTGTGCAAATGGGAGGACACTGCTCATGTCCATGCTGTAGTGTTTGGGGTTCTTTCACATTGCACCTTTAGGATTGCTGGATATCCCACCAGCTCCAGAAAGATTTAGCACTATGCAGTCACTAAATCATCTGCATCACAAGAACCCGACTGCTACAATGCTGGGGAAAGCTGCCTTTCACAACAAAATGATTGACTCCCCGAGTGTCTCCATGGAGAAGGTTAGTGGTGTTCTGCCCTGAGGATTCTTTTTCTGGTGTGTCACATGAGCTCTGGGCAACTCTTCCCTTGATTATGTCTAAAGCCCTGATAGTTTGTCCCTTGAAATGATAGTAAATATTTGTCCTGGGCTCATTAGAGTAGTATCAGGGACTAGGGTGCCAGCTGGGCATCTGGTATCTGGGGGGATAGGGAAAGAACTTTCTTGGAACAAAATGATAAATTCGTGTGGTGACGAGGTGGGGAAGGACGTGACTCTGCATGTGAAGTGTGAAAAGCTTTTCAGTGTTAGGAGTCAGTGAACAAGCTCTGTTAGCAAGTTACTCGCAGTTTGCCACCAGCAGAAGAGGAAAAATCTTTCTATTCTGCAAGTGGAGAGAGTTGCTTTCCTTTTGGACACACAGGACATGGGAAAGGTCCCTCACAGCCCTACCCACAGCAAGCAGCAGTCCCCTGACCTTGCTGCCATGGAGCTATTCAGAAGCCACCAAATCTAGAAAAGTTGCTGTTCTACATCCTGGTCCACCTTGCAATACTCTAAAACCAGGCACTGGTGCTGCCAAGGCCCACATGTAGAAAGCTCTGCAGGAAATGAGCAGTGTTGAGAGATTCCACATTACTCCTGGCACTCTGGAGAATCACCCTGTGCTGGCAGTATTTTGTCCTAACCAACCCAGGGCCTCCCAAATAAAGGCACTCAACACATTTCCTATCAGGGCAGTCTCCACAACAAGATCAAGGGCTGTCTATCCCCATGTTAAGGCATCTGGAGGAAAAAACACAAAAGAGAGGAGGAAATCAGTCCCACTAGACATTCCTAAAAGCTTTTTCTGGCCCCTGCCTTAACCAAGCACACATTTTAGCCATGTTTCACATCCTTGCCTAGCTCAGTGTTGAGCCAAACAGAAGCTGACTTTGGAGATGGTCGAAGTACATCTGTGTCTTTATGCATTTGGCTGTGCAGAATATGGTTTAAAAAAATAATATTTCAGCCATCTCCAGCTCCTCTGAGCTCAACCAATTTGAAACAGGCAGGACAGAGCTCCGAGAGTCACCGTGAGTGATGACAGGCAAGGCTTGGTGTGATGGGAGTGAGGAACAGATGGGCCATTTGGGATTTCCCAGGCCAGTTTCAGCTATGGTTTTGACCTAAGTCTGCACACAGGACCCACCCTAGGAGGGGTCAGCTCTCAGGTGGTCACCTGTTATGCTGCCTGTCACCTGTGACATGGGAACATTATAAATCAGGATGGTGCAGGGGAGAGGAAGAAAAGCCTAGCTGGGGTATAGAGCATGGGATAAAGGAAGGAAGAAAAAAAGCAGCCAGGAGTATCAAGGAATGTTTTCAAGGTAAACTACATCCTTCTAGTCTTGCTCCTTGTGTGTACTCAGATGTTCATGCATGTTCTCCTTTTTGCTGTTCCCCATACAATGTTAGCAGTAGAAGGTGTTTAAAGCAAGGAGAGACTGGAATACCTAAATGAGAGTTGTTTAAATGCCCCTGGTCAAGACTTCTACTGTTCTGTGGTCTGATACCATTCTTGGAATAGATATGCAGACCTAGTTCACCTTACTTTTTTCTTTCATTGTGAGCTCTGAAATGGGCATTTCCAGGTTTTTATATATTTATTTATCTTCCTGTTAGAATCTCTGCAGTTCCTAGTAATGGCAGGTCATTTAGAAATGATGCCGTTTTTCTAACTGAGAACTAAATAGATGAATGGATAAGAAACAAGGCAAATAACCTTTAAAATGTAGAGGACTTGCATTTTCCACAAGTGTAGTGCAGTTACTGTTTCTTCTGACAGTGTTTCACAGCTTACCAGTGGAGTCTATGGAGTGTGTGGGTAAAAATAACACAGCCTAGCAATGTTACAGCCCCATACATTAAATCTTTGCTGAAAAAATTAAAAATAGAGCTGAAGTTTGCCTATGTGAAATTACCAAGTTTGCAGATTATTAGCATGAATGTAAAAAGCTCCTAGCACAACATACGGTAAATACATTAGCGCTATATTCCAGAAATCATCATTTTCCCAAGCTATAGTTCTTGCTGACATATGTGGTAGAAAGGCTAGTTCTGCCAACTGTCTGCTTCCTTCATATCCTCTCATTTTGGTGCAAGTTTAAAGCAATATGCTTAATGGCCTCAGTCTAGTACTTTGAAAAATTGCAATACTATCTATCTGTGTGGAAAGTCACATATCAATGACATTTGGTTGGCACAGCGGATTTGGAGAAAAATGGCAAAGAAAAGAGTTGGCAGTGAGTTTTGAGAAAAAAAAAAAAAGAATCAGAAAATGTGAGTCTGTATGCCGTAAACTCAAGTTTTATTTGCTCATATATCACTCTGTCAGGGTTTTCAATAGTTCTTGTGGAAAATGTGTAGCTGAAATATAAAGAAGCTTTTACACATAGTAAGGATTTTCCCTTTAACCCAATTGGTGTTCTCCCAGCCTATGCCATACCCAGTATGCTGGGTAGTACAACATCATCTCCTAAAAGAACTGCATGAGCCCTCAAAGTAATTTCTCTATTAAAGAGCCCATCCATGCACGTTTTGCAGGACATGTGTGAGGCAGGAGGGGGTGTGTGTGCACAGGCTGGATGTCTGGTACTCTGCCATGGATGCACAGGGAGCTGTATCTTCACATGCTCATGTCAGTATTGGTGCCATGGCTGTAGATTTAGAGGGAAGCTGCTGTATATTTCCAGTTCAACTCCAGCTGGAAACTGGCAAACCACAGTCCCTCCCCTTCACACTGTAAATGAGAGACAGCTAGTAATAATTACTGCTAAGGCATCAGTCTGCTGAAGCCTTTTTGCACAGTGGATGAGACAGCAGCCTCTTGGGGTTCGGAAATAAGGACTTCGGAGTCTCTGCTGGGCTGAAGTTGGCAGCTTCTGGCAGCCTTTGTAGGAGTGTGTGGATGGGACAGAAAGTCACTTCTGTGCCAGTATGGGGAAGCCTCTTCTGAGTCCTTGCATGGTGGTGGCCCTGCAGTTCCCCTCGCAGAGCATTCAGAGTGACTTTCCTGCAGCCTGTGATCAGTCATTGTAACACTTCAGCAGTGAAATCTGTTCCCTGCATCCTGGCTCTGTAACTCAGACCAAGGAGTGACTTCATAGGTATTTTTCATGTGTGCAAACATTTTATTGCCTCATTCAAGCCCTCTTTCTTGGAGGCAATCTTTGTTTCGAGCTACTGTTCCCTTAAAACTCCTACCTCGCTTGTTGATGATGGAGCTGCAGATATTACCACTAAAGACAGAAGCTGCAAAATAAATGTCACAAATAAACACAGACTGTGTATAAAGCACACACACATTGAAAGCCTTCCTGTTGTTTGCAATGGTTAATTCCTGCACTGTTCCTTGAGTATCAGTGAA
This sequence comes from Edolisoma coerulescens, assembly GCA_013397115.1. Classification (NCBI taxonomy): domain Eukaryota; kingdom Metazoa; phylum Chordata; class Aves; order Passeriformes; family Campephagidae; genus Edolisoma; species Edolisoma coerulescens. The sequence goes on from VWZW01004129.1 coordinate 1,043,253, forward strand.
GAAAGACATACATCAGAAAGTAGCTCCTGACAGTGTGCTGTTGGGGTAAGTGCAAATTTTCGACATGGCTTGTTAATATGGCAACAGAGGGTTTGAAGGGACAAAAAAAAAAGTTGGAGGGAAGGGAATAGCTCTTGTAAGACTCAGCTGTGCCTGTCAGAACTTTTAAAAGAGTCACCGTTTTTGCTAGGCAGTAAAATGGAATCCCTGCCGTGCTTCATTTAGTTTCCAAAATTCATAAATGCAGCCTGTTTCCAAAAAATTAATTAGCTTATGAGTAAGAAAAAAAAGCACGGAAGTTTGTGTGGAGTGCTTTAGAGCTTTCTTGTGATATGCTAATATATGTTTTATTTTACTTAATTGCCGTTCAACAGTACTGAACTTTTTGAATTCACCATATGTAATGTCAGATTACTGCATAAGCAGCACATTTAATGAAATGTTGCTGTGCTAGCTGTGTATTTTCCCCAACTTTACGTAGCGTTTAAACCATGTTCTCTATACCCCAAGACAGCGAAAACTGTGACTCTTCAGAGAATATGAATCTCTTACATTTTTCTTTTAGGCAGTGATAAGCAGATCCTGAAGGAGTACATCAACACAGCACAGATAAAGCCAAATCACTGGGCACAGGCCAGATTTTGCCATCACAGAGCCTGGCACCCAGCAGTGAATTCACTCCAGCAAAGACTGTCAGCAAACAGCTTGTGAGCCCACTCACACCCCAAAAACACAGCCAAGCGGGACAGAAGTGATTCATGAGCCCGACCACCTGAGCAAGTGGGAATTTTATTCTTTGGGAAGCTTTTTTGACAGAGGAGCTTTGAATACAACTATTTGCTGCCAACAGTTACTTTTAAAATGGAGAAACAACTCTCTTTTATACTGAAGGGTGAGAAAACATTCCTGTGCAAGTCAGGCAGGGGTGAAACATTGCCAGCCACATGCAGAGTTCCTGCCCACGTCCAGGGTTTTGGTGATGTAAAAAAGGGATTCATGCATGTGTTTTGCCACACATTTCCTAAGTAGCCAAACTTCTCACAAACAGATTGTTATAACTGGGAAGGCAACAAATAAAAATGTTTGCTCGACACTTAGTTGGGGTTATGTGTGAATTCTTTCCTGTAAACCTGATATTATTGCTTTGGCAATACCAAATGTATCTTTAACTTCTGATTATTTAGCCTAACAATAAATATTTTTTTAAAAGACACAAAAAAAATACAACTCACTCTAACTTTACGATTTGTTTAGAGAAGCCACAAAAAAAGCTGTACTAAATATGTAGTATTTGGTAAACTACGTAAATGCATAGTAGCTACATATATCCATTCTTGGGGTCCCAGTTATGCCTTGTTATGCTGTTCTGACATAAATATTTATGTGACATGTAACTCTGATATTTTAAACAGAGTTCTCCATGATTTTCCAGTAAACATTATGTGCAAACTGGGAGGGGAGGAACAGCATTTATTAGTTCACCAGTGAGGGAAAGACACCAGCTGGATGCAATAGTGTTCAGGCATGTAAAAATCCACACCAGTGTGGCTCGATCATACAAGACACGCAAGAATCCACTTCACCATCAAGGTTGCTTTGCTGTGAGCAACCTGGGATCTCTAATTAGCTGTGAACTCTCTCTGAACTTTTCCTTGAGCTTAGTGCTACATTGTGTAGCCTTCCTAGTGTTTAATAAGGGTGAAATCACACTGCAGCACAAATCTAGTTCAGGTAAAAACGAAGAAAGCAGGAGATAGTCACTTGCTGGAGGCCAGCCTTTTATTAGTTCCTGTGCTCAAAGTGGTGCTTGTCCCTTTAACCCAATATAGCCCTTTTTGTCTAGTACTTGGTTTAAAAACAAGCAGCAAATAATTTGTGGTAGTGATCTGGGACATTAGGTGGGTGCAGGCCCCATGCCTGGAACTAGTGCTGGTCTTCAGGGGATTTTCAGCAGAACTGGTTTTCAGTGAAAAGAAGTGAGTTTTCTAAGATAGATGATTTTCTTAACATTCATACACATTGAAAAAAAATATGTAGGTTTTTCATATTTTTCCTTTGTCACCAAAAAAAAAAAAGGTCATAAACCCAAAATGTTTTACCTAAAATAGTATATTCTTACTCAGAGGACAGGTAAACAGGTACCCTGGCTGCCTCCTCTCCTATCCCTTCCTTGCTGGGAAAGCAAGTGGAGATAAAAAAGCCAGGATGTCACACAGCAAAACTTGGGCAACAAACTGTTCAGCCTGCTGCAGGATCCTAAGCAGAATCAATATAAGCTCACCTTCTCTCCCAGTTTCCAGGGAGCTGAGGTGGCATCTTTTCATCTGGTAGAGTTCTGTTTTCCTTCCAAGGATGTCCGTATAACATAAATAGGGAAATGAATGCAACCATTTGTTTCCAGAGGCAAAGAAAACTTGTTGCTTCTACATCCACGAAACCGTGGTAGGATCAAAGTAAATCAACATAACTGAAAAATACAATTAATTTTTTTATTAAAATAAATCAGTTTTCTGAACTAATTTTCACATATAATCAGGTGTTAAACTTAGCCTATCCATGGGTCTGTTTCTGTGAAGCACAATGTGAGATCTTAGAATCCGAAGTGGAATAACCAAGGAATTTACTTCATTTTCATTGCGAATGAATGAATGAATGAATGAAGGAATGAATGAATGAATGAATGAAGGAAGGAAGGAAATCCTGTGAAATTTCCAATATCCAGTACAGCAGAACAGAACTAGTGTGAAACCTCCCCAAAATCCTTTACACAGCACAAAAGATGAATGTGCATCCTGGTGCAAATCTGAATGCAGCTTGGAAAGCCTGCAATGAATGGGAACAGCATTTCCTTGTGGCAGTGGGAGAGATAACAGGATTGAGTGGATGTGGAAGCAAAAGGTACTCTGAATAATGAACTGCTGAATGAGAGCGGAGTCCAGATTGCAGTCCATACCTTATGGCTATCAGCAAGCAATACAGTGAGTGGAAATGGGCTCTGAAAAACACATTCAATCAGGGAAATTGCCCCGCCTGCAGCTCATTAACAGGATTAAGTCCTGATACAAAGTGACAGTCAGTATTATTTGTTTAGGCAAAAAGCTTGCTCCCCTTTGTAGTTTTTGGCATATCCAGCTGGCTTTAACAATATGGATCTGAGACAGCTAGTGTAGCTTTAATGTTAAATTAGCCAGGGTTAAAAGCTTGCCAAGGCCAGGCGGGAACAAAGTGTTCTTTTTTGCAAAGCTGGCACATGGGGCCAGTTTCATTTCAGTAGCACCCATGTGGTAGCTACTCCCATTTCCCGCATCCACGGCAGCGTTTTTCCAGGTATTAGATGTCATTTTGTCACCAGAGCTCCACACTACTGCAGCACGAGGGAGATCAGGCTCTCCGGGACGGGCATAGCCCGAACCCAAGAGATCAACCCTTTGTTTAGACCAGACTCACACTGCTGAAATCTGAGGTCTGTTCTGAAGTCTAAACAAGAGATAAAGGCTCAAGTCCTCAGCTGGTAAAAATTAGTGCTGCTACTGTGAACTTCTGGAGCTGCTGCAGTTGAGTTTCTTGTGAGGCAGCTGGAGTGTGGTCATTCCAGCTCCCGAGGAACCGGCTCTGGAGAGGCAGCTCAAGCCCCACAGCTTCCTAAATATGGATGGTGGTCTGGATCTAAGCTCCAAAAAAATAAATATATATATTCAGGCTGTTACAGCAGTTATTAAATTGCTGTTTCAAAATCAAACAGTCTGTGGTTTATCTCTCTTTTTGTATTGGGAGGAGAAGTCTGTGTTTATGGATGCTAGACAGCAGAGGTTGTGTCAATGTATTTAGGGGAATTATTTGTGCATTCCCGTACAGCAGCATAGCATCCAAAGCACGGGAATGTGTTTGTTCCTAGAAATCAGTAGTTTCCTTTCTAAATGCAAGGACTGTGTGATATTCCCTTGGCCCTGTTGCTGGCACCCCACTACCACGCTGCCCAAGCCAGCATCGACCTCTTCTTGCACTAAGAAAATGATACTAACCTAAAAAAAAAAAAAATTTCATTTCTCATTCTCCTTTATTTTTCACTATGTTTCTTTTCCAGAGCTTAATCAAATGCCTAGGCCTGGGGAGTTTGGAATAAATTTTCTCTGGAGTTTACCCTAAATCTGCTCATTTGCACCATTTTTTCCACAGCAGCTGGTGTAAGAGCCAGGAGTGCTTCCCTCACAGTGCTGTGGTGCTTATGCCCTTGGGGTCATCCATCCCAGTGATGCTTTAGGTGATCTGGGTTCGAGACCTGCAGTTTATTGTGTTCACAAGAAACCAACACTAAACCCTACAACATTCTGCAGTGTCAGAACATGACATGCTACTATCTTAAATGAAATGTGAAATAAACATGGTGATTTAAAATAATTGAAGTACTGTGAACTTTGGCATTAAGGGGGCAGAAGATGACAGAAAAGTTTGCTCGTGTCACAGCTTAGTGAAATCTTAATGGTTGAGAATCAGGCATGCAAGATAAAAGGGGCAGAAAAAAGAAGATTGATATCTTTAAAAAGTTTGATTGAAAAGCAGAGTATGTGGATCAAGCTGTACTAAACCTTTACAAAAGAGACTTGTTTGTGCCTATTGTTCTAGCACTGAAAATAAATGGCCAATATAACTATATAAGGCACTAGAACCTGTCATCACTTATGGCCAGAACAAGGCCATGGATAATGGACTGTAATGCAATATAAGTAGCACTGCCATGAAACCAGAGTAATTTAATTTAGATCAGAGGATTCAGTTTGTGTGATATAGACTTATGAATATAATAATTCTTAGCCATGACAGATTATCCTGCCAATGTACTACAGCACTCTAGGCTTTTACAGAAATGCCATCCTCAGCTGCACTTTTTTTTTTTTAGTCTTTGCCCTGTGATATGTATTAGATTTGTGGTATATATGAGTCACTACAGACCAAATTGAAATCCCTAAATCCAGTATAGTCTCAGAGATCATAACATAAGCTGAAAACAACAAGAAAAAATTGTACCAGTAACTCAGAGGATGTAGGTGATCATAAGTGGTTTTTTGAACAAGTAAGAAATAAATTCATGAAAGGCCCAAGGAACTGGGAAGAATTATCCCTATTTCAGGACAATGCCTATATTCAGCCAAGGAAACTAACATCTTGCTTATAGAAAATTACATTTTAAAGTGTTAGAGAATAGTGATTCCGCACACATTTTTTCTTATGTGTGGGAAATAAGCAGGAAACCTGGGAAATAAGTTTCTACATCCTCTAGAAATGTCCTATTCCAGATCTTACAGGTATTGAAAAGCTCACCGCTTTTCTTCTTTTGCTTTGCTTATCCCTATTTTTTGCAAACATTTGTGAAACAACAGGTAGACATTGTCTTTCCATCTCCTCTTGTGTTAGGAATATCTCATAATCATGAAAAATGAGGTAGATTATTCCTCTTTCTAGTCTTGAATATCCCAAGAGGAAGGATGTGCGTTGCCAACCATGGAAGATAGTGCTTGTTGTTCCTCACAAGCTCACATCATCCCACCTCCACCTTTCCCTTGCATGATCTTCAAGAAGTTTTGACGCGCAAGATGTGAAGAGCTGTCTTTGGTTAACAGTTGGAGTCGATGATCTGAAGGTTATTTCCAACCTAAACAATTGATTCTATGACTTTAGATTACTTTAGACTGCAGGTCAACTGTGCTTTAAGGCACCTCCTCAATCCTGACTCTGACCAGGGCAGGGATCTTGCGGGATCTTGCTTTGATTTCATTTCAACCCGTGTGACAGCATCCCATAAGTTAGAAAATGAGGGCCAACTGAGGGAGGGTGGAATAAGGAGGTGGGGAGTGGGAATTCATACCAGCAGAACTCCCTGTGTGGGAGCTGAGATGTAAATGGAGCTCATTCTCAGAACCAGAGCCCAAGAACTGCTCCAGGTTCCTGCAGTTCACTCTCAGCCCTCGCTACTCCAATTGTTAAGTGTGTAGACAGAGACATCACAAAATGCAAGCTGACATTTCTCAGCAGTGGCTTTCTTTGCAGTGTCAAATCAATTAATGGTTTTAAGTTTTGCCCTGAAGTATGAGACAGTAATGCCCATATCCATGTTTTATCATTACAGTTGTCCAAAGGTTTTATAACTGCATAAAATAAGTGGAAAAAAGAATCCTGAGGGACCTAGAGCTTGCATAGAAAAGAAGCCAGTTGGATTTATTTAGCTACTACATGTTGGATCATTGAATAGAAACTTGATAGTAGCACAGGAACATAGTAACATCTTTTAACTTGTTTTTATTCCACCTATTTTAACTTCACAGAGATTCAGAAAACAGACACCGTGACCCACAAGTGTAGTAGTTCTCAGCTTGTAATGCATATGTGAAGAAAGCATTTGTCTGCTTAGCCAAGGTTCACTTGCATTCATGGCATATGGAGCTGAACCATTCCTGGTTTCTCTTCTAGCCAAAAAAGCATTGGATCAAACTTATATCTGGTGCAAGAATGTTGATTTCAGTTACTTCAGCAGTGAATAAGACCCATAGCTTATTTTTAGGCCTGATAATGATCCCAGGAAAACAATACTGATGACTGTAAGTTTGGCTCACATTAATAGATTAAATGTGGGTAGATGCAAACAGATGGCATTGGTTGCTTTGTCACTTCCTGGCAGAACCAGCCTCATTAAAACAGCAATTTTGCTGAAGCTTTTGTGGCTGTGATTAAAGTTGCCAAAACTTTTAAATAGGCAGAGTTTCAAAGTGATAGCTGGGATGGTTTCCAAATGTATCTGGCATAGTACAGCACTCCACATTAGACTTGTAAAGCTGGATGTTTTTGAGAATAAAGGAGGTCTTTAATTTACCCAATAGGGTCTTTTATAATTTCATATGTCATCTGCTGTATTTGTAAGAATGTTTGTTTCCCTCCAAAGAAAACAGTCTGTGGGATGCAGGGAGGGATTATTTAGTAAACAGTTGCTAGATGGCTGCAGTAGCACTGGCACCTCTTCTCTGAGCTTTGTCAGAAACGGAACAGGGTGGAAATGTTCACACAAATGATAATTCACAAATGAATGTGGGCGAGAGGGAGAGAGGAGAGTTTGGAAGCTCAGGTGCCGCGTTCTCCAACGCGCAGCAAAGGCAGAGGGTGACAAATACCAGCTCTGACTCAAACTGTAGTTTGCTTCTTTTGCAGTGGGAGGTTATGCTGCTGGCAGGAAGAGCAGCACTGCTCTCAGGTTGGATTCTTGGATATTTGCAAAAGCTTTGGTATCTATTGCCCAAGGGAAGGGTGGCTTTCAGTACTGCTCTGGTGCTACAGAGAAATGCCTTATCCACAGAGCTCCAGTGCAACCATGAGCAAGCTATTTAACCTTTCTATCCCCTACTTTTTCACTGTCAAGGTGGGCGTATTTTTTTTTTTTAATGGGTAAGGCAAAGGATATAAAATTGTCTGAAGATTAATTGCTGAAGAATGCTAAGAAAACTACCTGCTAGTGTCTGTCAAAGGGACAGATGTAAGGGCAGAGGAGAGTAGAAGTGGTCTGATGTTTCTGAGTTGACGCTGGAGCTGGAAGATATTATATTAGTAGAAAATATTTTGTCTACCTGTAATTTTCGTAGAATTATAAAGTTGTTGAAGTTGGAAAAGACCTTTAAGATCATCAAGTCCAATTGTCAGCCTAGTACCATGCCCATGTTCACCATTAAGCTGCGTACTCAAGTGCCATAACCACATGTATTGTTTTACACCTCCAGGGATGGTGACTCCATCACTTCCCTGAGGAGCCTGTTCCAATGCTTGACATTTCTGTGAAAATTTTTTTCCTAATATCGAAGGTAAACCTCACCTGCTGCAACTTGAGGCCATTCTCCCTCATTCTGTCACTTGTTACCTGGGAGAAGAGACTGATCCCCACCTGGCTACAAACTCCTATCAGGGAGACCAATAAGGTCTCCCCTGAACCGCCTTTTCTCCAGGCAACTTAAAAATAAAGGGACTGCTTTTTACTGGTAATTAGTGGGTTAAGACTTGGATCCAGTGGTGGGAGATACTGAGTGAAAGATGAATCTGATGAGTGGAAAACATATTTGACATTTGGAGAAATTAACCCAATATTTTATAGGTCTCAAATATATAGCAATCATTTTCACTCCCCAGGTTCCAAGAATATTACAAACAGGCCACATAGAAAACCCTAAAGTTTGATATACAATATCTGGCTTTAGAAGGAGATTATATTTGCACATGTGCTGGTCTATTGCAGTTAATGATATATGAGAAACAGTTTTAATGGGTTCACATATTATTTATTATGGGAGCAGAACATCATAAATTTGATAACCAGATCCTACTAATTTGCCAAAATATGTAAGAAACACAGTGGCATAATTGTGTTTGTACTGTGTTCACTTGTGTGGAATAGTTTAATTTATATTCATGGGAAATTTCCATTCAAAGGCAAATAATGCAACAGTATTTTCTTCTATGCACGCTTGTACGAGATCCTACACCGACATGAAAAATTCTACTACAATATACTGGTATCTCAAAAAAAAAAAAGGGACTATTTTACAATTACAAATTAGAAACTGCTTGTAACTTATTACTTTGGCAAATCTCTGAAAGAAGAGTTTTGAACATTTTGAACATCTGCAAATTAACAGAAAAATACTGTCCCAGTAATAAAAATAGAAACTGACTAAACATCTAATGAGAATCTGTTCCGCTGATTTATTAACTCAAGCCCTGGAGACATGAAGATCAGTCTGTGAAATATAATTCTGTTCACACAGTTTGACCATCTTCTAAGCCAGAAGTCAAAAGCAGCTCAGCATGAGGGAGCTTCTAAGCACTCTATGAAACTTTCCTATCTTTTAAGATCAGAGACTGATTCTAACTGTAGTATGAAAGGGACCAGTAGTGTTGGTGAAAGGTAGTTTGCTACTGAAATGACACTTTCCCACCACACTGTGTTTTTATAACAAATACAAAATCATTCATGAGTGGCAAAACCACCTCAGGTTTTAAAGTGAAAGCAAGAATCTCATTCAAAGTAGTGTAATGAACTGTCAGGAACAGATATTCTCAAGAGATTATTATTTTGGCTCTTTTCAGGAGGATCTGGAAGGAGAAGGGGAAGGAGGAAGGAACTCAACGAAGCTGTGCAAATCTTGTTATTTCCATGCAATGAGTGATTCTTACATCTGACTCCTTCCTGCTTTTGCAGAAGAAGTTGAAAATTACTTGACTTGGACAAGCAGTTTAAGACAAAACTCTGGTGTCTACAGGAAAGACCTCATGCTCCCCTCAGGAGGGATATTATTTCCTTTCGTTCCCTCAAAGCAATTTAACTGGCTTACTGGAAATGAGCTGCAGAAAGCAGTGCCCTGCAGGGTGTTTTCCCAAGAGAGGAGCACATTTTAACGGGACAATGTAGGATCACTCTCACTGCTCTTGAATTCCCAGCTCTTTTTCCATGACTGATTTTCACAAGCAGCCACGGTGGCTTCCCCTTTTCTTCACATGAGGAATCTGCAGTATTTTCTCTCTGATGAGAAAAAGGAGGAACTCAGCTAGGTTCAGATGATTCAGTGAACTCAGGTGTAAGTGTGATCAGCTGCTTCCAGGTTTCAAGAAGGAGGTGGAAGAGCTGAGTTGGTTCATCAAAAGCCAAAAGCCTGCCTCCAGCAGCGATGCAGCTCTCAGTGATGTGACTCCAGCTGACTGGCACAGTGGGGGCTGTGTGTAGCCCTGGCCTTGGGTCCCAGGCTTGGTCTTGCCATGAGAAGGTGACAGGTTGCAGGGTGGAGATGATCTGCTCATCTTTTCATTGAGCTTTCTTGAAGGTTATGCACTGGATAAAAGCCACAAAGAACAATCTGAAGGGTTGTAAGAGATCATAGATGAGATATGATTTCCTTACTATTTGGCTCCAAAAACTATGAAAGTACTAATAATTAGGGAGCCGAGCTGCCATCTCTGAGGGCTGCCTGGAAGGAAGGACCAGGAACATGGTAGCATTTCTCAAAGGTCACTGGAAACAGTAAGCCCTGTCACAAAATTTGAAGACCTGAATGACTTCTATGAATATTACAGCTGAAATCCTTGCTGCCCTCTTTGTACTTACATGTGCACAAAAATATGGATGTGGATTTCCAGACTTCTGAATGCCAGTTTTTCATGGGTCTTGATGAGCTGTTAAACCTATTCCATGTGAAAGTATGAATTGAGAATTAGGAGAAAGAAGGATTTAGTTCTGCCAATAACTGCAAATAACTGCAAATAAAAAATAGATCAGAAAGGAGACAAAGAGAAGCTGAAAGACCATTTTCAATGCTCCTTCAGACCCTGAGGGTCCCTCAGTTAAGGAAGCCTTTGATTCCTTTGGGCTTTAACAGCAAATATCCCTTGATCTTAGTGGTGTTTTGTTAAGCTGCTATTTTAGATACATAGTATTCCAGGAAAAAGAGTGGTCCCATAACCAGACTTTCTTACCTCCTCTTTCCTCGAAAATACGATGGTTCATTTGACACATGGTTGTACTTACCAGCTGCTCTTTTACACTGGTTTTATTGACTGCATTTTGAAATGATTGACTTCAGAATAAGCCTCTGTGCTCTTCCTCCTTGCAAACGGAGAAGTTAAAGCCTGCGCAAGTAGATTCAATATTTAAACTCTTTCTTATCTGGTTTTGTCCCTCAAAAGCCATATGTCAGCTAATGCTTAATAGGTGATATTGGTTTATCTCAGTAATGGGCTGCCTGGAGTGCAGCGTGGGAGCAGCAGGGACTGCTGCCTGTCAGTGGCCTTTCAGAGCTGTTAAAAGACCGTCACATAAGGGATGGGCCGTGTCTCCTCCTTCCTTTGACCAGGCAAACCCACGGCTTGCCAAACAAACACAAACAAGCCATTATAGTCTGCCCGAAATAAAAACATTTGCTAATGGGGAAATAGAGCCCTCGGTGGAAAAATGAGACTCAGAAACAGCAGTCAACTGCATAAAAGCTTTAATCCATCACTCTTCTGCTGTGACAGGGTGCCAGGTCAAAGAGACAGGTGGGATAGTTGTTGTTTGGAAATGCCATCCCTCCAGTGACTTCTTGTTTTCTGCTGAACAAAAACCAACTTTACTCCACCTCCCCCCACAAAAAAAAACCCATTTTGTAACAATGTCAGTCAGAAACTTGCATGATTTTTTGATGCTGTTTTGCCTTTGAAGAAGAGTGGGGAGTAAACAAAATCCCATCTTGGTGCAGTGCAATTTCTCCTCACTCCATCTTAAAAAGGAGAGGCAAGCAGTGACCAACTCAAGGAAGCCACAGCTGGTCTAAATTAGCTCCCACAACTGGTATAGCAAGGGACAGATACAGTGGACTGGTTCAGCTGCTCTGCACTGCTGTTCCAGTGATCCTAAACCTTGTATTTTTAAGCTGGCAGAGGTGTTTTGCGTCACTGCCGCATAATAAAGCCCCTAGTGTGCACCACTGAATAGGAAATCCACCTCCTGAGCACCTAGACACTTAGTTTATTCAGAGAAATCCCTGCCTGGAGCAGTATTTCTCTTTATGAGGATTCCTGGCTAGGTGGATTGACTTTCGCAGGAAGTGAAACATTTTTTCCAGATCCACTTCCATTTATTTCTATGTAGGGGAGAGGGCATCCAAAGCAACCTTGCAATAATGTGCATACTAAGCCCTTGTTCTTACAAAGGGCCTTATACATGCTGAGAGAAGTCTAAAGAGCTAGAAATGGATGTAATCCCTCTCTAAATTGCCAGAATGGTGCAAAGGTCCTCCTCAGTGGAAATAAAATTCGGGGCATGGTTGACAAAGTTGTGTTTCAAGATGTTCCTTCCCAGAAGCCCTTGTTCCTCTGAAAGCACCAGAAGAGGGGAGCTTGGAAGAGAATCAAGAGGGCAAAGGAGGGAGAAGAAAAGAAACATTTTATAGATCAATATCCCTGTCAAAGGCAAATATTTTCTCCTGTTTTGTCTGGCACAGACAGTTTTGGAGGGGATATTTTTAGAATACATTACATGAATTTTTGATTACCTTAAGAGATTTATTTTCTGCCAAAACAAAGGCATCATATTTCTCTAACCAGAATGTGGCACTTACTCTGAGGACAGCCAAATCTTGCACATAATCATTGAGGTCATATGCAAATAAAAGGCACCATACTTCGTGCAAATTCCCATTTTAGCTATTCTTACAACATTTCTCATTTATAATATTGTAACTATTTTATGAAAAGCTCTCTGGGACCAGTCTGTTAAACCGTAACCAGCCTGTTTTCCTTCAGCTCCTGCTGAGGAACTGCCTTCAAGGAATATTTTGAGATGTAAAAATTAAGAAAAGAAATTAAAATGCTTTTTAGCAGCTTAATTTGAACTCATCATTTAAGTGCAGTAATATTTGTAGTATCTTGTTCATCTGCTGCTGCCATGGTCCAGCAGTGATGGTGTCCATGGGGTGGGAGACATGGGAGGAGGTCCCTGTGCTGGCTCTTCTTGTCCTTCAAGTGAGCAAACGCTACCATGTGCTGCAAAAATTGGGCTGCACAGCCCTGCTAATCCCTCAGCACTGCCACTGCATTTCTGTACTCATCACTCCCCATTCCCTCCTTCCTCTCCTCTCTCCTGCCCCAGCCTTCATCCGATTTCCCTTTTTTGTCTTTTCTCTGCAGAAAACATTTGCCTGGCATGATGAAAAGCTCGTGGGAAGTTGTCTCTTGTGCTCCTGCCTGAGGAGGCCAAGGCAGGGGCTGCTGCACTATAACAATATTTCTCGTTTGAGAGTACTGTAATCAGGGTATGGCATGTAATGCTTACTAACAGAATATTCCAAATCCACTGCTGGTCTGAAAGGAATTAATACCAGGTCTGAGACATTCCGATTATTGTCCCTGCTGACTCCTTTCTGCAATCACACGTCACAAAGCTGCCTACTGTTCTTCTGAGCCATCTTGTTCTGGCCACTTAACGACATCATGCAAAAGAAAGTACTTCAGTGGGGGAAATAAACCCATATTTTTTGTGTCATTTCAAGCAAATGATTGCGTGTTTTAAACCTGTACCCAAGATATCTCTCTTTTTTTTTTTTTTCTTTGCAATAAAAGGGTTGGATGAGAGTGGTGGGGAGATTTTGAACACTTGGCCTTGTACTGTGGATTTTTTGTCCCTTCCTTTCTGTGCAAAATCTTGTAAATGTTTTTTAGCCACCTGCCATCTCTGCTTCATCTTTTAGATGCTATTTCCGCAATCCCCACTTCAGAATTATCTTCCCAGCTGTACCCCTCTGCTGCCTTGGGTCTTGCAAAATTACAGATTCTTGTTTAAGTCACACATTTCCCCCAGAGCTGAACCTGGTCCTTTGTCCTTACCGGAATGACAGAGCTCAGCAAATTATTTTTCATGTCAGCTTGCACAGGCTGCCAGCTCTTCCAGTCATCACTGGCCTCCTGTTTCAACAGAACTGACAATGAAGAAGTTCTGGCTATTCTACTGCAATTGATAAAAATCTTTATTTCATGGGTAACAGTAAGAAAACTGCCAGGCAAAGTCAAACTCTTCCAGGAGAGTGAAAAGAAACCCTCTCTGAATGGCTGGAATGACAGATCCACTTTCTTCATGAGACAGATAAAACATGCTGTGCCAGTGCCATCTGGAAGCTGCTCAAAATCACCTGCCCTGGTGCAAGACCTTCCTCCCTTGCTCCCATCCCTCCTCAAACAGAGTGGCCACAGAATGTGGCAGGAGTTGTTTTGTGTAGGTAATCACTACTGTCATGCTGCATGAGTAATTTGTGCCTTGTTTTCCTGACGTGATCTGAAGGCAAAGACAGCTGAGCCCTCTCCTTGGAACACACCCTCTATCCCTGATCATAGAACAGAACAGAATGGAATAGACTGTTTCTGCTGGAAGGGACCTACAATGACCATCCTGTACAGCTTCCTGACCTATTCAGGGCTGACCAAAAGTTAATGCATATTGTTAAGAGCGTTGTCCAAATACCTCTTAAACACTGACAATTTCGGGGCATGCACTTTCATTTTCTGTGTCTCACCCTCTTTCTGCTTTTCTTGCTTTCCAGACAGAGACACAGTGTGGCATCTGAGAGGATCTTTATTACCTTCCCCTAAGTGCAGCCGTTTTGCCCAAGGGATGAGGAATGAAGGGACAAAGGTTTTCCTTGTGTGCAGCAGCAGCCAGCCACATCCTACCAATGTGAGATTACAGACCCCTTCCACAATGGTAACAAATTCTCAAAGTCAACTGGATGAGGAGAGCACCTGAACATGATAGTGGCACATGGTGCCAGCACGGAGCCCTGGAGCCTCGTGACACACATGTCCAGTGTGTTTCCAGTCATCAGATCCCATACTCGTGTTGCTCACTTGCTTTGTAAATGATAATGAAGGAAAAGGACCCTCTCCCTGCGCAAGGTTCCCTTTCACTCCCTCTCCACATTTACATGCAGACACTGCCTGATTTCAGCTTGTAATAGATACCAAATTGTCTACATGAATCTTCACTACAAAGCCACTCTCTTACTTCTGTTTCTCAAGCATCTCTTTCCTTTACTGACTGCCATCAGAACTGCTCTTTGCCCAAAAAGAAAGAAATAAGCATTAATTTTACAGAAGTCAGACACAAGCGCTGGCGTAGAAGCAGAATATTATTTACTAACCCAAGGAGTGAGAACTGTTTATGTTTGAACCAGTGGTTAAATTCCTCAGGGAAGTTTAGTACAAAATTACACCCTCAAAGCAGAATGTTTAGGTTTTCCACAGAAAGGCTTTGACTCTCTATGAGATTGTGTTGTTTTGCAGACTAATTTCCATGGAATATTTTCTTTTTTTAGTCCTATCCAGTTCTAAAACTCTTTGCCATAACTATTAGGACTCCTAAGTGATTCCAAGACTGCTGCTGAGCCTCTTTGAGGACTTGTCAAAGTGAGTCTCTGAAGATGCAGGTTGTCACTGCTGTACCTCAAACAAGATGGGAATATCACAGTGTGGATTCATCCGTGGCTGTTCCTGGGCTGTTTCTGAGCACCTGAACATCACTTTTATTTTCTGTCGGTCTACACAATGTTACAGCCACAAAAAGGTAGCTCTAAACATGAGATAGGTCCTCCAAGAAAGAAAACTATGTTTTTCTATTTGTTTTCTGCAATGTCTCAGTGCTGTTTCTTCCTTGAACAGGATGGCTCAAGAGGCTTTAGAAAGATGCAAGATATAAATTACAGCTTTCTGTCCATCTGATTAGCTGTATCCCTTCTTCTTTACATTTTCAGCTGCTGTACACAGAGGTAGATTCCTTGGCTTCAAAATAAGCTGATCAAATTCCAGTTTTCAGAATTAAAAGCCACTGCAGTATTTCTCTAGAGTATCAAACTTTCATGATCTGAAATAATCTGAAATATTATATTTTACCAACCCTTCCTTCTGGGAGGAAGAGTTTCACAGGAAGGTACTAACTCCTCTGTCTGCTCTACAGGATCAGAGTCCATCTCCATTTTCCACTGTCTCTGATGACTTCTCCAGCCACATACAGCTGGCCCAAGCATTTCCAATAGATGTGATGAATAACTGAATTAATTGCCTGAATTTTCTTCCTTGTGGAAGGTTTTCTTCTAGGGCTATATCCATTCTCTGAGTTGTGCCTTATCCAGTTTCAGGTGGGTTTTAAAAGTTCCTTTTGGCTGGGCATTGCAGGCCCCATACTTTGTGTAGTAATCTTTCTAGGTGCTTTGGATTTTGGGGTGGTTGAATGGGTGGAAATATACACATATATATATAATTTTTTACTTTAGCCCAAAAAATAGCATCCAAAATCCGAATGTTTCAATTTTTTATAGATTCATTCTTTAGTCAGGGAAGTGTCTCTCATTTTCTAAGGATGAAGAAGCTATTTGTCCCAGTCACATTTTATTTCTGTTTTGGAACTGTTTTCTTTTAGAATTAGTGTGGCTGACATGTGTGCTATTTGCAATTCATTTATTATCCTTTGAAAGCCATTCCTCTAGTTTATTATTATTGTTTCCTTCCTTGTTGCTCACAGACACCCCTTTGTAGAGTGCGTATAGTAGGTTTTGGCAAAACTCTGACTTTTTTCTTTTTTAAAGTTCGTTCTGTTATTTAGTCTTTTTCAAAGACACTCCCAGATTTACTGCCATTTCAGCTGGATGAGGTGATGTTGATTAGCAGTGATCGGTGTAATGTTCCTGCTCCTTTATTTCTGCGTATTCGGCGCGTGACATGACCTTTCCATCTTTTGCCTTGCTAAAGGTCTGTTGTTCCCCAGGCTTCTTCCTTGGGGTAGGAAAACGGAATATTCCTTCCCAGAGCTCTTCAGCAGATGCCATTTCATAGAAGTTCTCATTTGGGGCAGGAAAAGTGTCTTTGTCACACCTTATTTTTGTGGTGTTCCATCCAGGTTTGGGCACTGATGTGGTTCCCAAGATGCTGAGGAGCTCTTGCTTTCTGCTTTCCTAAAACCAAATTGGGACCTCTGATGTGGGTGTGGTGCTGACCCACTGGTACCTGCCTGTCTTCACACCTTGTGTACAGTTACAGCCCTTTGGGAGTGTGAAATGTGGTGAAACCTCCTCATAAAGTACAGGTTCAAGAATCCATTTACAAAGAAACTACTGGAAAGACTTGGAAAAATCACCTTTCAAGTATTTAGCATTTCCCAAAAGGTCTGGGTAAATTTTTTGCATGGAATAATTTATTTATTAAAAAAATACAAAAAAAAATTAAATATATAAAAATAATTAAAAATATATTTTTAAAAAATGCAATTTAGTTGGCCAAAAATAACTTCAATATTTCAGCTAACTTCATCAAAGAATTGCGATTGTTTAATATTGGGGAATTATTTTCAACATGCAAGCATTCTGATGAAGTGATTAATTTCATCCCAAATATAAAGACTACATTCTCTTAGGTGAAACTTAACCTAAACCTGCCTATTGTTCCCCTCTGACTGGGAAATTTCAGTGAGTAGCTCAGGTGTAGATATTGACTGTGTAGATGTCTGTGGTTACAGGGATAAATCCCAGCTGAGTCAGTCAATGGGAAAATTGGTCCCTTTTGTTTAGCAGCACATAACAAGATCCCAGGGGCTTACACATTTTGTTGAAAAAAGTCACAGGATGAGACAGATTGGGACAGACGTGGTTAAAAATGTTATTCAAGGTCATTTAGCAGCTTAATGGCAGGGCTGAGAGTGGAGCAAGGTCAGTGACTCATTCTCCAAGCCAAATTGCATCCCCTAATTATTTAGGAAGTTTCTTGGCATTGGGCATGACTGAGAGAGGGGAAAGGCAGGCCCTCTGCAAAGGACTGAACACAGAGGAGACAGGGTTCATGACAGCATCAAAGAGGAGAATGACTTCATGGTGTTATTTAGGCCCATTATTTCTCTTTTTGGGCATTTTGAAAGGAATGATTTGTTAAAGGGACTTGAAAAAGGCAGAGATGTAAGCAGAGGAGCTGGCAGGATGCTTTAGACACAGAACAGGGAAGAGAGACATAAGAAGGCAAAGGGAGCAGCAATCTGGACCACAAAGAAAGGAGTGGAAGGAGAGGATGATAATGAATTTGGAAGGGAATGGTAGCAGTTGGAGTGTCCAAATACAAACAGCAAAGACAGGGAAAGAATTAAAAAGGCCATTTGGTCATTGAGTAGTTTCTGTGTTAAAAAGAGTTAAGATCCTGGAGATCAGAGAAAACTACAACTGTAAACAGTTCTTTGGAGTGTCCTTCAAAGGTACGGCCCTTGCAATTCCTGCAGGCTCAGAGCCAACCTTGCACCTGTGCAAGGATATGGAGCCAAGACTGTGCTTTGGACTGTGGCTTCAGCCTCAGGCTGGCTAGTACCTCTCTATAGCCTATGTCTGGTCTTCCTAAATGTTTACAATGAGTACTTCATGTGTTTAAATCTTATTCAAGAATATTTTATGCAGGATAGTTGGGAAGAAAATGCATCTGCAAATGAGGGTTCTGCACATTCCTGCTGTGAAGAATACTGTCAGGAAAGGAGAGGACAGAGTGGGAGCCCATGACATGATTTTGAAACTGAAATGTAAGAATCAAAAATAATCTACAATAGAACTTACTGGAGAATTCTGGATTTACACCCAGAAGCCACAATTACACACATACAAAATGATTATTTCCTTCTCCCTCTCCAGGAGGCTGGTGCTTGGCTTTGTTGTGTGATTTCCTGGCACCTTCACATCCAGCAAGAGGACTGGCACAGGTTTAGCACTAGTGAAGCTTTCTATAAAGAAGGAAGTAACTTAAATATGAACTCAGAAGAAAAACCAGTTAAGAATATATTCCAAGGTGTAAAACTGGAAGAGAAGGAAAAGTCCTTTAAATGACTGAAATGCTTTTTTTCAGATTATTTAATAGGCATCAAAATATTTTCTCAACCTCTTCCTGGCTGCACTTAAGTAGGGGAAACTTATTCTCTGTGTCTGCCATTTTCTTTTGTTAGTTGTGCTCACAATTACTGGGAGTTGGACTTGCAGAGAAAAAAAAAGCCTTTGTATCTGATTCCCAAAAATATGCACTATCTACCCGCATGTAAATAATGATCCAGTTTTAAGAATGAAAAGAGCATTTTCTTACCTGCAAGGGGATGCAAGACAGGTGAGAGGCACCTTGTCCTTTCTGCTCTGGGCTTGGTTACGTGGGTGAGCAGAAGGGCAGAGGAACAGGTCTAACAGCCCAGGGCAGCACCTGGGCAGCCTGTCTCTCCTTCCCCTCACCTTTGGCCTTGTTCTCCAGTTTAACAACTTCTGTCCACGACCATTCCTGAGCCTGGCATCCAACACAGGTTCGCTGTTGTACACTCAGTTCTTTTCCCTGAGGAGGTGCCATTTGAGCAGGAAAGAGAGGGGGTCAGGATTCGGATTAAACACAGAGGGGATTAGGCGGTAGCCGGTAAAAAACGCTCTGCAAGGCTGTGATATTAACAGCAAGGGGCTGGCTGCCTGTGAGGGCTCTGTACCAGTGCTGGGACCATGTTTGGATTTCAGGTTTCACTCCACTCTGCATGATGAGAAATGGATGAGAAATTAGATGAGAAATGGAGAGAGCAGTGTAACCCAAAGTCTTGGCTAAGGCATGAACAACCCCAAACTTTAAATCAATTCTGAGCCATGAGTCCTGTCTTAATCCATGGGTTTTGAGAAAATAAAAGGAGGTGTTTGAAGATGATGTTGGAAGAGATTTAACAGAAGTGCTTCATCCTACAACTCCTCTAAGGCAGGATCAGTTGTTCCCATGGACATTTAAATCGCTCCCGCCTCGGCTGTTTATGAGACCCTCCTGTGGTGGAGGTTTCACAAATTCTTGAACAAGATTTCCTAGCACAAAATTAATCACATCAGAAGGCTCCCAGGATAGCCAGCCTGAAGTTCTCTTAGTGGTGTTGAAACCAATGACTCCTTGTCCTGTCCTCAGTGCACCTGAAGAGCTGTTTGTCTTTCCCCTGCAGCTGCTTTGTAAGTCTGTACTGCTCCATTTCAGCCCTCTTGTGTGAAGACTGAATAAACCACATTTCTGCACATCTTGTTTCCTACAGCTCTGACTGTGATTTGTGTCATTTTCTGAACACCCACAACTGATCCAGTTGATAAAGCTGATTTAGGAGAGCGGAGAAAGCAAATGATACCTTGATATCCTCTTAGGACCAAAATGGATTGAATGGAAAAAGAGACAGTAAATTAAAGAAGTCAGTACCAGGCCCCCCTTGCTGTCCACCTTTTTTCCTGCCCAGACATGCTGCATACACCCATGCAGCTCCTTCTCCTTTTACTCCAGCAGCTGTGGGGTTTGTCAGCCCTTTTGTGGCAATTACTTTAATTCTCTGAAATCAAAGCACCTGCCAGAGAAGTGGCTTGTTTTACAAAACCAAGGCCTATTGAAACATTTTAAGGAAAACAGTTGTTTCATTCTCTAAAGATACAGATCTTCTCTTGAGTCAAGGAGAGAAGATAAAGGGGGAAAGTTTGACATTTGACTTCACTCTGGAATGCAGGTAAAGGCTTGAAATATAAACTCTGAGATGAACAGGTTTGATTAAGATATCATTTTAAACTACTGTCCTTTTCCTTATTTATTTGTAACTTTGAAAGAAAGACAAATAGCCTTATCTTTGTCGTTGGACAAAAAAAGTGCAAGCTGGCAGCTGTCACTGAGAAAGTTTGAGTGACTTTGATGGCTACCATGAAAGCATCATGGTCTGTTTGATCTTTTGTTGACTAACTGCAGGTTTGGGGATGTTAAAATGCATGTTTACATAATGTAGGCTAGCTGTGAAGCCTCACCTCGGCTGAAAAGATACAGCTGGTTTTAAAAGCAAGCTAGGCCAGGATATAAAGCAAAAGAAGTTACACAACGAGTTATGAAATTTCAAAGGCAATGCATAGGCTGTACAGCTAGCATAATAAAAGTCAAAATGATTCTACACTACCAGAAAGGAGTGCAAATAGACTGGGATTTTGTGGGATCCCTTGTAGTTCAAAGCCAACTTAGTGTTCAGGATAGAGCCAAAAACTATTCCCTTTGAGGGTTATTTGTTAAAGCTAATTCAAACATCATCACTGAAGTCCTAGGCTAATCCTCCTCCTCAGGAAAATTTGCTTTTACGGTTCCTTTCTTACTGCACTGTCCCAGATCCAGGCTGCTCCCACCAGCCAGGTTTTCTAATGCTGATGCTGAGAGTGAAACCATTCATGTCACAGCTGATGTCCAGTATCTGTCACCTGGATCATTCAATTCCAGTGTCCGGCCACCCTGTGCCACTGCTGTGCTCAGCTGTGAGCAGCAAAGCAGTAACACATGGCTTTATAGCAGATATCCTTTAGGTGCTTTTGCTGCTTCAGGGAAGTCAGACTCCTGGCCTAACTGAGGTACAGGGACCTGTAGGGAACTAAGAGCTGGATCACAGGAGCCAGAAACAAAACTGAGGTAAAACTTCTGCCAGAAGAAAGTGCTAAGGACAGAGCTAGACCTTCAGCCCTGCTCACAGTAGTCTGTGACTGATGCAAAGGGACAAACCCCTTAATTAAGCTTCTACAAGGTTGTTCCAACACTAATTTAGCTGAGAAGGGTTGGATTAGTATCTCCAAGGGGTTGCTGCTGAGGTCCTGACATCCACACATGATGTGGTTCAGGGGGGTTATTTCCACTGATGTGTAGAGTGGTTTCCTGCACAGAAAGGTGCTGCCAGGCACATGGGTTGAAGCAGTGGCCAGAGGATGTAGTTTGGGAGCCTCACATCCCTGCAGGAGAACATCTGGGGTGTGCTATAACAGAGGATTTGATTTTGTCTCCCACAAAAGGAATCTAAGACCGCAGTGTGAACGGAGCAACCTCTGTGACCTCTGTGGTAAAGGGAGCAATGTGGGGGTGCTTCCAAAGTGCACAACTGCTCCAAACCAAAATACTCATCTAACGTGGCCAACCTTTACAGAAAGGGAGAGGGGCCAGCCCACTTTTCTTCAAAACGCAGAATGTCCCTTGAAACCACAGTGGTGAGTTTTCTTGCCAAAGACTGTGAGTTCAGGCTTCTCCCCCCCTGCAGGGGGTTGGACTTGATTTTCCTTGTGGGTCCCTTCCAACTCAGATATTCTATGATCTTGGTATCAAACTGCACTGGAGATAAGGGCTATTATCTCCATGCTTTGGTCCATGGCTGGAAGCTGTGGAAGTCAGTTCATGCCATTCTGCTTCACATCAACTTTACTGCATTGTTATTATTTCTTGGACAGCTGGTGCCAGAG
Organism: Edolisoma coerulescens; assembly: GCA_013397115.1. Taxonomy (NCBI): domain Eukaryota; kingdom Metazoa; phylum Chordata; class Aves; order Passeriformes; family Campephagidae; genus Edolisoma; species Edolisoma coerulescens. Next base: position 1,065,062 of record VWZW01004129.1, read on the forward strand.
AAAAGCACCAAATGGGCCACTGAGTCTTCTTGATGGTTTTGAAATACCCATATCCTTTTGCTTTTGGAGATACAAACATTTCCATTGACTCCAGAAGGCTGTGGGATTTGGGCTTCACTTACTGAAATAACCAAGAGAAGATACTCTGATTTTTGCAGCGTTGATTATAAGTCACAACTGTTTATTACTTGAAATCTTATCATAACTGGTAAAATCTTGGGTTTCAGTGTCTTTGTGCTTTATTGAATATTTTGTGGATATAAGCTGCCTGTTGGTCTGTTTTTAAGAACAACAATTAAATTTAACTGTGTTCTTTAGAGGAAAAATGAAATTTCAGAGACGCTGTATAGTTTGTCCATGATTCATCCTGAAAACTTGTTATGCAAGTGGTGACCAACTATGCTGGTAAACAGAGAGGGAACAATTTTCCAGTTGTGATGTGGGTTATTTTCAAATTTACTGTATGAAGATGAATCCAGTGCTCTTAGCATGGAGATGGCTCCCTCCAGCTGAAAAATTCACTGGGCTCCATATGGACACTGCCTTATTTGGGTTTGGAGAAAACCACCTAGGAGCTCATCAGAATGAGAGCTGCACAGTTCCTACTAAAACGTCAGCTTGATCTGTGGGCCAGTACAGGGTATCCCTTTTCAGTGTGCACTCCTTAAATTAAAGTGTTTTATTCTGTTTGTTCAACCTCAAAGGAAGCAGCCTGATAGCAAAAGCTCCTGCAAAGTCTGCTTTGGAAGCACTTCTGCTTCAGCCTTGGATGCAGGTGGTGTGGAGAAATGGGGATGTGCCCACAGCTTGGTACTCCTGACATTCCTGACTGCAAAGGCTGAGCATGGAAGGGTTTGGGGGACAGGGGAGAGTGGGAAATCTGGGAACACTTTTTAATGAGCATTGGTTCTTGTTTCCCTAGGGGATTGAGTTTAAATGTTGCTCAGTCAATTTTTTGGCATGATGGTTGTTATCACTTTGAGTAAGGACTTGGAGTACTGGTTAAAACAATGGGAATACATCTGAAATCCCTGTGAGAGGTCTCAGTGGTCCCAGAAGCACCCTGAAGAGCAAGCACAAAATGAACTCTCAGCAAAAACCTTGAGAAGTATTTAGTTAAATGAATTGATGTAGATATTTTAAATTAAACAATGAGTAGAAATGCACAGAAATCTTTAAGTTATGGGGGAGCAGACAAAAGAACTTTGTTAAATACAGAAAATTCCTTAACTTTACCAGGATTTGTTTAATACAAACTCCTCAAGAGAGTTGTAACTGTCTGCAAGACATTTCAAAGTGCCTTGGCTCTGCTTTCCCATTGCTATGCCTGGCTGAATGTGGAAAATACACCGTGAGCAAGGATTTCTCTGAATAAACACATTTGTGTGAATTTGCTCCCGTCTATAACTAGCTTTCACAGTGAAAATTCAATTTCTTTTTGTGAAACAAAGTCTTGTTGCCTCAGGGATAAAGACAGTTTTCAGATTGCATTTCATAATTCAGTCTGCAGCAGATTGGGTTTGGCCGTGAGGACCCTCCTGGGGACCATTTTCGTCTTTGTAGCCTGTGGGCTCTCTCCTCTGGGCAGCAACTATTTATTTAATGTCTGAAATAAGTGCAGAAGGAAGGGATGGGACCAGTGTCCCTGAGCTGAAAATGCCCAACTGATGGATTGTGAACAGGAGAACTAATTTCTGCACACTGCTCTCACTGGATTCCCAGTGGGCTGCCTTGCCTGAAATGTAATACAGTTGTAGTAATTGTAAAAAAAGTGTCAGAAAACACCATTTAAATTAGGCTCCGCTATGGCTTTGAAAGTAAAACACATCTTGCAGTAGTTCCAAGGTAGTCTCCTGTTCTTTGCAAAGTACAGGCTGTGCAAGGGCTCTGATATTCGGGGTTTTTATGGCAGATTTACCCCCAAACACTCCCTCTAGTATCAGTAGATTTACTGTGCTGAGCATCTGCTTCAATGGCCTGAACCAAAGCCTGCTGGAATCAATGAGGGACTTCTCCTGCCTTCAGTCAGCTCCGGTATAAGGCCTAAGAGAGACATCATGGGAGTTTCTGAGCATTTTAGGTGTTATTTACAGTGGTCTGCTGCTGGGGGAGCGCTAAATCACAGAGTTATTCATCTGCAGGGGAATTTAAATGGCACTCTGCTCTGCTGCTCACACAGCTACAATACCTTTCCTGTTGCAATGATTCATGACAGGTCAAGGGAGCATATGCAGTGAAAATACCCTTCGTTGTGTTTTATCACTTGTCAAGTCTTATAAACACACCTTTTTTTTTTTTTTTTTTTCTTTTTTTGGGGTATTCTCATTTTATTTTGGCTGATAGCTATGTGGAGAATCAGAGCGTATCTCTGTGTAAAAAAAATAGTGCTGGATGCTCTTCTCATCTTAAAATTTAGCGTATTTTTCATCTGAAAGCTGTTCCTGCTTACCTCTCTCAGCCCTGGTCTCTTTGGGAATTATGCTTGAGAAAGGAATGCAGCACAAGCCTTTCCAGGTCCCAGTGGCCAGACTGCTATGGAAGGGGAAGGGGTCAATCAGCCTTACCAAAGAATTTGTTTAACTAAAAATCGGGCCAGATTTAGGCTCCAAGAGCAGAAATCTTCTATCCATGGGGTGTTTCTGCACCACTCCTGCTGTGCTGCTGTCCCTTGAGCCATTTTCAGTGTTTCCAAAGTATTTTTTCACTCCTGGTTCCTACCTTTGGACAGTTTCCTGACCCTGTGCTTACAGCTGCCTTTCCCTAGAGAGAAAGATCAGCACAAGCTGTTCGTCAGGCAGGATTTGCTTAGTCCTTCATCACCTGCTTAAGCTGGATGGGAGCATGATGCAGTACTGTCCCCTGGGCTAAAAACTGGTGTGAAGCACATCCTTGTCTGGGAACCTGGCGGGTAAAGGGAGCAAGGAAACGCGTCTCGTTTGCCGGGGCAGGTTGGCAGGGAGGATCTCCACGTCCTCTTCACCAGCTTCACGTTTTTCTTCATAAGCAGCAGCCCATGGCTGTCTCTGCTGAGATTCCCACACAGCACCACGAGCTGCAGCACAGTTTGTGTGTCACCAGCTACAAGTTGTGCTGCACCTTGGAGTCTTGTTCAAGCACAAAGTACCACTTGATGATAACTGTTGTCAGACACCCTCAGCACAGACTCCAGGTTGAACTTAATGCCAGACTTTATTCTGGAGTCACCTCACAAAGCCAGAGCCCTTTAAGAACTCAAGCAATGCAGCAAAAAACCACAAACATTTTCTTTAAAAGTTTGCTTTTTCCAGAAAGCTTACTGTCAATCTCCAGTCCATGTGTAACAATTCAGACAGAAGTTATTTTTTTTATTGATTTGTTTTCAGCTGCCTCACATAATCTATTCTTCCCTAGTTTTATGAAAAACATGTTTCAGATATTTCTAAAATGGAGGGGGGAAAGAAAGCCAGTGTTTTTAGCAGCCTTGTGGCTGTCAAACTCAACCAGAGGATTGTCAGCTCCCTCTCGTGGGTAGCACAGCACTGAGTGGAACTGGTTTCTGAGGCAGCTGCATTTCCCACATCAGGAATAATTTATCGTGCAGTGGTTCATCTTTGTGTGTGACAGCACCCACAAAGCAGGGGGGGAGATACCTGTGAGCACACGCTTTTGTGCTGACTTGCACATGCATGTGCACAATCACATCCACAATTATTTCCTGGTGGGCAAGGCAAGCAAAGCTCAGTTCTCAGCTGAAAAATCAGTCTCTTCCACACTTCTGGCTTTGGGCACATCATCATAGCTTGCTTTTAAAGCTCATCTCAGGGATGGACAGTGGAGCATCACTGCCCTAGCTGGTGCAGCCTTCATCAGAATATTGGTGAGCATCATAATTCCTACAGCTTCTCAGAGCCTAAGAACACTTTTTGTGTTGAGAAGCACAGAGATAAGCAGTGAGTTCAAGGATGAAGAGGATGGAGCCTTAAATTCCCTACCACCACGTATTCGATAAAATGGAAGATTTAACAGCTCACAATATTGGCTCACAGACTCCCAAAAGTTATGACACCTGAAATATTGATAGACCTAAAATAGAGCTTTATTGAATGAACTTTTACCAGAGGTGCTCTGATTTTTCTTCCTCTTCGAGTAATGTGGTAAATTTGGGGGTAAGGATTAAAAAAAGAGCTGCAGAGACCCTCTTGAACAAATGCTCTCGACTTCTAATGACATGAAGGGAATTAGGAGGCACAGCAGGGTGTCTGAGGTGCAAAAGATTTTTCAGAATGTTTGGGTGAGGAAGCGGAAAATGCTCTTTTGGGAAACAGAGTCAAATGTAAAGGGGTTTCAGGGTCCATAGCCCTTCATTGCTATGATGTGAATTTATGTGCACGGTGCCAGCTCTTAAGACAGGTAAGGAAAGTGGTGCAGATGCTAATGACATATTTCTACTGAAGCAAAACTTAGATATAATGTTTCCCTGACAGGTGATCAAAACATCTCGGTGGCTATCAAACCCCGTTTCCTACTGTCAGAAGTAACAGCCTTATCTAGACTGGGAGCTATTAACACAATGTTATTGCACTGCCATTCACGGAGCCCAAGGGAGGATGTTGGGTGTTATTTTTCCTTAAATTGCAGTCCATCAGGTGTGAATGAAGATCTTTATCAGCTGAAAGATAACAGCTGATGCCTTCTCTCCTGCTCTCAGGCAGGGAAAGTAATATCTTAAATAATGGAACAAGGGAGCTGTAGTAGCTCCGGTGAGAATGAAGAGAGAAGGGAGTGGATTGTGTTTCAGGTGTAAGTGTTGAGCTATCATGTTTCACAGAGTAATGATGTCCTACCCTGTAAGACAGAGTAGAAAGAGGTTTTTTATTCCACCCTCAGGGGCACGGCGGGGCTGTAATGACATTCCCATTGTGTGGGGGGACCAGGGGATGCAGAAGCCACGATCTGTTTTTCTGCTTCAACTTATCTATGAGAAGGGGAAAAGTTAACACTCTGATAGTCAAGATGAGCCTCTTTGAACATGGTATTGTTTTGGCTGTGAGAAGTAGCCCCAGTTAACTAAAATGACAGAGTTATTAGAGAGCTACAGGAATGGGGTGGGCAGGGCATGTCTTGCTTCAGTCAAGGTTGATCTTTGAATAACCAGCTCCTGGAGTGGTTATGGAGTTGTCTTGAGTTGCTTGACTGAGTGCAGGTTTTTAAGTCTTTGGGCATTTGCTGGGAGAGCTGCTGTGATGGTACTGGCACCATTTGGGTCCCCATATCCCCACCCCAGGACACAGCCCCACAGCCCTGCTGCTGAACTCTTAGCAGTCTTCTTAGCAGTCATGGAGAAGCTGAAGGAACTGTGAATTTGGAGCATGACAACTCAGCACCAGGGGCCCTGCTTTGATCACGGCACACAGAGATGCGTGTGGGGAGGTTTGGAGTAGCTCAGGTGTCCTAGAAATGTCACCGCAGCAGGCTGGAGGACTGGGAGCTTCCAGTCTTGCTGTTCTCCTTCCTAATTATGCTTTGGTGTCTTTCCTGAGGTGTGTTATGCTGTTGCTAGATGGCCAAGGAAGACAAGTCAGCAGCAATACAGTGGGTGCATGCAGCTGGTGTCACAAAAGTCTCACGTGGTTCAGACTGGTGGATGAGGGAAGGGTGAGTGACCTGGGTTATCAGAACTGACTGTAGTGTTTTGATTATATTTTTCTGCCTTTCCACTCTGATTCTTGCCAGATGCCAAAAATGCAACAAATCACTGCTGAAGCACCACTTACGTGTTCACACTCCAAGGTCAAGTTGTATCTGTGCAAATACTAACTTTTTTTTTGTAGATATTTCTTGCTCTACCTCTGGTACCTCTAGTGAATTCTTTCATTGAATAGATATCAAAGAGGAGGTTGTGTTTTCCCTCACAAAGGAAGTGATACAAGAATGAGAATTTGTTCTGCTCTTCCCCACACGATGAAAGGCTGAAGTCAGGTTAGTGCATTACTTCAAAATAGAAAGCTTTCTTTTTGTTTTCTGAAACACTTTACAATTACCTTTTGCTGTAATTTACCTGTAAAAGTACCTCTACCTGAAACTTGAGACCCTTGTTCACCTACCTTGTTCACTTGATGAAATGAGGTGCAGTTAAATACCTTTCTGAACTGGAACACAAAAACGTGTTTCTCTGAAGGTGAGAGAGTGAAGAAGTTCAAGGTCATCGCGTGGGTGGGAACACCAATATCCTGCTTTGCAGGCTTTGGCCATTCATCTGTCTTTAACAAAGATCTCAGAAAAACTGATTTTGATGCTAAATATGACCTGAAGTAGATGTTGGATAAATGTGCATCCAGGGAGAGATTTCCTTCATGGGGCTGTGGATGTTACATTCTCTATGCAATTTTCTGTCTGAGCTACTTTCTGTCAGAGTAGGTTTAGATTGGATATTAGCAAGAAATTCTTTCCTGTGAGGGTGGTGAGACACTGGCACAGGTTCTCCAGAGAAGCTGTGGCTGCCCCATCCCTGGAAGTGCTCAAGGCTGACTGAGTTGGAGTTGGCTCTGATTGGACAGGGCTCTGAGTCTAGTAGAAGGCGTCCCTGCCCATGGCAGGGAGGTTGGACCAAGAAGATCTTTAAGGTCCCTTCCAAACCAAACCATTTTATGATTCTGTCATACTTCAGGATGTCCTTTTCCATCAGAGCATCCTGAGATTATCCAGTGATGGATGGTTTGCATGGGTTGCATCCAGCATGGCATCTGAGAGATGGGTGCTCTCAGATAATCACCTGGTGGCACCTTCAGTCTTTGTGCACAAAAGTAAATGAGCCAAGACAGGAATGTTGGTGACAGCGAGTCCCATGTGGTTCAGTGGTCTCTATTTTTTGTGCCTGCTGTGTTGCTCTCACATGTATTATAGTCTATAGTGTAAAAAAAAAAAAAATCTATTTATGTTTAAAAATCCATCACCTTGACACTTTGGCAGATGGTTTTGGAGCTGCCTTTTATACTGTGCTTCTTAAAACTTGTCAGATGGTGCTTCTTCAGTTTCAACCTTCCCACCCCTCTTTCTAGCCCCCATTTACTATCATTAACTTTGTAGCTGAATTGCCAGACATATAAATCCTATTTTCCATTAAGATTGCCACGTTACCAAATAAGTGCAAGTTTTAAGGAGGGACGTGAATTTAATTTCTGAATACCAGTGAGAAAGATGTTTCTCTTATGAGGAATTAGCACTCAGGGCATTCCTTTCTCTTAAAACAAATAGCGGTGTTGCTGGCATTCTTCTGTAGTTAGTATCTGCTTGCTCTGTACATTCTTTCTGCTGAAAGTTTTACACTTTCGGGACTGTGTCATTTTTGTATTTTGGAACATTGTTTAATAGAGGAGTTGGTTTGCTAGTAACTGCTTGTAATTTCTTAAATAAATTAATTAAATTTATTTCTTAAGTAAATTCTGTGCTGTTCTAAATGGGGCAAAAACTCTTCTGAATCCAAAGCATTAGATGATCTAAGGTCTGTGTTGCTGGAGGAGTATGCGGAGCTTTTCAGCTGGCAGATGTAGTCATCTGCTCCAGGGCAGCTGAATCACTTGCCTGCTCCTTTGACTGTGCTGGTGTCACCTCTGCCTGGCCTGCACAGGCAGCCTGGACTCTTGATTCACACTCAGACACCTACACTGCACACCCAAATTAGGTACAGCAGCTGAATTCTCCCTTACTGCAATTATTTGGCTGCTTCAGTGAAGGACTTTTGCAGTCCAGTGGAGAGCTGAGACCATGCAGGACTAGTGGAGGTGGCGAGGGATGTCCTGGAGACCCGCTGGGCAGTGCAGGAGCATCTCAAGTGACACAAGTGACACAAATGCCGATGTTTTGGCAGTGGAATGGAGTGCCAGGTGTCTACTGTCAGTGGGAGAATTATCCTCTGGAGGTGCCTGTCTCTGTTGGCCAGAGTTTGGAAGACCAGCTTAGACTAGACTTTCAGCTTTTAGCTGGTGAAATGAATCTCACTTTATGAAAAATTGTGAGTACTAATGGATCAAGTGTGTAATTTATATTTGCATTGTAGAGACACTTAGCAGCCCAGCCAAGACAGCTTCATTTTACAGGGGCTTCCACAAATAAAAAATGAGTGTTCTCTTTATCTAAACAGAAGCTCTAATACATTTCTATATGTATTTGCATACTCAGGAAAAGTGAGGAACCGCTTTAGTCTTCATCCTAGAGATTCAGAGTTGAAAGAGAGGCGTGAAGTGATTTACCTAGAGTGACACAGAAAACTTTGGGCAGAACTAAAAACTTCACCTGCATTTCCTGTCCTTGATTCTATGTCTTAATATCAAAAATGTGTTTTCTTCAAAGAACAGAGTTCTTGAAGAAAAATCCACATATAAATCTTCTCTGAGTAAATGCATGTTCTCTACAAATGATATTCAACCAACCACGTTAGGCTTCTAAGAACAGACAGGTAACAAGAGAGAATTTTCCTCTAATAGCATTATATGCAACATGGAAAATGTGAAATTGTGCAGAAGTTACATGTAATTGAGCCTGGATTTCAACTGAATGGTTTAGATTTAATGAAGAAGAGTCTGACCACACGTGCATGTGCCATGCCATGTCAATCCATGATAGAGAGATTGTATGCAGTAACTTACCTCAAAGAACGTGCCCTGGAAATCTTTTGTGATGGTTCTGGCAGGATGCTGTGCACAGGCCGGCTCCACGTTTTCGAACATTGTGCAAAGGTGACCTTGAAAAAGTGCTGAATTAATATCTGTTTATTGCAATAGATGATCAAGCCCTGTTCCTTGAGGTGCTTGTGAATTTTATGGTGCCTTTCATTTGAATTCATGTGAATTTCTTGTGATATTCTGAGGCATCACAACACCTATCACTTTAATCCTACGAGCTCTGCTCTGCTAGAGTGTGAGTAAGAAAGTTACAGGCTTGTGAGATCATGGAGTTTTCTATCAAAGGGCACAGACTTCCCATGATACCATGACTGGATTTTTTAGTACTTTGCCCACCAGGTGGTATGTACGTACAGAAACACGTTGGGAAGAGATCTGCAATCATGGAAATTACCTGGCTAAGACTGAAAGTTTTTTCCAAGTCCGTGATTGACTGTGACAGACCTTAACCCTAATTATTTGTGAACTCTGATGTTAAACCTGAGGTTTACAAAAGTCAGTGTCAACAGACCATTGACTTTGGTCAGGCTGGCTTTTTTTTTTGCCCCAGGACTCTCAGGGGAATAATTTCCCCAGTACTATTTATGGATCTGTCAATCATGTGATTGATATCTGTGTTAAATGTGCATGTGTGGGCAGCCCAAAGCTACCCAGAGCTGCATTCTTGTTGAGTTGCTTGTTATCACCTCCTTTGTCTTTCTTCCCTTGGTTGCTTTCCTGCTTTCTCCTTTCTACTGCTATAACTTTAAAAATTGTGGAGAATTGCCTCATTTCACTAAAAAACCAAGAATGGCATGAAAACTTTGCTTTAAGAAGATATAATGTTCTCTAGCACATAAAAACCCCTAATGTGCCCTATTTTTAAAGTACTGGCATGTACTGCTAAATGGATCTTTCAATATATCCTGGCATGCAGTGGATGCTTAACACTCATTTCCTCTCATGAATCTAAGTATCAAACCCAGATGATGAAAGTTTAATCCTTTGGCCCAGGCACTGCACATTGCATCTTTCAACACAATGGAGCCCATTTTCTATGGAGAAGAGGCAATGAAAAATGCCTTGCACAGGGCTTCAGTGCAGGATCTTGGGTTAGAAAAGGTGCAGTTTTGGCAAATAAAGTTCCATTTCCAAGATACACATCCAGCAGGCCAAGGCATTGCTTAGCAAAAGAGCTACAGTGCCTTAAAGCCATCTGCACAATTTCTTAAAGCTTCACTTCCCTGATGGATAACAGATGGAAGAGGAAATTTATAAGTAAAAGATTAGAGCAACTCTGTTTATAAACAGGAGTACTGATCACTCTGCCTTTGCCCTAGAGACCAGATTTAATCCTGAGGTTTAACTTAATGCAACTGTCTTGTTTCTGCTGCCAACTGAGAACATTCAAATACTGCCATGATAAGGGAAACTTTGGGATGATACAAAGCTAAACATTGCTTGGCAATTGATGACCCAGCATTTAATCAGTGATTACTCTCAACATAACATGGTGAAGTAACAGACTGGGTAATTTGTGCCTTAAACATTTGTCATCTCCCAGTGTTTAAATCTACTTGCTCAGCACTTCTCCATTGCATTTATGTTGTTTCAGTTGCACCTGCACTTTGTACCCTCCCCTGATGGTTGTATTCAGCACCCACTGGAACGAAAAGTGAGATGATGCCTCCAAATATGTTGTTTCAGTACCTGAAGGGGCTACAAGAAGAGCAGAGAGGGGCTTTTGACAAGGACAAGGGGGAATGCCTTTAAGCTGAAAGAGTATAGATGTAGATTAGAAATTAGGAAGAAATTCTTTACTCTGAGGCCCTGGAACAGAAGCTGTGGATGCTCCAACCCTGGAAGTGTTCAAGGCCAGGCTGGATAAGGCTTTGAGCAATCTGATCTAGTGGGTGGAATTCCTGCCCATGGCAGAAGGGTTGGAACTGGATGATCTTTAAAGTCCTTTCCAAGCCAAACCATTCTGTGATTCTATGAATAAGTCACAGGGCTGTAGATTTGCAGCATAAGTTATTGGGTAGCAGATTTTCCACTCTCTGTTTTCTATTTTTATACCCCAGTTTCTGTGCTGTGTTCTGGAGTGTTGGTTAAAAGAACACAGACAGCGCAATTAAACCCATGATGAGTATTGATTTTTAAATTTGGTGCCTGAAATGGAAATTAAAAAGGAAAATTGTCCCAGTCTGACCTGAAATGAAAACATATTAATTTTTCTCATGGAAAAGAAACCAACCACTATGCCTGCTGCACCCCTGCTAAAACAAAGTACCTCCAGCCTAAACAGAAGAATTCCATTCAGAATGGAATTTTTTTAGTCTGCGATTGCCTGTTTGAGCAATTGGTGAGACATACATTTAAGAAACCTGAACCTTTCTATGCTCCCTAGAAATTGTATTCCTGCTCAATTGATCAAAAGAAAAGGAATTAGTGCAATCTCTGGTTATTCTGTGTATGAATAATAACATGCTGCCATTTTGCATTTTTTTGGGTTTATTGAAGAAACAAAGGTTTAGGGATCATCCAGGACTGTCTGAGAATGTGGGCATTTAAGTCTTTTCAAGGTCATTTGTCTGGAACCAAAAGGAGTAGAAACAGAGTTCTCTGTGTTATAAAATTAGCTGTCCCAGGACAGGATGTCACAGAGGGACAGGTTGCAATGTGAACGTGTTCTTTTACATTTTACACAACAGGGTTTACACATTTTGGAAAAAACCTCACCACAAAGTGTCAGCAAGACTGAATCCTATTTTACTATTGAAAATCCAACTCCAAGGCCCAAAATAATGGGAAAGCAGATACCAGTAGTTGTGTTGCTCATGGAATGTGTTACTTTAAATAAGATTTGGAACAAATTAGTGGGTTTTGCTTGATTCTTGGAGATTGGCAACACCTGACTGATGGAGAGTGGTTCATTGGTTGTGCTATCCCCTGGTGATGACAAACCTTTAAACCTTTACCTGTTTGCTTATTTGTTTCTTAAAGGATGGCTTCAGAATAGCCTGGGATCTCTAGGAAAGTAAAAGGCAAGGAAAACCAGAATAAATCTCCATGTTAAAGAGCCAAAGAACAATCTAGGTTGGAGGTCTTCATGGATTAAAGGAGATGTGTTCCTCCTTGTAAGCAGGAAGTTAATGAGCACACCCTTGAGACCTTTCTCTCTAGAAAAATGATGCAATTTTAGCAGTTCATATATTAATAGTAAATGCATATCTCACTGCCAAGGATTTCAGATGTCTCTTTATCAGGTAAGCTTTCACATCCAGTGAAGGGAACTTTTGAGGTTTTTCTTTTTTGGGAGAATGGAAATGTATATAAATATCTGACTAAAATATTTCCTTTCTAGACTTGGAAAAAAAAAAAAAGGAAAAAAATTCCCACAAAACCCAACTATGTCTTTGATAATCATGTTTATACAGAGTCTGAACAGTAGTAGTTTTGTAAGAGAGATTTTCTTTTACTGGACTTTTTCTGTCTTGCACATTTTCTCCTTTTATGAAGTGTGTTTCTTTTAGACGTCCTGGTCTCATAAAAGCAGCTTATTTAGAACAGACCTGGCCATCTGGGACTGCTTTGCTATAGGCTAAGCTCAACTTATTAGGTATTGTCATCCAAAGAAAAACAAAGAGGCTACTAATGCATTTTTTGTCTATTTTGTGTATTTCATATTATCTGAGCAATAAAAAATAGGAAGGAAGGACGGACGGATGGACATAAAATTGGAGGGAGTTGTCTGGAATTTTCTCACTTTAGGATGGGCTAAATTCAGTCTGTGGAGCTGCTCAGCTTCGTTTGCCTACTGAGGGGGAAGAGGAAAAGGGGGTCAAAATGTAAAGTGTCTGCTGAAAGCTCACCCAAAATGTGTTGCCTGTGAGTACCAAAAGGGTGAGATACGATGTCTGCTGAGGCATGTTTGACTTAAGAAATACTTTCCAGCATCTGGAGCAGTAATGACTGTTTAAAGGAAGCTGTGATGTCAGTTGTCTTTTCAGACACAGAGCAAATTCTCTTCGGTGATTGCTACTGGAGTTTAAACAGCACTTTCCTGGGTATTAGTGTAATTCTTGGGGAGCTGGCTGGTTTTTACGAGTAGTTGCTTCAGGTTGCTTTCCATCACCTTGTCCTTTCTGCAAGATCAATCACAGAGATTTAACACCCAAATATCCAAGAAAGCACCAATGTGATTTTTCCTAGAGATCCTGGGCAGTCACTACAGACCCTGCTGGCAAAGCCCCAGGCAGAGCTGGGGACCAATCACATCAGTTCACTTTTTCTTGTCTTCTTTGCAGGACAATAGTTGTATCCATCTTTCTCAATGTGCAAGCACTGTTTTAGACATTATATCATCTAGAAACACAGTTATTTCAAAGCAGGAAGAAATAAACCAGGAGGTATCAGGTTGTTCAAGAAGGACTTACCTGTCACTAACCTGTGCCAGCTGGGCCTGATGCCCTGGTTGTCCTGCACGTGCTGTGGGATCACACTCCAGATGATCTGCTCCATGACATTTCCTGGCATCGAGGGCACACTGATGGGCCTGTAGTTCCCAGACCCCACTTCTGGCCCCTCTGGTAGATGGGTGCCACATTTGCTGACCTCCAGTCACCTGGGAGCTCCCCAGTGAGCCAGGACTGCTGGGAAATGATGGAGAGTGGCTCAGTGAGCCCATCCATGAACTCCCTCAGTCCTCTTGGGTGGATCCCATCCAGCCCCATAGACCTGTGTGTATCTAAGTGCTGTAGCAGATCTCTGACCATTTCCCCTTGGATTATGGGGGCTTCATTCTGCTCCCTGTTTCTGTTTTCCAGCTCAGGAGGCTGAGTACACAGAGAACAACTGGTCTTGCTATTAAAGACAAAGAAGGCATTAAATACCTCAGCCTTTTCCTCATCCCGTGTCACTGTGATTCCCCCCCCATCCAATAAAGGGTGGAGATTCTTCTTAACTCTTTTTGATGATGTATTTATAGAATTAGGGGTTTTTTTGATGTCTTACTGCACACAGGTAATCTGCTTATTGCAAGAGATTTTTTCCTCTTTTGAAACAGCCAGTAGTTGCTTAGATCAAACCTGTGAGACTTTAGAGCGTTTTATTTTTATATTTTTGCTAACAAAATGGTCTAAGTATATCTTGTTCAGCAAACCACCCAACTTGTTCAACTCTTTATAACAGACTTTTGGCCTTTGATGTACTAAAATCAATTATGATTCACACTAGTGACATGGGAGACATTTTAGAAGTGTAAAATTTAATGTATTTATAAGACTATCTGCATTCAGGCACTTTGTAGAAACACGGGTGTTAAAATCTGGTCTGAAATATATTTTCCCCTGAATCTTATCAGGATCTCAGACATAAAATTCCTTTATTTCTACTGGGACCTCTGTACTTCTCGCTGCTCTCCCACATTCCCTGGGATCATTTCCCAGCGGTTCAGAAACAAGGTACCATTTCCTGCAAAACTGACCCTGGTAAAAAATATCTTTTGAGAAAAATTAATTGCTTATCCCTGATGAACCCCCTGGTCTTGAACCTTTATTGCCTTTAGGAAGTGGGAGGATTGTGGAAGGAAAGTATCTGCTGTTGGTGTGTGGTTGCAGCTTAACATGCTATGCCTGAAATAAAACACTGAGGGAAGATTTCTTTCTGCCTTCTCGTTGGGGAGGAAAAGTTTTTGAGAAAGCTAAAGACATACTGAGATTAGGCTGCTGTTGTTTCAGCTCAGTGGCAGACATTGAAGCTTTGGCTGAAAGCCCATCGACAGGACCAGATGTTTTAGTCTTGCACTTCCTTTGCAATGGGAAATAATGAAAGCTGAGCCTTGTAAATGAAACGGGACTTGGCTGATTTAATTCGTTTGTCGTATCATTGTGATTCATATCATTAGAAAATCTCCCTGCCAGGGGTTCAGACCAGCAAAACAGGAGCTCATAAGGGAGCTGCTAATGGGGTTTCACAGGTGCCCTCTCATGTTGTTTTCAGTTCTCAGATGTCATCTTTAGTAGCTCCCACTCTGAGAAACCTACAGAAATCTATCAATTTTCCAAAGGTAATTGCTTTCTGGGAGTTCATTTGGTGTGGTGTGTGAGACACAATCCTTTCCCATTTGTAAACCAGTCCATAAGAGCTCACAGAGGACTGGAATTCAAAGCACAATGCTCAGAGAAGCTGCTGACCTCTCCAGAGCTCTGCCCTGGGTGTGATGTGGAACATCACTGTGCTACCTGGGTGACCTGGGTCACTCTTCACATATTTTAGCTCTGATTTATCCCACCTGACCTAGCAGAGCATCCTCTGTGCTCAGTGCAGAGAAAGATGCCCCCAGGTGTGATTTAGACATTTTTTGTGGGGAGATCCTCTTTTGGAAGTGTCTGTCTCTGTGTTGGCTATATAAAGAGTGTGGGCAGCTCGGAGCATAACCACAGAGTGGGATGAGCTCAGGGCCAACTGTTCTCAACAAAACACAAGCGTTCTTTTATCCCCTGTTCTTCCCTGAACCTGAATATAAGTAGCTTGCTTCCTCTGGCAGACTGTGCTTTCACACTCCGGATTTTTTCATTAAGTGACCTCAAGTATGAGAAATTATGCAGCGGGCTTAAGCACCTTTCTTTTCAAACACAACCAAACAAAGGAGGTACCACCTAAGGTGATTGGAAACAGAGTTAGCAGTGCAAAAATCCCTGCATTTTCCCCTCAGAGCAATGTTTGTAATTTGTCATGGCTTACTGAGCTTTGTTGAAGCTACAACTAGAAGGAGCCCTCACAACCACCTGGTTGGATATCTCTGCTCTCAGTTTTGCCCAGAGGCTTCGGCTCTGAAACATTTCCCTGCTGGAAGCATCAGCAGTGCTGCTTCCAGAACAATAGTCCCACCAGCCTGAGGCTGTCTGTGATCACTGGTACTGATGATCAACACAAACCCATAAATTCAGCACAAAAACCTTGTGCATCCTGGAGCAATAGCAGCAAAAGCAACAGAGATAGGGCCATTGTGAATAACTGAAAGGTAATGTAAAAGAAACAGATGACAGAAACTCCATACTTTGCAGCAGGCAAGGAAATTTCCTTTAAAAAATCTATATTGGAAACAAGATGAAATTAAATATATTGTTTTATCTCTGAGAAAGATGACTTGTGGGGTTTTGTTGTTGTTGTTGTTGGGTTTTTTGTTTGGTGGGTTGGTTTTTCTTTTGTTTGTTTGGTTTGGTTTTGTTTGGTCTTTTAATGACCCTTATGTAGTTTTACCTCTACTTCAGTATGTATTAAAACCATTCTAGCTACAATATGTTCCTTAGAAAGCCACACTTTTGCAGGTTGTATTATAGTAACAGAATAAAAAATTGCAGCATTTCACTCCTATTAAGCATAGTTAGAAACACATATCTACTTCATGAAGTCAAATACTACGCTGAAAATACACCTCAGAATATCCAAATTGCTAAAATCTTGAAATAGAAGCAATAAAGTGTAACAGATTTGAAAGAGGGAAAAGGCTGTAAATGAAAACCAGAGAAGAAGGCCTGCAGTAACAGCATAGGGGCACCCCCACAGCCAAGCTCTGGCAAATGTTAGCCAGTTCAGTCTAACAGGCTGTCTCTTGTGATCCTAAGCTTGGTAGCTTAGATGAGTTATTGGAGGGTATGCTCTGGTTAGGGTCTCTTTTGTGGCAGATGTTAAGAATGGGATTTCTAGCAGTCCTTTAGCTCTCTTCCCTGAAAACCTTCAGCTGGCTCTAGTAGCTGCAGCATTCAGTGGAGGCTGAGGCTTTTGCTGGCTGCACGTGTTTGGTCACAACTGATATTTTTAAGGAGAGGATGATAAGGACAATCACAGTTTTTGAGGCTTTGGAATTCCCCCATTCTACATATAACAGGGAGACAGGCTCACATTAAATAACAGCAAATAGTCCTTAGGGTAAAAGGAGAGTGGGATGCAAATTCTGCCATCAGCTGTAAATGTGTGTGATGGTTATATCAGTCATTATGTTTGCCTGCTTTCCTAAACACTTATTTCTGCTTGGAATTTGCTTGTGGGACACTCAGATCCTCTGTGGCATCCCATGAGGTCCAGTGAAAAGTAACACAGTTGAAGAGGGTTTTTCTTGTGGATGTGAACACAAGGGCCTATAGACGGAACCAATTTGGTTGTATAAAGGTTATCATGATGTGTCCTGCACTTTAGGCACTACCATAATAAAAAATTAAATAATAATAAACAGCAACATAGGGTTTGGCAATCAGTATTGCCAATTTCCCAGGGTATTTTGGGGAAGGAGGGTGGAGAGCAGAGATTGATCAGCCTTGCTGTTATGTATTTTAGAGAAAAAAGAGCCATATTTGTTTCTCCTCTGCCCTTTGTCATGACAGAGCCATCATATTTGACTGAGTAACTTCTACCACATCCAACTGCCTTATTTCCATGAAGACTGCAGCGTCTGGGGGATTCCTCAGGAGCTGGCAACCCACCATTTCCTTTGGCAATTCGTTTCCTCAGACTCACCCACTCTGTTAGATAATTGTGACATATTTCTTGTTGGGATGTCTTTGTCTTTAATTTTCAGTCGTTCTGTGCTATGTTAAAAAGCCTTTTGATATCTGATATACACTGTCTTTAAAGAAAAAGAGTGGTCTTTTTGACACTGAAATCACACGCCCCCCTTGATCTTTTTGAGGACTTCAGAAGAGTGAGTGCCTGACATTTCTCTGCAAGGTACATTTTCCCAGCTCTCCAACCATCAAGACTTGTGTGTACATCTACGCTCTGAATTTTTGTGAGTGTGGTATTGAAAACATGTGCCCAAGATTTGGTATTACATTTTGTACAATAATTGTGTTTTTGTACTTGCATATGTAGAAAAATAGTAAGCTGAGACACAGTATGTGTTAAGGACATGAAGAAGAAAGGAACATCTTCATACCTATTGTACATTCACTTTTCAGTCTTAGAAGCTGGTTTGGTTTTTTCCTATCTAAATCTTGTAGCTCTGGATAAAAAGGCTTCAGGCACTGTTCATTGTTAAAGAAATAAAGAAAAAAATACTTTCATCACATTCTTCTCCCACAAAAAGTTTTGATGTTTTATGACTTGCATCCTTCCACTCTTCTTCTTCCACCCGAGCAACTTGCTTAAATGATGTTTTGGCAGCTTGTGGTATCATCAAATGTTTTATTTGAATGGCTGACAAGCAGTTGGGAGAAAATGGGCCATTGTTAAATATTTTACATGGTAATGTTTTCCTGAAGAGCTGGGCACCTGCCTGCTGGAGTCCTCTGTGATTCCCAGGAGAAGGCCACAGAAACAGGAGTCAGACTGCTGATTAAGCAGCATTTAAATAAAATCCTCACATTTTCACATTGCATTTCAGAGAAATAAAGAAGGCCATAAAACTGTCCTCATCGCAGTGAGCTAACCCCATGTGTGGGAACATTACTCTGTTTCTTACACACAATTCGGGTTAGAACATTATTGAGAATTGCAAAGCCATTTACATCCTGTCTGGCAAAAAAAAAAAGAAAAAGCTGCATTTTTCTCCTTAATGTGATCCAAAACATTCCAAACCACAGACAAATATAATGGCAACACTGACGAGCATTTACTCACAGTGTCACTGGGACATCATTGATGATTTAACTGCAGCTAGAAGTGATTAAATGTGCTCCTTCTAATAATTTCTCAGGGTATGATGGCTCTATAATATTGCACGTAGGGCCATAGTGGCATGTGTAAAATCTTGTCCCAACTGAGGGCATGTCAAGGTGAAAGTGATTTCTTCTGTACAGTGCTATAAGAGACGTGAGTCTTCTTGGCAAACAGGAGCAGCAAGACTGAGTGGGGGGTGTGATTTTACCTCCATTAAATGCTTTAATTAGACAGACCCTGGAATGCTGTTTCTGTACTATCCATGTTTTAGTAGAGATATTATGAGATGGGAGAGAGGTCAAGGGAAAAAAAAATAGGAAAGGTTTTTTTGCAGTGAAATGTTTTTCACAGCCAAAGAAAATAATTTGTAATGAGAGATTTATGAAGCAAGTTCTTAGGTTATCAGAAGAAGACTGAAAATAAAGGTCAAGAGATGAAGTAATTTCAGTCCCTATGTTCTTTCACACAGAAAAGTACTGAGACCAATCATACTTCCACTTTTATGGACAGAGACATGGCCAAGTTGAAGCCAGACATGTTTTTACAGAAGGACAATTAACCTTTGTGAAAATTTCCCATGCGAAATGACTGAATTCTCCACCTCCTGCAATTCTTGGGAAGTGACTTAAGTCACTGCCTGCTGGAAGACCTGCAGCGAGCAAAGACTTCTCTGGACCCACTTGTGGGCCAAGAGAGCAAGTGTCTGTGTCATATGGACACACTGATACAATGATGTTCTGCTCTCAAAGCCCACAAATGAAACATGAACTGCAAAGTTACTGCCTCTGTATAGATCCAACACTTTCAAGTCGTGAGGGTGACTCCAATGTGGTGGTCAAATCCAGCTTAGGTCTATGTTCATTCCCTTTGGGGAGGAACTGCATGTGTCTCTCATCATTGTAATGGAATATAATGTTTTAATATGGAGACCAAATAAATCTCAAGAGAACTTCTCTGAATACAAAACTTACACATGTACCCCACTCCTTAATCCATTTATGGATTAACTTCAACATGGGGCAAAGGTGCTACGTTTCATTTGTCACCTCTTTACTGACCAAGAGAACCCCCACACCCAAGGAATATGACTTAATTCTTGACCTAAGGACTTCTGTAGTGGCTGAGGCAATGGAAGAGAGAAATCCACAATGACCTGTTTATTCAGTAGAAGAACAGTAGTTTCTTTCTGTCAGCAACAGAAACAGAAAATCTTTCTATGTATACTCGTATACAAGGCAACTGCTTCCAACCAAACAGCTTGAGTGCCAATATTTAGAGATGGGACACAGGGCTGCCTTTTATTAGTCTGTTAAAACACCGATGCAGCTCCTAAATAAGACTGTTATTTTTGCTGTGAGATCTAACCAGAGAAATTGCCTGCGCAATGAATACTATACTCATCCAATTTCTACACATGAATAGGGAGTAACTATAGCTCAGAAGAAAAACATCCATGTAAGTGTCTGAACTTTGCAAGCGCCTATTTTATTTAAATATTTATAGTACTTTGAAAAGTGTTGGACCAGTGTCACACAAGCAGTTTTCCATGTGTCTGCCTGGGATGTTTCTAGACTTTGCAATTTCAAGCGAACAAAGAATGCTGAAAACTGGATCCTTATTCACTTTCCCTTCTGCTGGAAAAAATTATTAAATAATCTGAAGCAGACTTCTAAATGACAAATGAGATCTTCTCAAGGGGACTGTAATACCTCTTTTTCCATGCTCCAGTCTGAGATCAACAGAAGCTTCTCAGCTTTGGAGTAATGTATGGCTTGTACCACAAGCACACCAGCAAGATGCCAAAATATGCAGCTGCTAAGCTGGCTTTTCAAATCAAAAGGTAAGACGAGGTGTTCAGAGAGGAGTGCTAACTTTGTGTTTTATGGGTGAGAACTGAGGCAGTGAGAATTATTTGTCCCAGGTGATGGCAAAAGGCTGTGACCAATCTGAGATGCAAATGCAAACCAGAGCTGGCTGCCTGCAGTGTGGGCCTCATGGGCTTATAGACTTGTCTCCCTGCAGGCTTCATCTTCAGCTTGAAAATGTTGTTCAGGTTTGTTGTGTAGTGTGGAGTGTGATGGAGATGCCTCCAGAGGGTCTGTCATTCTTCTCCCCTCCTCTCATCCCACCTCCCCACTGGAGGTAGGCAGCTCATCCAGCACCTCTTGGGCAAATGGTGAAGATGGATCCCATCCAGTGCCTTCTCCTAAGGTTATATTTAGCATTTGCTGGTTCCCAAATTACTGGGTGTCCATGCTGTGTACACTGTGGAGTTCCAGGGCAGGAGAAGGTTTTCATGGATCCATGCGGAGTTGGCATTGACTGTCCCTTGTACAGCTGCGCTGGTATGACACTGAGAAATGGTTGGGAAAAGTCATGTTATCATTGTGGAGAGATGTCCTGGAGCAGGGATAACTTGGAGGTGTTGCCCTGTGATCTAGACTCAGCCTGCGTTTGCCCCGACGTGGTGTGGAGGAGGGAAAACACCCAGTTAAATTGCATTAAAGCCTCACGGGTCGTTAAAAGTCCTGTCATTTTAATTGGAAATACTTTGCGGAATTAGGATCTGAGCTTTTTATGTTGGCAATCAAACCCTGTGCACATCAGTGTTATTCATGCACATTGATCTTGAGTTTGGGGTAGAAAGTTGCACAAATATGTTCTTATTACAAATTTGATATGCACTGCAGCCCACAGCAAAAAATACACGGCTTGAGAGACTCTTTGAAAACGTGGGCACATGTGTGTAACTTGGCTGAAAGATCACGAAGGTGTTGGTACAATAACTACTATAAATATTTGAAAGGTGTCAACATCAAGGTCTCGATTTTACACACAGATGTCAGCACAATGTTTCCATTGATTAGCTGTTCTGTAATATAAGCCTGTGTATGGAAAATGTATGCTAAAAAGAGTCTTATAGAGATCATGCCAGGATTTCACTTCCCCTGCTTTTGTTGTATCAGTCTGAGCTGACAAAACCCACTGGAAGTTTACAGATATTTTTACTGCAAGTTAAGATCAGGAGCTTGTTTAAAAAAAAAAAATAAAAGAAAATAAAAATTTCTGGACTGACTGAGGCTCAGAACATGATAATTATTTGGAGACATTATATCCTGGATAATGCTGACTTTCGATTAACAAGTCAGCAAACAGCTTTAACTAACCCAACACTATTCAGGGTATTAATATGCCTCGTATGTGGATCCTGAACTGGAGTCTGTTCTGTCTAGAGAGCTACTTGCATTGTGTAGGTGTGCTCAAACCTCTTAGGAACACTTAGGAATTTCAGATCTTTGTTATTGTTCATGCATTTAAGCTTCATTTGATGCTGTCCCCCTTTGTAACACCCGTAGGTACAAAAAGCCACCTGTCACATTCATGGCCAAGGCAGGAGCACAGATCAGATCTTCTGAGACTGTGTTCTTATGTTCCAGCTCAATAAAGCAGTTCACACGTGCTGCCTCATTTTGTGGTGGAAAAGGGTCCTGTTAGTCCCATTAACTCTGTGAAACTCTCTGTTTGAAGTGAGCCAAGTGCCATATCTAATGCTGTGCCTAATGGAAATAGACCTTCAATGGTGCTGTTAATTATTTTCAGCCTGTGATGCTCACACGTATCCTCACCATCAATAAAAAGCATTTTTAATGGAAAACGCTTTCCACATGCATGTAATTGGTGTTCCTTTTATTATTAAAGGATTGGTCAGAGATTTCTTGAAGGAACATAATTAGGTTGAAAAAGACGCCAAAATTAGTATGTTTCATAAAGGGTGGTCAATTACTTGCCTATCAGGAAAAAAAAAAATCATTAAAAATGTTACCAAAGAATTAAAACTTTCCATTTGTTTAGAATTTCCATTTCATTTAGAAATTGAGCCCACTCTCCTTCCATTCTGAACCATCTTCTGATTTTTGATTTTTATACTTTGTGCACAAGTAGCCTTTAAAACTTGAAATTAAATAAAGTTTTCTAAAAAAATATATTGGTCAAATAGAAAGGGAATTTTTGAGATAATTTTTCACCCTTGTAATATTTGAGGGTTTGCTCTGATTTGGGAAGAAGCATGTCTGGAATTTCCAAACTCCTTCACAAAGTGGAAGTTTGGAACTTCTGTTTCCATGATGCTTTATTACAATATTACTTAGTAAAGCCCAGAGAGAGGAACCAATGAATTTTTCAGTTCAGTTTCCACTTGAATTGAGCCATGACTGAAGCTGTTCCAGGAGAAATTTGAAGAGAACTTCATAATAATGGTTTTGGTTAAGGAAAAAAAAAAAAAGAATTAAAGATTCAAACTTCTTTTTTAAGTCCCATCGCTAAAAGATCAAAAAAACCCGTTACTATTTTAGTGCTATCAGCCAACACTGATCTCCATCTAGTGTTATGAAACTGTAGATGAGGTTGGACTAAGCTCAGTCAGGCAGTTTATTCTATTTAGCCCTGAAATTATGTCCTTAAAATAAAAACTTTAAAGAACTCCTTATTTTGGGCTGGTTTTTTTTTTTTTTCTTTGTTTTGTTTTATCTAACAGTAGTTAATACACCCAGAGATTTGTACCCAACAGAAGTAGCATCCAGATTTTACACACACAGAGGAAATATTCCATAAAAGTGTTTAATAAGGTTGCAAATAGTCCAAGGGTTGTTAATATTTACCCTGTAGATGACAGGCTTCCTTTGTTTGCAGACCTTGATGTGAAAATTGTTTTGACGTCTTTGGGAATAATGGGGGTGATATTTGGTTAATGGTGTTGGCACAGGGACATAACACAGGTGCCCTTTCACTGAGCTGGTGGCTGGCAGGGTGACATGCTATGGGTGACAGGGTCTGACTTGTCCTTGAGAGCCTCAAGCTCTGTGCGAGGGATGAGGAATCCAGGGACAGCCACGGGCAGATGCTTTGCAGCTGCGGAGTGCAAACCTGCTTGGATCACGGTAGCAGGCTTTAATTTAATGGGCTCTTTTGAGGAATGTTATTTGTCTGTTAGCAAGAACACGCTCAGCTGGCCTTCAGGTGAGACCATGCTGTGCCACAGCAGAGACAAACTCAGGTAGGTCCCCAGTGGCCTCTGTATTTTGAGGTGCAGAAGACAAACTGAATTTGGCATTTTTATGTGTGCTGTGTGTTCTTTCAGGTTGTTTTATTACTCTTGGAAGTGCCTCACCTTCCCATAAAAAGCAGAACTCCCTGGGCTTTGTGCACGTGTTGGAGGAGAGCGAGAGTATCACCGTCAGGCACTTCTGCAGCCTCTGTGCCCAACAAGGGGTTCCTCCCAAAACTGCAAGCTCTCACAGCAGTGGGGACCGTGGTCCTGGTCCCACCACACCACCATGCCCTGGGGGACTGTCCTACCACACATCTGGGCTGCCACACTCCTGGGACTGTTTATTCAGTGGGACTTATTGCAATGTTACAGTGCTGTGGATGATGTCTGTACTGTGAGACGTGTAAAGAGATGGTACCAGCCTCTTGTGTTCGGTCCGAAAGAAGTTGAAGACCTTTCCTCATCACTAGAGCAATGAGAATACCCTTCTAGTCAGGGTAAAATAGGTTAAACAGTCTGCAGACGAGGCACAAGAGATAGTGGAAAACACTGTGCATGGCTTGGAGCTGCGTCCAGAGATGAGTGGACAAATTATCTTGCACATACTTATGTGCAAGATGAGGATAACCAGGTGGATGTCTCTGATATGGCTGGCTGAAGGAACAGAAATCTCTGATGGGTGATGCCAATAAAGCTGAGATGATGCCACATCTAACCACAACTGACTGGGAACCAAAGTGTGGAACTAGCATTTGCTTTGTTGGTTTTTTGGGTTGGGTTTTCTTTGGGGTTTTTTTAAGCAGTTGAATGTAGTAATTCTGGTTTTCTTTCTAAATCTTCAAGCTTCCTCTCTAAATCTCTGCAAGCTACAGCAGGTACCTGAAAACGGTGCCAGTCACCATATAATGCATGTAGCATTCACTCGGTCAGAATCTGCCCAGAACTTAGCCATTAGGCAACCCAGATCTTAGAAATGCTTTCAGAGAGGAATATTAGCCTCTTTCCAAGATTAAATGTGCGCTTAAAATGCTGTTTTCAGATGGTATTTTGTTCTGGGGTTGAACGCCACAGTTAAATGTGGTGTACTCTCTAAATAAGCATAAAGACTGGACGAACTTGTTCTGAGGGGTGATAAATCCTGGCAATAAATACCATTCCTGAGGAGAAACCGAGACCTTGCTGTACTCCAAAGGAACAGAAATAGCAGGTCACTGGAAAATGTAGCAGGAGAAAATACATGGGCTGCCTTGGGGGAGAGGGGAAGGTGGCCCCTTAAATCCCTTCCTACTCTTTATTTCTGCGACTCATCCAGACCTGCCTGTAATGGGCTGTTGCATCGCCACATTGTTAGTTTAACTTCTTTGTATCCTGAGCAGCCAGTGGGTCGGTAAAAGAAGCTCTTTGTGCCTTCGGTGGGAGAGAATGGCACAAGGGTTGTTCTTGGAACAGGCCCAGGGAAAGTGTGGGGTGAGGAGGGAGAAGGGAGTAAAAGAAACTCCCCAGTAAAGGGAAAAGGAGGAAAAGAAAAAAAAGGTGTCTGTTTCACAAACCCTGACCTTCAGCAGAACTGCCATTTCCTGAGACTGCACAAAATGTGCTGTTCTCAGGCCTGGCATGGAGGGATGGAGCCAGACACTGACACTGCCCCAGAGCTGGCTTCTCCAGGTCCCAGGGAAAAGCTGAGGGGCAGCCAGGTCAGTGAGTACCTGATCCTGCCATACCACCAGAGCAGTGCAAGCGGAGCAGTAGTGCTTGGTGTGGTTAGGAGTGGAAGGAGAAGCTGCGTGCAGTAACCATTGCCTTTCACATGGCAGCTGGAAAGGGCAGCAATTCCAGAAGCTGTATTGTCTTTAAACCATGTTGCAAACAGGCATGACCAGTGAGAGGACCTGAGGGGTGGTGTGAAGCTGTGTCAGGGGAAGGTTTAGGCTGGATATTAGGAAAAGGTTCTTTACCCAGAGAGTGTTTGGGCACTGGAACAGGCTCTCCAGGGCAGCAGTGGTCACAGCCTGAGAGAGCTCAGGGAGTGTTCGAACAAAATCTTCAAGCGCATGGTGGGACTTTTGGAGTGTTCCTGTGCAGGGCCAGGAGCTGGACTCAATGATCCTTTTGTCCCTTCCAGCTTGGATTGTTCTGTGATTCTGTGATTCTTTGGTGCTCCATGGGTAAACCTGCTGCACAGAGAAGAAAAAAGGTTAAACTACTTGGAGTATAGAGAAGATCTGGGGCTTTTCCAAGAGGAGCAGCCAAGTCAGACAGGGACCATCTTTCTGGTAACGGAGTCCAAGCGGTGAATAGTCAGGGAGGAGCCTTATCAGTTCAGAATAACTTCATTCTCCCTGCTTCAGGGAACAATGCATTTATTTGGGTCAGCAACGATAGTGCTAACACTGGGAAGGAAAGGTGGGAGGGAATGGCTACATGTAATGTTCCAACAGCCTTTCTTCAGTGCCAACAACAGACAATAGCGGGTTTTTATCACCAACACTTTTCCCAGAAAACTTCAAGGGGTGTATTTCATCCTAGATAGAAATGAGTCTTGAAGTGTTATAGAAATTGAAAGCTTCATGTCTGAGAGGGAACTGGGGTTATAATTACGGAACAAACATTATCACCAGAAAGACAATGGAGCCAGAAGCCGCTACACCTTGAGGGCAGCTGGGTCTGTCTTTTCTCCTTCAACCACTGGGCAAAATAATGTGCTGGAACAAGAGAATGAGTGGAATATCATGAGAAAGATCTCTTCTTTCTTTCTCTGACTGTTTCACAGAAAAGTGATTTTTTCTACAGAAAAGCAGGATGTTTCTTTGAGGGAGAGACATGGGCCTCGTCTTTCGTAGTGCCTGGAGTTTCTGGATAGTGAGATCCCTCCAGAACGTGAGGTGTCTCTGTTCCAGTTCCAGCTCTGACTCAGAAAAAACAAATTCCTCATTGCTTGCAAGACAAAGCAAACAGAGAATAGTTCAGATGTCTTCCATGTTCCATATTTTTTCTTTTAGTGTGAATCTTGCATTTTTCCATGGCTCAAAATAATGGTGAACATCTGCTTGGCTAAGTTATCTGGGACACTGCAGGAGAGAGGGAAACATCTTGAGAGGTGTCATAATCTACATCCATCATGAATGTAGTGTTGCTATGTTGTAGTTTCATAGTTTTTGCCAAGCTTTTCACCAAAACCCAGAAATTGAACGGATACACCCAAACGGTGGGATCCTTTCCCAACTTCTGGGTCTTAGGCTGCACTTACCACATCCTCATTATGCACTAAAAAGAAACATGTCTGATTGTCTGCCCTGGTTCCTGGATGAGGGTAATATGGATAACTAGGCAACTCAGAATGGCAAAATGCTGTGGAGCTCACCCTCCCTGCAGCTGAGACACATCCAAAGTCAGCACAGACAGAGACTTGCAAATCGTCATTGGCACAGATATGCTAATTGTTATGAGCAGCAAAAAGTGGATGTGTCTGTAAATGCCAGACGGGAATTTGCCTGACCCTTCCTCTATTCCTCTCCTCAAATAAGAGAGACTTTTCTTCTCATTTAAAGCCTTAATAAGCTGTTTCTTGAGGTGAAAGGCTCTGTGTGTGTGGATCTTTTTTTTTCATTACTCCAGGGCATCTGGACAAAGGAAGTTTGGTGAAAGCCAAGCTTATTTTGCTGTTTGTTTTCCAAGTGTGTTGAGTTGTTAGTTCTGTGTTAGCAACACTTTGGTTCAGTCAATCAGTCTGGGTGTCTTGACTTTAATCTGTCTGAAGAATTCTGCAGCTCCAAAGTCATGTCTCAAGTGAATGGTTTGACTAGAGCCGTTAGTGGGTTGACATATGTCTGGGAGGATGACTGAGGAACGTGGGCAGTAGCCTGCAGCAGGGCACTCATGTGGGATAGGGAAGACCTGGGCGCCAGACCTTTTTCTCTCCTTTGGCCATATAACTCTTGCCTGACAGGCTTTATTGCAGCACAGGCTCAATAGGACAGATAGAGCATGATCTCTTGTTTCCTATCAGCCAGGCCATTCTGTGACTTGACAGCTCCTGCCAAGAGGAAAATGATGATTTGGGTTAATATGCTTAGTGAGAAAACTAAATTTCATACAGTAAAGCACACATGGGCTGGGTGCTGGCTTTTTCCTTAGAGGTGTTCAGGTTAGTGCTCACCTGGAGTTGTGCAGATAAATTTGATTCCTAAGACAGCAGAGATCACCCAGACCTTCAGCAAGCAGGGAGAGGCTGTTCAAACCCGTGAATGTATTCAACACCTCCTGTTAGCTCTAGGTTGCTTCCTGCTCTGAGTGTCATCCTTTTGGGGTCTGAAGTCCAAATGGAACTGGTGATTTTACTCTGAATTGATTGGTGACAGTCCACTGTTCAGTAACAGGGTTTTCATTATCCAAGTTTGAGTTTCAATGCCCCTGGTCTGCCGTGCAAGCTCATGTCACAATGCCTATTCTCCTCAGGTACCCATGCAGGTGCTCTGAGCTGTGTTTTTGTCACTGCAGCCTGTCCTTCCTTTGCTCAAACATTGCATTTAGCTGGCATTGATGCAAGTTAAACCAGAAGAGAAGCATTCAGCTCAGTGTCCTGGCTCTTGGTTTGGGTCCTTGGCACTCTTCTGCCATTGCACACTAAGAAGACCCAGAGGCTGGGCAGAGCTGATCAGTCCTCATGCCTGACTGCAGCTCAGTCTGCTCCCACCAGTTTTCCCTGCTGGCTCAACAACCATATCAGAAATCACATTTTGGTGCCTCTTTCATCTCCAAAACATATCATGAACATTAATCTTAACATCCGTGTTAAGCACCTTTAGGTTCAATGGACAAAATGCAATATCTTGCAGACATTCTGTTATCCAAGACAGCAATTTCCCGCTGAAGAGCTGAAAATAATGTGGTACATAGTGATAATATGTGTTATATCAGCATTACCTTATGAGACACATCCTGAGCAATATCTTAGGACATGCATCAGTTTGGTGTCAGCATCCAGAATTATGTTTCATGTCCAGCGTATTAAAACCAGGTGCTCAAGTATGTGAAAGCTGAATTGGTGAGAAGACAATAATAATAATAAAAAATATATTTTTAAAAACTATGCAAGTAGACTAGATATTTCTCTTAATGTAACTAGGAATAATGCACTGATTACATGATTTCATGCAATTTTACATGTGGAAAGTTGTTGCTCAGGACCAAAGGAAAGCTGTAACACCAGAAGTGTGAGTGTAGCTGAATGCCAGTGCTCAGCCTGGTACTCCTGCAAGGCTGAAGTCTGATCTGAGACAGCTCAGATCACTGCAGCATCATGTGCAGCAATATTCTTAAATGAGAGAGAGACCAGGGACTCCTGTGAAGCTAAAACAGACTTTCAGTGCAACATGTTGAAACCCATCCCGAACAAAACTCCATAAAAAATGGGGTTTCAACACTCGCTGAACTGCAAAATGTTCGCCAGCTGGATTTAGCTCACTTTGGGCTGGCCTCTTTGAAAACCACGGCTTCTTTGATCCCAGTCCTAGCAATACTGTTGGACCTCTGCTGTACAATGAGCTCGAGGTCAGTAAAACATTTTTCAGTTGTGGTGGAAGCATTTAAGTTGGAATTTGTTAAATCAGGGGCACAATTCCATGGGTAGAAATTGAACTCTACGTGTGACATTTCTCTTCTTATTACACGTTAAAGTATTAAATCGTGCAGGTTTTTGCTTCCATTAAAAACAAGTAGCCAGATTTAGCATTTTGCTACTTTGAAGTCCCTCTTTTATTCTCCCCCAAAGGGCTTTAACTTTCAGACATGGTTATCCTTAAAAATATATTTTAAATGTTGGTTTTGAAACCTTACAAAGGATATGGCATTGGAGAGATTCAGGATGGAATGACTTTCCAGGGGCAACAGTCAGGGAACAGCAAAATATCTCCATTTTTCTTCCACCCCCACATTTCCCTTCAGTTTCCAGTATATTTAATTGGCTGTCAGCTCTTTCTAACTCCTGTACAGAGTTTAATGCTGAAGTTTTAGATAAGCTTTTCTTAGGATTAGTTTCTACTGAAACTGGTTCCAGAGGATTTGCCCATTCCCAGCAGCAATCTGAGTTGCTGCTCCTTCACAAACATAACCATAATTCACATGTTAGAGCAACAATCCTTAAATACTGAAAAGCGAACCAAACTCTTACAGATCAAAGTGTGATTTGTGATGGATAAGAGCAGTGTAGGCTCACTGTGAGTGCACAGAAATGTGAAGGACACTCTGCTACACCTGATCTGCCATCTCTCATGCTACTCTCCTCCTCTGCCCCAACCACACAGTGCATTCGAATATTATTCCAGCTTCTTCTACATGTTAGGAGGACACGACCAGGGATGATCTTCACCTTGCTTGCATTACCCTCTCTCTTCAGAGAAGAGAGAAATCCTTCACTCTGGTTTTCTTACAGATTATCCTGGTTTAGCCCCAGCCTTCTTCCTTCTGCTGGAAGTGTGAATGTAACTTTTGTGCAAATGACTACCCCAAAATCAACTGGAATATATGTGTTTGTGAGCCAAGGTGTGTCCTTCCACACAGTCTGAAAAGTCTCAAGTGCCTTCAATGACATGACCATAAAGCCAGTGAGACAAGGCAGAAAGTGCCATGCACCTCTGGAGTGTTTCACAGTGATCAGCTCTAAGCAGAGATTTCCTTTGCAGAGACCTCAGTGCCTGTGCCCACTGGAAGATGACCTGGTGGAAAACTTAACTGGAAAATTCTTACAGTCACCTTTCTTCCCATTTCCTTTTCCCCAACAGCCCTTAAATCTTTGGGGGAAGTGGAAATCTTTGTTTGCAATGATCTACTCAGTGACAGGTAAACTTCATCTCTTTGCAGTTACCACTATCATTTTCTGTGCAGTGTTTATGAAAAAAAACCCCACAAATAGTTTCTGATTATACCAAAACAGGAGAAGAAACATTTATAGAATCATAGAATGGTTTGGAGATACAGGTGTTATAGATACAGTTTATTTATTTCTCTTTTAAGATTAAGTAAGGTCCTAGAGGTATATAATTGTAATTATTTTAAACTCCCCCAAATAACATATAGAGGGGAATCACTCTGCTTGTTGCCAATTCTCACTTGTGAAATGTCTTTACAGACTTACAGTGTATTAATATATTCTTGTTCTTTCAAAACTGACATTTTCCACTAGTTGAAACTAACCCCCAATTCAGAGAGCAACATCTCTGCTGCTCAGACTTGCCAAATCAAATTCTCAAATTCCTTTTGCAAACTCAAAAGAATTATGTAATCTCCTTCTATATCCAATTTTCCCTTCTCTTGCTAACCTCCTCAGTGAGGCTCTAACAATAAGCCCTTCAGAGTTAACACTGTTTGACATGCACAATGTGGCACATGCAGAACTGTCCCTTTTGCCTTGGCAGTCCTTCAAAGCCTGGGCTGTTCTGTGACTTCATGTAAAGTTTAAGTCAAAAGTAAATATGCCACTAAATGTGCCTCACCTGATGGGCTAATGGTTTTGGGGGGTGGAATGGTCTTTCTCATGGTGTTTTCTCTTGCTTGATCTCTGGTTCTGCGATGTCACAGATCCCAGGAGCCCCACTAGGATTTGGGTCTTTGAGTCACTAGGATTTGGGTCTTTGAGTTTGGCACACTCACTGTGCTACTAAATATGGCAAGAAGTGCTAAAGGAAGATTCAGCTTAAAACTGTGCAGAAGTCGTTCAGCAAACAAGGTAACAATATTCAGATTGTGCTTTACAGCCCTTTACAGCTTTCATAGAGGGGATGTGATTATTAATGATACTTTTCCTTACTTGAATATCTGCAATTCATCTCTTCTGCTCAAAACAGCTTTTTACATATGCAGGAAGTGGAGAGGTTGCTGAGCTCCTGGTTTGCTCATATCTCTGTCTGTTCTGCTGACAAACATCCTGGTCTGTCCCTGGTCTTTTTGAGCTGATCCGCCACAACTTTGCCATGCCTGAAATGAGATTGTCATGCTTAAGCAAGGATTTGAGTTACTGAGTGATGTGGAAAATGAAAAGAGTAAGAGAACTGAGTAACATGGGGGGTATACAAAAGTATGAGCAAGACAAAGAAGGTAAAATGTGGGTTTTTCAGAGGTGGGAGTGCAAACAGAGAGCCTGAGGAAGAGTACCAAACATCAGAATTTTGCACTTGGAAGAGAGGATAAAGAAACCCCATGGGAAGCAGTAAAGGAAGGGTCCAGATTTAGGGGAAGGTTAATTGTGCCTGAAGATTTGGAAGAGTTGTTCCAGAAGCAGATGGAGCCTTGGCCAAGCCAAAGGTTCTTGTACCAAATCCAAAGAGAAGGCATCCTATTATGTACTAGTGACAGCCCATATGCCTTTAGGGGCAACATGGTGCCATCCCATATCAGAACAAAAGGAGATGTGCTGTTCCCACTCTGAGGATGTCTCCTGCGTGTGAGCATATATGAACAGTGTTCTTCAACAAAACTGATTTTGCCTGCTGCCCAAGGTGGTCAGGGGACCTTACAGAACTGTTGAATGAGTGTCCCTGACAGGAAAGGTAAATGCAGTTATTGTTATTGAAGAATTGCACCAGGATCCAATTGCAATTGTTCAGCCTCAAGAAAACAAATTTGAATGAGGTTAGGGTTTTGCAGAATGACATGCTGATCCTTATCATTCAGGATATTATCATCAGCCAAGGAAATAACAAGCTCTTTTATCTTCTTCTTATAGACTCTGAAGTTGTGATTGTGTTGTTTGGATGATTATCTAAGGAGCAACAGTCAAAATTTCTTCTGCTCCCTGAGACTCAGCACAGAATTACTCCTGGTAAATTTATAAGATGGTTGTGAAAAAAAACATTAAAAAATCAGCCCTAACTTAATTTGTGTCCATTCTAGAGTCTCTTCATGCTTCAGTATACACTCAGAACACCTGACTTAAAATAAAACTGCTCATCCCAAGCCTTTGACCGTGTAAGTCTGCCAGTGGCTGAAAGCATGGAAATGGCAATGCTGACCATTTTCTTCCCTGTGTCCTCAACTACCGTAATCTGCCATACAGGGGGAATTCCATTTGCAACTGCTGAGAACAGTCCCCATCAGATAGCAAGAACTGGCTAATGAGCTAATTCATAATCTCCTCATTCACAGACACCATCTCAGAGAGTGGGAGGAAATGCTTCTGATAAATTATCATCCTCAAATGCCTTGTGGATAAACACCTAATGGTACCTTGACACAAGACAGTTGATAAATGACAGTGGGTACATTCAGATGATGTTTCCATTTTTCAACATGGTACTTTTGCACTTTTTCAAAGGAGCAACCAGGGACTTCCTAACCTTTGAAATGAAAAATACGGATGCAGAAAAGTGGTGGATTTCACCTCTGAGCAAGTATGTGTTAATTTCAGTTCCTGAGAGTGTGTTGCATTAAACTGTTCTTGACAGATTTTAATAAGAATTTTGGACATTGTACATTAATAAATAAGTATTACCTTTGTTATTTTAAGTGCAGTGGTTTTCCTTAGTTGAGAAAGCCTGGCGCTTTCATTTGATTTATATGATGCTATGTTAAAAAAAGGTAGTAATGATACGTGTGTTATTCATGTACTTGGAAGTCTCAAAGGATTTTAAATATATCTTGACATGTATGCTCATAAATTCTATCTAAGGTAGACATTTTGGCAAACTGGATATGGAATTAATGTTCCTGAGACTTCCAAACACCATTGATCAAAAATACTTTCAAAATTCTCCAGAATGCCGAGCTCATTTCTTTTGAACCCGTCTGTGTGGTCAGTGCACCATCTATCAAATTGTCTTCAGCTTGGAGTCATAGTCTGTGGGCCCAGACTGCATTTCATTGCAAGTTCTTCACACCACAAAGGCTTAATTCCATCAGTTTGAGATGGAGCAGTTGAGTGTGAGTGTCTAATGAAGAAGTGAAACGTGAGTACAGAGCTCAGTGTTCCAAATGTGCATCTGTTTATGAGTTTCTCAGTGGTGAGTTTTTACACTCAATCCAAAGTGTGAAATACAAAAGCTTTTGCAAACAGTGTGTTAACATTGAGCAGTGAGCCACATGGTCTTTGTGGGGTGGATTTGGAGGGGTGCTCTTGAGACTGTTTGGGAGGGGCAGAATCAAACACAGCAGTGGGCTCAGAGCAGGATTCTGGGTTTGCTTCTCCCTCTGTATATGGGCTTAACTCCTCTGGGACTTTTGCTACAAATCTTCCATACCTGTTAATACTATAGACTGTTTTGGGCACCAAGAATAATTTTTCGTAACTATCTGTATGTGCTGACAGCTACAAACGTAGCCTTCAGGTGAGAGTGTAATTCCAATAAGCATTGCTGCATTCTGGTCTGCACAGCTGGCCCAAGTGGGGGCCATGAAGGTTATTTGCCTCAGGAAAAATAGATGACAACCTAGTATTTCTTTGGCAGAAAGCATTACTCTGGATGCAGCAGTAACAAAACAGAAGTCAGTGGCTTGTGGTTCCAAGTCCTTGCCAGGCCCTTCTCCCTCCCAAAACGTGCCCTTGATATATCTCCAGGTGTGCTGCAAGGGCTTCCTCATCTACTGCCTTTTTGATGCTCTCTGCAGCTTTTGGAGACCAGTCTGTTACTGGCCCTGGCTGCTCATGTCTGTATCACAGCATGTTTCCTCTGTAATTTAGGGAGGCTAGAGATTTAAATATTTATAATAGGGTTTACTCAGATACACACCCCCAAGGTCATTCTAGGTCCCACTGATCTGGCCAAATATCATTCAAACCTTCTTCTTGCCTGCTTACCTTTCCAACATGTGGAATGGGTCTTTCTGTCTCTGGTGGATCTCCTTTGTTTCTCCAAAATCTGCTCATTTTGGTTCCTGGAGCTAATTTCTTTCCAGTAAAACTGTTTCAGTCTCTGAAATGATACTCTTGGCTCCTGTGGCAGAAACCTGAAATAGTGCTGTGACACTTTTTTGGGTGACCCCACAGCATTCAGAGCCATCTTCCAAATTTTATGCAGCGTTATGGTCTTCCTCATAACTCTGCCCACACCAAGCAAAATACCTCTTCTAAAAGTTCACTGTTTGAATGTGTGAGAAACCTCCTATAAACCGAAAATTTCTTCTTCAGCAGAAATGAGCATTTTTTCAGTTTTGCCGTGTAGAAAGCTGGTTCAAGATCCACACTTCTGTGTT
Source organism: Edolisoma coerulescens (assembly GCA_013397115.1). NCBI lineage: Eukaryota > Metazoa > Chordata > Aves > Passeriformes > Campephagidae > Edolisoma > Edolisoma coerulescens. The sequence continues at coordinate 1,099,586 of VWZW01004129.1, forward strand.
TCTTTTCAGGAATCACATATGAGAATTTATGATGGACCTGAGTTTACCCAGCACTTTGGAAAGTGTTGTGATACATTTTACTGTCCTTTTAGAGTGTTGTTTTGGGGTTTTTTCTACTTGAAGGAATGGAATATGCTGTTCCCAGTCCTTTTTGGGAGGCTTGATGCACGTAACCAGATGAACTGCTATTGAACCTTACTATTACATGATCAGATTGCTGGTACAGAGGCAAGTGTGGAATTTCTAGATACACAGAATTTAATAAACCAGACAAAACACTTAGAATTCAGAGTTTAAAAGGCTCAGGAGGCATCTCCAATATTAGTGTACCTGTGTTTGCCTATTTCTTTCAGGAAGCACACATGCTAGTGCTTACAGTGAGAGGACAGTGCTAACATATGAACAGAAAGGACTGGGAGCAGAATTTGATTTTTTTCAGGGAAGTAAATTGCCCAAGGAAAGCTTGTTACTTTACCAGGCAGTGCCAAAGTCTGTATCACATTTTCTCTATGATTTGTATGTAAAGTCAAAACCCTGTGTAAGAAAAAAATTCCACAGAAAACTGTGTGTAAAAAACATTTGTAGAGCTGAATCTTCCAGAGAACATTTGGGTTTTTTTCTGTAAGAGATTTCTCCTTCCTGTTGGGTTTCTTAGCAAATACCTTTTTAGACTAACTCACGTTTCTTTGCTCTCACTTTTCTATTGACAGCCCACTTGCTTGGCCATCAGAGAGCAGCAATGAAAATACATGTTCTTCTCAAAGACTGTAGAAAGCTCTGTGGTGTTACCTGGGTTTCAAAAAAATCCTAACGCTGGCAGGCTTAGCCATCCAAACCTGGTCCATGGGTCTCAGAGATGGGACGTGCTCCTTCCCCCAGGGTTAAAAGTTGTCACTTTACTTCACTACAGGTTTTGTTCTGGTTATTTTCCCCTTTTTGGGGCATTTTCTCTTTTCAAGACCAACACAATACAGCAGACAGGGTGTCTCCCTCCCTAAATGTGAACGGGAATCCTGTAGCATTCCCTTAGGTGGACTGTCTGTGCTTCAGGCTGAGTTGAACTCTTATGCCTTTTCAAGGCAGCTCCTTCCTGAAATTTTGTTTTCCTCTGTCCAGCTCCCTGGGTAGAAGAGAAGCTTCTACTGAAGACACATGATGCTTTGTCTGGCCAGCCAGAGATATATAATGGTCTTGGCCATGAAACAAAGAAATTTCATAACAATAACTCCTATCTGGTCCTCTCTCTAAATTTTCTGTTCTTGCCAGTCTTTCTCTTTTCTCCTTCTCTCTCTCACTCAAAAAAAGCAAAAAAATAACAGAATTGAGTTTCATTGTTTCCCTGTTAGCTCAGAAGCCCTGCAAGCCAAGTTAGAGTCCCTTTGCTGTAGACATGCCAGGGATGGAGCATCAGGGCTCACAGATACCATCTTCCAGCCTCTTTGCTCTCTCCTCCCGTTAAGGAACTGTTGACTGGAAAGCAGGAGCACCACAGCAACTTCTTCCATGTCCCAAGGTATCCTGGGCCTTTTTTTCTGATTTAAAAGACATGTTTGACTTCAGGCAAGCATCCCTATGTCAATCTTTTGTGTGTTGGAAGTCTTTGTCTGAATCCAAGCCCATGTAAACTGAGATTGCACAAGACTCCTTGGACAGCCTTCCTGTTACTTAAGGTCTTCTCTCGTGCTCCCCATCCAGCTGTAACCTGTTATTTATCTTTTACCCCAAACAGATTCAGATGGACTTATGAGTGCATATACAGTCGCTGTGTGCAGCAGCTTTCAAAGTGGGATACTCAGGGTGATTCTGTTCAGATATAAACCCCAATCAGTCTTTCGGAATGTGAGGTATGTGTGCCCCTAGAAAAGCCTGACCCTGACCTGACACATCCTTTCTGTCCCATTTGATCTTCCCAAATAGAACCTGGAGTAGGAAGAGCAACCAATGCCCTCTGAGCGAAAGTCCTTTAGATAATCTGAGTCCATCTTTCACTTATTTAGAAAGCTTTCTTTTTATTTTTTGTTGTTTCTTTTCAGCTCCTTGAGCCCATATGTCAGCTGAAGTGCATTAATAAAAATAAAAAAGTCTCCCATTTTTAATGACAAGCTTTATGATCCATCATCCCTCGTTGCTCAGTGTTATGTCAACCATGTCAACCCATTACCGAGTGCAACTCGGAAATCCCTCGACAGCTGAGTGCCGGAATCTACGGCAGCAGAGCAGAGGCAAAATAATCATCTTACAGGGCCTTTTTTTCCCGCACTTCTGCCCTAAACTTCTAATACTGGCTGTTGTTAAAGAAAGGATACAATTTTACAATAATTATTATTTTGTCTTAGTGCAATTTTCTGAAGTTCTTTTTCATGTGCTGATCAAAATTGTATTTATATTAGCAGGGTTTTTCAATCTGCTCAGACACACTTCATTCTGCCCCCAAAGACATGGTCATATTTCTGCCTTTCTGGGAAGGTACAGAATTTTGACTCAGATTCTTTATAGAGGGCTCCAGCAATTGTTTAGATCTTGTTTTAATTATTTTCTGGCCATTGTTGAGCTTTGTGAGTACCTCCATTGTTTGTTCCAGTTTGATTGCAGATATCAGCTTATCCTTTCTCTTCTGGGAAACTTGATTCCTCTGGTGATATTTGCCTGCCTCATAGCCAATATTTCTGGTGTACGAGATTGTTTTCCCTGGAAGGAGAGACTGGTGGCCTGTATTTCTTCAATGCAATCAAGTTTCCTTGTGGAGAATGTTCACAGAGACCTGCACCAATGAACAAGGAGTCACCGTCTTTGCTCATAAAACCACGTTCCTTCTCGAGTAATTCCACCCCTTTTTGGTGGTTTTATTTTACAGATGTTCTTTGTGGTGTCTTCTGCCTGCCGCTGGTTGTTTCTGTCACTTGTGCAGACACATCCAGGTCTGCCATGCCATTAGCAAAATTTAAAGTGTTAATTCACTTCTCGGCCAAACCACCAAAGAGAGATCTATACCACATGTAGGTTAGTTATACAAACAGTAACTTCTTTTTTTAAACAAAAGAGCTTTTTTTTCCCTCCCATTTATCTTGAATAAAATGTTGCTACCAAACCCATCATCTTCAGAGAGGTTTGGAAATATCCATATACCAAAGATAGTATGCTTTGAGACTGAATCTTTCAGCTGAATAATGAGAGATTTTGACTCCATCATGAGCCTTCATGCAGACCTATTGGGTGGCTGATAGTGCCTTAGGCTTAATATGCCTGATTTATCCCTCTTGGAGAAACTGAAATAGCAGTAATTAATTATTCAACAGTCATAAAAATACAGATATTAGTGTCTACGAAGTGTATTTGGGTCTTTAACTGTAATTAATCCAAACTGCAAAACGAAATTAATTAATCAGAATGGTGACAAGCACGCTTTGTAGATTATAAGCAGATATAGGCCTTTTTTTTTCAATTTATTTGAACTGGAGGAGACACTGCAGACCTCAGTGCTGGCCTCTTCTTCCTGAGCCTTCAAGTCTTTCCTCATCCAGCTTGTGGGAAATCTGTTCTGCCATTCATCTAGAAGACAAGTATTCGAAGAAGTCAGATTTTGGGGACTGGTCCTTACATGTCTTCCATAATGAAAAGGTTTTCTTTGTTCAAGATGTGTAGGATAATTATGTAGCTATCAAAGAGGAATGAGTAAAACAGTTTAGCTAGGTAACAGGTGAACAACAGTGTCATTAAATGCACAGCTGGGGAACTTCAGAAGTTTGAAGTAACATCTGTCCTTTAGTGAAAATGTGTCTGTTTGTGAGGTGGGGAATCCAGGGGTGCTCCCTTAGTAGTGTTTTCTTGTTTGCCAACAAGAATAAAAAGAACTAATATGTGGTTTATTTTCTAACTGGCAACTGGAATTATATAAAGTTTTGCATCTCTGTGCTGACCTGAGGGTTTGGACAGCTGTCTGCTGATCCTTGGCAGACCCTTGATTTTGCAGAAAAGCTGTGGTGTGACTTCCCACCAGGTGGGTGGGGTGTCTCTGCTGACAGTACTCACTGGGGTCAGCATGACCTGGGCCATGGCTGCAACAGCAGCTGCTGCCCATCCCTGCCTGTTGGCCCCAAACAGGCTCTTGTCACTACAACTGATGGGTTTTGTGCTTTTACCTGACAGGTCCTTCTCATGATGAATCTCTCTAATCTTGACCCTTGTTTCCTGTCTAATCTGAACAGACATTTTGTTCTCTGCTAGAGAAATATGGAGGATGGCGTTTTGCCTCCAATTCACTGATAGCTCTGGTTCCACCCTTAATGCTCTGCTTGAGGCTCTAAACTTCTCTAAGCCCTCTCCTCTCTCATGTGAATATTTTAGATATCCTTCCATTTATTTTTGTCCCAAATTTTCAGCTTTCTGTCTTTTCCCTTTTCGAGGATGCTCTTTTTCACTGATCTGAGGCCCTTCTTTGCCTCTACTGTTCTCTTTTGCTTCTTCAAGCCCGCAAGGACTCACTCACTTATCTGTTATGGGGATACCCCTGAAAAACCTTTCTTTCTCCAGAATTATCTTTGAAGGAAACCAGCTCTGAAATAACACTGATGTTTCCCAAGGGGCCTGGACACATGCTTGAAATTCAGTTCCTTTATTTCTCTTTATTTCAGTGACATTTTTTGTGGTAACATCTCCCAAAACACAGATAAGTTTTTCTAAACTGCCTTCCCTAATTGTTTTCAGATATAAATTATATATCTTAAAACTCACAAGTCATTAGTAATTGAAGGAACTTTTGGCATGTAAAATATGGTGTTTAAATGCTGAGAGGAATCTGGCAGAACATTACTGCTCTACCTTTCCAAATGTTGCAAGATATTCTTGGCTTATAGCATATTATATAACAGAGCCTTTAAACACAGATTATCTTTAGAAAGAAAGTTGGTGAATATTGTCAAACCACAGTGATGAATTAGCTGAAGATGATGAGATGCATTTGCAAAAGGAACTGACCAAGAGTAGTGAGAAGTAGCCAGCCTGTTTGGGGAATAACAATGTTCCTAAAGATAAGTAAATAATGCATGTGGTCCCACATTTATTGCTCTCTTGGAATGAATTTTCTGACTTCAGAGTAAACAGAAACTCTATCTACATTATGGCTGTCTGCTTTTCATAGGGCTAACTAAGGACTTTTACCTGTCGGTATAGCAAAGCAATTGGCCAAAACTGGGGTCATGGCAAGATAAAATCAGTTTTCTGTTGGAAGTCCTGCCATACAAGCAATTTCTGACTGGTGGAATGAGTGTTGCTCATGTTTTTCTAGGACTCTTACTGGCATCGGAAGACCTGTGCTGGGAGCAAAGTTAAAGGAACAGACTTTTTATGCCTTGGTTTGCTCGTGTATTTTAAATAGATGCTATCTCTGAGCACTAAGATTTTAGGCTTCAAAAACATAAAAGAATGTGTCTTGGATGAACATTCTCATGCTCCTTGTAGGGGTATTTGTGCATCTTAATCAGACTTAGAAAAAAATGTTTCAAACCTATTTATACTTTCCCCAATTTGTTACTTTACTTATCAATACAGGCTCATGATCTCTGGAAGGAGTAAATTACAAGCCACTTCTTTTGTGAATGTTTAGTAATTAGACATTTTGTGAATAAGGTTAGGAACCCTAACCCATTCCTATTGGTGAGATTTTGCCCTATTTGTAATGAGCAGCATGCCAAAGAATGTGGTGGATTCTCAGTTGCTTATAGTCTTTAAATCAGACCGAATATCTTTCCGAGAAAGATGCCCTGAGTCAACCAAAATTTATTGGAAATAATTTAGGAATTGCTGGGCAGCCTCCTCTGGGCTATGCTCTGCAGATGTCAGAGAAGGTGACTGCAAAGTTTCCATATGATCTTAAAATCTACAAGTACATGGCTGATCTTTGAAATACCATGGTCTTAAATAAGTTTTTTTCTTTTTTCGTCTGGGATGTTTTAAGATCTTTGATGTGCTAATGATCCAAGTTGTCTGGCTAGATGATAAATCTCAGATGAAAGAAGTAGATGGTGAGTTAAGACTGCTTTCTCACCTCTGCCTGGGAGCTATGGCACATCTTAGCAACTTCCTTAATAAACAGTATGTGTTTTCAAGGGATTGGGCATGATTTTAATTGCAGCTCTGTAGGAAACTGTTTTTCTACTTCATGAAAGCTCTCTTGATTTTTCAAAATGTTCTCACCTCCACGTGGCTAAATCATACCCACCTCACACTCCCTCCCAACATAAAGCTTAAGGTTTAAGGCTCTGGGATTATAATGTTGTGTCCTTGTTCTGGGTCAACAGAGCAGGAGATCTATATTTTATCTTCCAAATCATTCTGAAAGAGTTAGGCTGGGGACTATGGAGTCTTCCCTGGAAAAATCCATCTCCTTCTTGTTTTGAATAGCGGTTCAATCCTGAGCCCTGAAATTTTCCCTGGAAAAACTGGCCAGTGCTTTCTGGTGAAAATGTCATGTCTGACAATTTGATATTTCTTGGCAGACACCTTCCTTCCCAAATATTAAAGTATATTGTCAGAAAATTCATGCCAAATCTACTAGCAATGATTACAAATAAAGCTACACTGGGGTGTAGGGATCACTGAAAGCTGTGGTGCTTTAAGAATCTCAAAAGCTTTCTGGACCACCAGAGATAATAAATCATAGCAACTCTGAAGGCCAAGATGAAAACATTATCAAATAGAATACAAACTGTATCTTCTTCTTTAAGTGTTCATCAGTTTTTTAATGAGTACGCTTACATAATTTGAAATCAGGATTTTCTGTCAATGCTAGTATATACACAAGAGAAAAAAAAAAGAAAAAGGAACAAAACTTTTTCTTCTCAAAATCAGATTTATTAAGTGTAAACAAATTTCCTTCCCAGTCTGTCTGAAGCTGGCAGTGCTAAATTTTACCTTTGCAGAAAGTATTTAATATTATATGTGTAAATATTATGTTAAAGGATTCATGTCCTGTTTTAAACAGTGGCAAAAAAATTTCCTTTCAGCCTTTAGGTTTTCCACTAATTTATTTCATATTAAATCAGAGCAGGCTAAAAAACTGCTGATCAGATCTTTACTGAGCTTTATTGTAATGTAGTTTAAGTGGATGCAGACGGTTGGGTTTTCTTTTTCTTTATTTCTTCATTTTTTTCCCTTCCATGTCTGAAATATTATACAGGAGACTGAAGTTCTTGTGGCATTAACATGAGAGTCTCAAAATGGGCCAAAAAATAAATATTATAAAAATATGTCATCCAAATCAAATACTGTGTGAATAAGGGAAACTGGAGAGGTTACAATTGTGGTTCAAGGTTTAATATGCAAGGTACCTCAAAAGTTAGCTAAATACATTTCAGATGGATGTAAAATGCAGAGGAAATGTGTTAAGTATCTTCCCTTGGTGAGATCTTGAACCTGGCTCAAATAACACCCTCAGAGGTCAAGTTCCCATGTGGTAATCTACGGGCTGATGGGAATAGGTTCAGATCCCCCTCTCCCTTCAACAACAGCAACCCCTGGTAAAAAGGCCTGACAGTGCACCATGATAATCTTCATCTTCATCAGCAATCAAAACCTCAAGTGTGCACAGGAACAATATAAGGAGCCTTTAGGTTTCCTTACACCAGGGCAATAACTTTGGCTACTGACTGCTCATGTTGCTTAACTGTATAATTGTCTTAATTATGCTAAATTGCACTGTGTAGTCCCTTAACAATTATGTGGGTTAGCAACAGTATTAAATGACAAAAATGACATTAATGTAGTCATAGGATTGCCTCACAGAAGCACAAAAGTCAGAAAATACTAGAGTCTGCACAGGTTTCCCTTGAGGAACCACCCTCACCACTGCATGCTCTGGCAGCTGCAGGAGCCCTTAGGACAGGGGGTGATCATAGTATCATTGATTTTGTAAAAAGTCTTTGCTTATGGGACAGCTCTAGCAAAACACTTGCTTTGAAACGTTCACTAAATATCAAATGTTTGGGCAAGAAGTTCTCAGCCCGTGGTTCACCTCAGAGGGCTGATGCTGGCTACCAGAACTTGACTGAAGGGGCTTCAGCTGGTTTGGAGTGAAACTGTGAAATCTTACCATGACCATCACAGTCCAATCCAATATTCCAGGACAGTTTCCACGAGCAGATTACTTTCAGGGTGCAGTTCTGGTCATCCATTTGTCCGCATTTCCTTGCCTGAAGGCCAGACCCCTGAAACGAGTCTCAGCTGTAAAAACAGAGGAAGAACTTGCTCAGGAATTCTGGGGACTAAAATCCCAACATTTTTGGCAAGTGTCTAGTTTGTGACTCTTCTAAGACCTTCCTATTCACTCACGTGCTGGAGACCAACTTTCTCCCTCTCCTACCTGTGTCAACAGGGCTGTCTGTGGCAGCCCCCCCATACAGGTGGACTCTTGCTCTCAGGAAAGGTGCAATTCCTCCTCCTTTTCCAGAAACATCAGCCTGCTACAATACCTCCAATGTGGTAAAGAGGTTCCTTCACTCTTGCACTTTCTTCAATATTATCTATTTTAACATAAATATAACAATCACATTTAATAATGTAAAAAATGTAAATTTATTGTTTTTACAGACCTAATAATAACAATGTATATCACATTTGGGCAGCACGATGTGAACTACAAACGTGGCTTCTCTGTCATCCACAACTTTCCATAGGACTTATCAGAGGCCTGCAGTTTCAGTCCCTGTGACTGGCAACAATAAAGACAGCAGCTCAGTTGAGCAACCAGACATGAGTATGAGCTTCAGGGAGCCCTAGGAAGTTACGGAACCCAGTGCCATCTTTTGTGCTGAACTGTTTGAAGGCAAAAAAGAAAAAGGCTGTACATGGATTATTTAAATATTTGACCAGCTTCACTGTGAAGTAATATAAGGAATGAACAGAAAGGAGTTGTTCTGGTGGAGTTTTCATGTTCTGATTCTTTAAGCGGTTATGCAGGATCCTCTGCAGCTAGAAAGCTCATTAACTGCCTATTTTTTAAAAGATGGCCATAAGTTATGGGTATGAAATAGCATGGCCACATCAATGAATCCCATCTAAAGTATTAGTGAAGCATTTATGCTTGTTGTCCTAAATTTCTGCTAAAATCCAGAGCAAGGACCTACTTGATTGACTGCCTCTGCCAGTGAGCTCACTTGTAGAAGCCAGGAGTAATTTATGTTATCTCAAAATAATAACAACTGGTGGAGAAATATTTTTTCACATAACCATCTGTGGAAAAACCAGTGCATTCCTCTTTTTGTACTCTGGGCTAACCTATAAATAAATTCCTTAGGTATTTACAAGGATAGCGCAATGTGTGTGGGATTTGCTAATAAACCCTCCTAAGTTCTAGTTTGGGTTTCCTCTGGTGAGGTGAGCTCAGTATCTCAACTGAGCCATCTGGACAGACCCTGCCCAGTCTGAAGAATTTGACACTGCTGTAAGGTGTAAGCATTCCTAGAAAATTTTGGATTCCCTTACAAATTGTATTTACATTTTTTAGTCGTGTGAATGCAGCCAAGATGGACTCTATCTGGAAGAGGTCTCCCATTTATCAACTGAATACTTACTCTTTGAGCAGTGAAGAGGGCAAACCTTAGAAAAGCAAAGAAAATCTGTTTGGAAGGAGGAAAGAGAGGTATTTTCTTAAGCTGGCATGCCTTCTTGCATTTGAAGTCATATCTTATAAAATATGTGGCCAAAGTTCAACATGATGTGGTTTGAGCTTGGCTTCCTTTGGTAAATAAGAGTATATATTCAGTGGATGAATCTTACTTTAATTTCGAATTCAGACCCAAATTCCCTCCAGATTTTGGGGAATTGTGCTCCTAGGGTTATGACCAATAAAATGAAAAAGGGGAGACCTGTATGCAAAGCTCCAGGATCTGAGATTTTCGCTTGAGGACATCTCTATCCTGGACAAATCATTCTATATACAATCTCGCCCAGAGCCAACTAACAAATAATCTACAAAGACTTGCAAAAAAATGTGTTGCAAAAATGAATGCTCTGGTTTTATCTAGGAGCTAGCATTCTAAAAATAACCCCAGTCTGTCCTCCTGGGCTCACACTCAGTAGTGCTTCTAAAAGCACTCAAATAAAACTTTGCAGTTAAAGAAATGCTTTATCAGCCAAAATTATCTATAAGAAACTTGAGGAATTTTCTGGTGAATAAAATATTGCACTGCAAATATTTGCTCTGCTTTAACTTGGCACTTTTCCTGCTCTGAATCTACTGACAACCTGGGGGAAAAGACACATTATCATTTTGAGCTGTGTCTCACTATTCCTGATCTAGTTTCTTCACAGAATATGTTACAGCAGCAATTATCTATAAAATTACATTTGATACTTTGATAGAAGCGTAACAGTGTGTCAGCTCTATTTCTTTGCAAAATACCTTTGATGTGGACACAGAACTCAGTAAGTGCAGCTCGTTTAAAGTCAGAAACCTTTCTCTGGTCCCAGCATTACTCAGCTTCCACATTTAATGTGTCCATCAGTTGCACTCTGAACAATTACTCCTGTCCAAAAAGAAATTATAATTAAAAAGTGAAGTTACTTGTTGAAAAAGTGATTTACATCAAAGAACACATTCCTGCAGTGCATTGTAGGTATGGCTGGGAAGGGAGTATGGGTAGGGAGCCTAGCCAGGGTCCCAAGTGAAGCAGCTCCATGCCTCATCTCACCTGCGGTTTTACCTATTTGTTTTCCTCCTTTTGGTTGTCTCCTTCAGGCTGTGGTTCCCTCTGGGCTCATGGCAGCTTCAGAAGGATCAGTCATGGTCAGTCTCAACAGCAGGGGCAGTGGGTAGTGAGGTGCACTTTGCTTTTTCCCTCTGGAAAGCACAACCTTCAGCCTGAGGGAGAGAAGAGCTTTACAGTCTGTGCTCTCTCTTGCCCTACCACTCTCAAAACGTAACTTCAAAGAGCTCAAAGGTTAATTTATTTGTTTACAAGAGATGTTCCCTTAAGAGAATGGGCTGGGTTCATATCTCACACCCGTGCAAATGTGGAGTAATAGCTTTTGTCTTGGAAATCACTTTAGTTTATGCTGCTGCAATAAACCAGGAGTTGGCTACTGTGTTCTTTCCTATCATCATTTTAATACCAGTACACACTCCTATGTGCTCTGCAGTAAAATTAGAGAAAGAAACATCTGGCAAACAAAACCATTACCAAATAAATGTTGCCCATTGGCCCTGATTTCACACTCAGTATATTGAAAACAAATGTTCTGGTGCTACTGAGATCTTGACATGTTTGTGTTTAGCTCATTGGGTCAGCTGAAATTGCTCTTGTTCACAGTGATCCCTGATGAGAGATGCTTTGAGTCACAGATTATTTAGACTGTTCTCAGTATGGGGTACAACTCAAAGCTCCTTAGCAGCATGACTCTCATAACAATGATATAACCCAACAGCAGGTCCTCTGACCTGACAACATGCCCCCCACTTCTAGGGAATCTGTGTAGCTAAACAAAATATTTGTGAACTAGTGGGAAAACAGGAGTCACCTGCTATGAGTTTGTCTTTGTTTTAGGACAGACAACACTCTGCGGCCTGTTTTGATTTCCTGGCCTATTATATTAGGGTTTTCACAGAATTGCTCACAGTTACAGAATAACCCGAGTTGAAAGGATCCAAAAGGATCAATGAGTCCAACTCCTTGCCCTGCGCAGCATCATCCCCAAGAGTCGCACCATGTGCCTGAGAGCATTGTTCAAACACTCCTCGAGCTCTGTCAGGCTGGTGCTGTGACCACTGCCCTGGGGAGCCTGTTCAGTGCCCAGCCACCCTCTGGGGGAAAAGCGTTTTTTCCTGATATCCAACCTAAACCTCCCCTGACACAGCTTCAGGCCTTTCCCTCAGGTCCTGTCACTGTCACCCCAGAGCAGAGATCAGTGTCTGCCCCTCCTCTTCCCCTCATGAGGAATCTGTAACTGCAGTGAGGTCTCCCCTCCGTCTCCTCCAGGCTGAACAGACCAAGTGCCCTCAGCCACTCCTCACACGGCTTCCCCTCAAGGCCCTTCACCATCCCTGTGNTGAACTTCACATGGTTGGTGAGTGCCCACCCCTCTCATTTGTTCAGGTCTCTCTGCAGGGCCTCTCTGCCTTTGAGAGAGTCAACAGCTCCTCCCAGATTTGTATAGTCTGTGAACTTGCTCAGTGTCCCAGGTGATTTATGACGGTGTTGAAGAGCACAGGGCTGAGGATGGAGCCCACTAGTGACAGGTCACCAGTCTGATGTCACCCCACTCACTATAACCCTCTGTGCCTGACCCCAGCCTGTGAGCCAGTTGCTCACTCATCCCATGATGAGTTTATCCAGCTGTGGCATGGACATTTTTTCCAGGACACTATGAAAGACAGTATTAAAAGCTTTACTTAAATCCAAAAATTTTTCATCAACTGGCTTCCCTTGATCACCCAGGTGGGTTACATTTTCATAAAAGGAAATCATGTTTGATAAGCAAAACTTCCCTCTCATGCAGCCATGCTGGCTGTGACCGATGACTGCGTTGTCCTTCAGGTGTTTTTCATACCTCCCAGAATAATCTTCATAACTTTACCAAGCACTGAAATGAGACAGCAGACCTGTAGATTCTGGGGTTCCCTTCTTGCCTTTCTTTCACCAGCTTCCAATCAGCTTACAGTCAGAAATCTCGTTCTTCGTAGGTAGTATGCATCTTTGTCTCTCCCTTTTCCTTCACCTCTGTCCTTTATATGGTGCTTTGGAATGCCAAACACACTGCCTAGAGTAGGCTGTACCCATTAATTTCTGGATCTGTATTGTGTTTTTACCAGACACTTCTCACCTTTCTGGATGAGAGTGACAACAATTCTGGGTGTTGTTTGGTTTGGAGCTTCTGTCTTTTTTAGAATAATTTCTCTATTCAGGAAAGACTAAGTTGGTCTTGGTAGACTCGAAGGGGCCTTAACCCAAAAGGAAAAACATACAGCCTCAGCCACTCAATCAGTTTAGTGGATCCATTATTCTAACAGTACATGCAAATTTGGTCAAAATGAAACACTTCAGAAAATGTATTGATTTTGTCAGCACTTTAGTTAAAGAAAATAAGGGAAAAGAATTTCTGTCTTGTTGAAATCTGCTGTTTTTAAAACACTGCTATTTTGGGCTTGGTTTTGTTTCAGAGAAACTTTTCTTTGGCATTTTAACACTGTGTTGTTGGGTGTTTTTTTAATAAAATCAACGTAAAAATCAGAAAATAATTGGTCTGGTTGAATTCTGAAACATAGGTTTAATTTTAAAAGAAAATAAAATGCATATCTAGATCAGCAGCAATCAGAACTTGTTTCAGCAGAGATCTACTCTAAGCCAAAAAGCTTAAGTAATGTCCTTACCATCTCCCATCATCCAGCTCTGTCTGGGGAAAGTGGGACCGCAGGGGATTCAAATAACAAATTAACATGGAATCATTACGAGTAATTTAACTTTTGAAATGAGATATTTATGCATGAACAATAGATCCATCTTGAGCCCCCTTCTTTCCCACAACTGTCAAACATGCTTGTTTTTATGAGGCCTGGGATAAAACTCAGTTTGACTTCTTGATAACATCTTCTTTGTATCAAAGCAAGTGAACGTGGCAGAGATTCTGAAAAATTACTACGTACATGCAAAATCCAAACTGACTGTTATGTCAGCTTTTTGCTTTCTCTCTGAATTTCTCTTCACCTCCCCTTTTATATCAAGATTTGAAGACTTTTGGTGTAAAAGATTTTATCTAGAAAACACCTATCGAAGGAAACATCGGTTTGTTTTTTGTGAAAATCTGCTGATGTTGACAACATTTGGTGACTTCTGACACATCATTCCTAGGCGATCAGTTGTAAGTAAAGCATTTATTCATTTTTTCAGACTCTGCATGGGGAAAGTAGGCAGTCATATCAGCAATAATGGAAAGCACATATCTAATTTTTCTTACGTCAACACAGTAAAATCAGTCACTAATTATAATGTTAGAGCAAGATAGTTTTATTATTCTTTGCAACATGGCAGATTATGGGAGGATAAAGGACAGAAAAAATTAGTATATGAGAGGAGTTTGGTGTCCCTACAGTTCAAAAATGTCATAATTAGGAAAGTTCAGCAAGAACAAGGTGGTTGTGTGTCATCCCATTAATGAGCAAGTAAAGTGTAGTCACATGGATTTGAGTGAATATGATTAGGAGTGAAAACTCACTATGTCCCAGAAGGAGTTTTGTTTCAATTCATAAAAGGAGCTGGTTGTTTAATTATGAACACACGGAAGATCAGAGTTACAATCAGATTCACTATGTATTTTAATTCATGAATCAAGCTTTTGTGTAACTGGAAAAAAAAGAGAAGTTGTGATTTAATTAGTGGCACGAGAGTTGGACAACCTGATCTCATTAGGACTAATAACTTTCCAGGAAGCGCCAGGCGCCGTCTCACACAGCATCTCCCAGAAATGATCACTATTCTGCAGGACTGAGCTCACTGTTTAATGCCACTGTTGCAGGAAGCTGTCATTAGCTGTGTTAGGGAGGACAAAACGGAGACAGAAGGCTGCTATTCCTGAAGTGAGTGTGGCAATCCAGACTCTCACAGCTTATGCTTGCTCATTAACCCCACAATTTGCCATCTCCCCCAGTACAGGCTTGAAGAATGAACTGAATTTTATTAAGAAGGGAAATAACAGAGGATAACTCCAAACAAACAAGGAAATTGGGCAGGAAGGGGTCAGATTTGAAGAAGATGGTGCGCAGATGTTTTCAGGAATTAATACATTCACGTGGGATCAACCACCAAAGGAATCATGCGGGGCAACAGAGGGTGCCATTGTGCCACTGTGCTAATGGTGTAAGCCTTGGTGGGGATGGTTTCCCTCCCAGATCTAGTAGATAAAACACAGTCTCATGTACATTTATTTATATGTATTATATTAATATCATATATTTATTTATAAATATTTGAAAATTTGTTTTCATGGCAATGCAGGCAGGAGGGCATCACAAGTTTTCATGTGTATATATGTATATACACATGTATATATATATAAAAATAAATAAATATATTGTTGAGGGGGTGAATAAGTATTTAAAAAGCTCAAGTCCTCAGTAGGCTATGATAAATGTCTTCAGAACACATTCTTTCCTAGCTTCATCTGCAATCCACCCTCTAATTTCTTGATCTGGCAACATATAGGCTCCCAGTTAAGCCCTGTCCCTTCCCCTCTGACCACTGCTTTGTCATTAGAATATTTCCCTACAAATCTACTCTGGCTCGTGGTCTAGCAGATCAAAGTACTCAGTCATTGGCAACATTTGTTTATAGTAAAAAATGCCATAGCTTCATATCCAGATTTAGCCCCTGTCTCTCAGTGCTGTAGAAAAGGGACATTTTTAGATATCGATGCTCATTCCTGGTTCTCAAGTTATCAGAATTTACAGTTGTAATGTTCTTATGAACAGAGTAGGCTATTTTTGGTCAGAATGGAGGCACGTGATAGACCAAAGCGATTAAGGCCCCTTACTTCATTAACAAGATGGTAAAAAATAGTCCTAATTAAATATTTTTCAGCTCTCCTAAACATTCCTAAAATAGCCTTTTCTGCAAGGGAAGGGGCATAAGCAGAGGGTGTGACGGGGCGGCGCAGCTTTCGTGGCGCTCCTCTGGCTGCCTGCATAATTCATAGCACTTGTTATGTGCCCAGCCCAACATTCATCTGATAAAACCCTCTCCCCCCTGCCGTGTGCTCCTTACCCATGTCCCAGACAGGCTCTTGCACACTCCATGCGGGATTTGCTTCATGCGGCAGGAGACACTTGGGGAGTAAAATCACCAATGCCTTTTAGATCGCTGCAAAGCGGGTCAAGGTCTTAAAAGCTTAAGAGGAGAAGCTGAGCTGTGCAAATGTTGGTGTAAAAGCTCCGTTGTACAAACAAGAGTCGCATTCCAAGGATGCTGCCACCTTGGATTTCACTAAAAACAACACCCCCTCCTTCTTTTCAACTACTGAACTATTTAGACTGTAAATCCTCACGACAGGCAACCTTTATTTTGAACCTGGTGATCCTCCAGGCTCACTATCCCTTCTTCCACCAGAGCACAGACTTAGGTACATGTTGTGTTGTGGCAATGCAGATTTGAACACAAGTTTTGGGTTCTCTCTGTGTTTGAAAGAGAGTAAAGACCCAGCAAATGACAGGTCCAACTTGTTGTCTATGGAATATATATATATATATATATATATTTTCCATTTAGTTTTTTGAGCTTTCAGAGGGAACAGCAATGAGATAAGCTAAGTTCGTAAGTACTTTAGGAGCACTGAAGTTTTGACCCTGGAAGATTTTTTTTTAAATAGAATTGTGTGTTTTAGGAACAAAACCATGAGCCATGCAAGTTATTCCTGCTCTAAACAGGGTATCTCATCACAGTGCAACAAATTACAATGGGCTGAAAATGATGCACAGTATTTAGGAGAAAACCAACATGAAAAACCTTATGTCAGAAACATAACATGGCTCTTTTTGTATAGACTCATTTGGAATTACTGCTTTCTCTTGAGTTTTGCCTTGAAGGTGAAGAGGATCAGGTCTGTAATAAAAATGTCTTGTGGAACGAGAAGTAGAATTTGTCAGTGTGAAAAGGCATAAAATATACTCAAGCAGGACCCCAAACTGTCAGTGGTTTGGAGGTAGAGGGGAACACTTCTGGTTCTATGGTGAATGTCCTAAAGAGGACTGAAAATCTTTCAAACTTGAAAAATACAGGGTTTTTTGAACACATATTAGAGTGATTAACTTCTAAGTAGCAAAAACTCAATGTGACTAGGAAAGCCAGAAGAAAAAGAGCCAGGTTTCTGTGCCCACTGTATGCCAAACACCAGTATGTGGAAGATGAACTATAAACCCAAACCCTAGGCTCCTGTGGTCTCTAATGGCCAGGACAAAAGAGAAAGCAGTATTTGGCTACAATGCCCTCCCTAGAAGTATTCAAAGCCAGGCTGGACAGGGCTTTGAGCAAACTGATCTGGTACAAGGTGTCCCTCTCTGTGGCTGGGGGTGTGGAACTAGACGATCTTTAAGGTCCCTTCCAACAAAAACCATTCTGTGATTCTATGAAGTTGGTTGTGGAGGATGTTCACCCACATTGCCAGCGAGCAGTGGTGTGTTGGGCCAATCAACAAACTGACCATTGCCACAACACCACTGGGCTGCTAACATAACCCACAGTGTGAAGGGGTAACCACAGGGTTTTTTCTGCCCATCATCTTGAATAAAACTTGTGTCGGTGAAGGGGAGCCATGAACCTCCACCTACTGTAAATTATGTAAATGGCTGTCATGATCGGCCAGATTTTTCTGTGGAACAAAGGAAACTCCCCCTTTCAGACCTTCATGACTTACCCTGGTGTCTAATGTTGCCAACCTCACCCTTCCTGTCCCCTCCTCACCTACCTTTGATGGTGAGCCAGGTATTGTTTGGCCAACTTACACACCAAGGTCTGTTGATTCCCCATTGAAATCAGCCACAACAGGTCAGCTCTTTCTTTACCTGAGCACATTGTGTGCATGAGGATTGATAATCTTGGTCATTTTCCATAAACTCCATGGAATTTATGTTTACAGGTGCTCTCTGAAAATGATGCAATAGCAAAGAGTCACCATGGTCCCTCCGAGATAGCAGCAGGGACAGTCACTACAAGAGGGAAAAGTGACATCTTCTTGGACATGCACCTTTGAAAGAGACCTGAACACGTCTAAGGTTTCCGCTTGCACCTAAAAATTACTTGAGGTCTGAAGTGCTTGGATTTATCCTTTACGAGTGTTTAAATTCTGTTTTGCTATAACTTTTCATTTTCATTTCTGTCTTAGTGTTAAGTCAAAACTGGAATTTCTATCCTATGGAAAATTCTGCCATTTCAGATTCTGTTTCCACTTTCAATCAGAATTAAAAGAATGTGTTTAGAAATTACAGCTTGGAAAAAAAAAAACCCACCCCTGTTGCCCATCACCTGAGCCAACTACATTTAAGTATAGCTGAAATGTTTCTGCCAAACTGCTTTTATTTCCTCTTTCTAGAATAGATAAAATAGTTCAAAAAGTTTCTGTAATCTTCTTAAACAAGTTAAATTTGTCAGAAGACTTTTTGTTTTGACAGAACAGTATTATTCTAGCAAAAGAAAAGTTACTAGTTACCTAAGTTGTAAGATACATAAATATAAGTCATAATCTAAGTCTAGTCTTTTCCTTCCTTCTGCCAAGTTCATGAGAACACAGAGACATGGAGGAGACCCACACTCTTGTTTCTAAAGATCTTTTGCCTCAGCAAAATCTTTTGCCACAAAAATCTTTTGCTGTGAATGAGGCCATTCATTGATTTGATCTTAATTCTCTGCCCCAGCAAAAATTGAGTCCGTAGAGAGTTGTTCCCAGTCATAGGGGTTTGTATAGTTTGGGAAACAGCTGGCTGTGGCCAAGATGCTCAGACTTTCTTACCTAGACAATTGCACCTTAACTTGAAACTCTAGCACTTAACACTGCACTTAGTCTGCCATGCTACATCTCTCCTGTGATCTGGAATACCACAAAAACCCAGACAAAATGGTGAGTTGCCTCTTCTGTAAGAAATGCTGTGCAATCACTTCCCAGAAAGGGCTGCTGTCATTCTGCGCAAAAGCACAGTTGGGGTTGTTTTCTTAATCCCAGAGGTGCTCTCGGCCCTGCCCTCACAAGAACGTTTGGAGGAGGAGAGTGGTCAGGAAAAACAGAGGCTATGGCATGAGACAACTGCACAGCACTGCATTTAACATAATTTTCAAATGGGATAACAGTAAGTGACATGAACAACATGCAAAAATTGCAAAACTGCAGTCACCACTTATTTTTTTACTCCACCCCTTAACATACATCTGAAATATACCCAGATCATGACACTACTTCTTACTAGCACAATGATTAGGCCCTTTTGCTCTCTAAATTGAGAGAGAAGGATTTATCCTAACTAAAAGGGAGGAGAAGATCCAGATAATTTTTCTAAAGGGAAATTTATTTAAGAAATCATCTATTAGCCATAATCATGAACTTTTTTCCAGGATATTCAGGTTAAATATTAGACAGCTGCCATCACTACTCAATAGATAAGGAAAAGTGTACTTAACCTCGATGCATCCATGTATGTACTCTTCCCACTGACAATCCTGGAGTTTAGAGGGTGCTGAAGTGATACCTCCATGTCATGCTTCGTGTTCTGCTGGTGAACCTTGCAGGCCACTGCCCTATCACACTCACTTAGCCAAAGGGTCAAACATTGGTGTGACCAGAGCATGAAAGGGTCACTGAAAGAGAAACATCTCCACGAGTCCGACAGTCCTTTAGATAATCATCTGTTAGATCTTGAAGCTCTCAAATCCTCTGGGGCTGGCATGCAAAAGGAAGGTGGTACCCTTCCCATCCCATCTTTCAGCAGGGGATCTGTGTACTTTCTCCGGAAGATTATCCACGTGCCGTTGTCCATCCGTGCATTAACCACATGCCATTATCTAGCTGCCATTGGCTGGGGTCCTGTCTCCAGGGTCTTTTGGTGGGAAAGGCCCCAAATGACCTAGCTCAGGATCCAATCTTACTGTGTAAGGAAGGGGCTCCTTTCGACTCGTCTTGTTTCAGGCGTAGTCCCTCAGTAGACACACATGGAAGATATTTTAATAGTATACCATCTCCTGATGCCAAAGTTTGCTCTATAAATTTCTCTAAACCATCTTTTTACCACACCATCTCTTCAGCCCTCTCTCTGTGTGTATATTTGTATGCACACACACACACAGTTACATGCAGCACGGGATCACACACTGCCTAAACAAGGCCGTGTTGTGTTTTTGTCATGTAATACAGCAAGAGTTAATCTCATCATTCAAAACTCAGCACTTCATCTGACTTTCTGTCCTGAACAATTGCTACGTGACCTCCTGAGCTGTGGGATCAGCCACAGCGTTACACCACGAGGCTTCCAGGTACGGCTTCCAGGCCTGGGGCAGGGGGAATCACTGCTTGTTCTGTGGCATCTGTCAGCATATTGCCACAAGCTTTCATTCTATTTTTATGAAAAGGTGCTGAGGCACAGCAGGCATTATGCATGATCTTCAGCATAAAAAAGGATCATGCCCTTATCAGTTTTCTGCAGTAATTTGCTAAATGTCACTGGTGTTACCCAGGTCTCATTCTGCAGAGCCCTGGCACGCGTTGGTGCTGCTGAAATGCAGTGCTGTCCTCGCACTGGTGTGAGTGTTTGCTCTGTCATGAGATCTTCCAAATGCTGGATGTTTGATAGGGCAGTTAGCTGCCTGAATAAATATTTTCACTTTCCTTTAGTCAGTGCTAGAGCCAAACTTTCAACTGAAAATAGCTTGGGGTGAGTATTGTTGGTTTAAAATTAATTTTGTAATAGATTCTGTGTGTGGAATTATTGATTAGTGTTCCTGTACTGGCTTTTAAATTGAAGCTTAGAATACTGCAGAGAAAAAACGTTTTACCACTAGAAGTATTATATTTTAGTTGTGTCTATTTTTGGAAGGCTATCCTAAACTGTTCATGGAAAAGTAAAGCAAAACATTCTAGCTCAAACCCAGAGGTATATACCTCTAACAGGGATTTGATGGTTTTACATTAATGGCTCATTGCAGTTACTACTTACATTTTCTGAAGCCTAAAGACATTGTAAATTAAAAAAAAAAATAAAAAAGGAATAAACTTCACCAGCTGCAGATTTAAGGAGAATATTTGAAACCTCAGTAAGAGTTTAAAAAATAAATAACAAAAAGGTAAGATCCTAGTTTGGACAGTGAGTTATTTTTGACATTATTTGATTCAAGAACTCAACATGGATATTTTTGAAGTATGGTTCTTATTAACATTTGGATAGAGTACATTTCCTTTTCTTGATTCAATCATGAAAAAATTCCACTTACAGATAGTCCATACAATAGTGCAAGCTCTTTCACACATTACTACATCATAATCCATTTGGCTGCACTTGCTTCAAACAGGTCCACTCTACCCATGTGGCCTGGCTTTAGTATTTCTTGCTCCCATCTGTTTTAAGTTATCTTCTTTGGGCTGTGTTTTACCGAGAGATGCTCTTCAGCCACATGCAGAAAGGCTGTTTCTGAGAGAAAATGTGAACAACTGGGGACTTTTATGCTCTCACATCTGTGGGAGTTCATTGGAGTCGACTGAGCCTACTGCTGT
Organism: Edolisoma coerulescens; assembly: GCA_013397115.1. Classification (NCBI taxonomy): domain Eukaryota; kingdom Metazoa; phylum Chordata; class Aves; order Passeriformes; family Campephagidae; genus Edolisoma; species Edolisoma coerulescens. The sequence goes on from VWZW01004129.1 coordinate 1,120,814, forward strand.
AGATTTTGGCTCTGCAGAGTGTGTAAAAGCCCATTTTGTCTGCATGGTCTAAGTTTTCATTACAAAACCCTAGAGGCCTGGTTTGGAAACCCTTGATTCGTGTGAATATTCCTGCTGGAGAGCAGTCCTGCAAAAAGATGTCTTTTATTTTCATTTTCCCATTCACCTCTTTCCCTCGTCACCTCTCCCACCGGGTCAGTGAGTACTGACCACGTCCTACACCCTGGAGAAGCAGAACAACACTCCTCGCCCCAAGGCTTTTTCATCCTCAGCAGACAAGTTAAGTCAAAATCTAGAAGAGATTTTGAATGTCTTCCCCAGCCTTTTGATGAGTCTCATGTTGGGCTGGGAAGTCAGGAGGAGCAAACCCAGCACACAAGAGCTTGCCCTGCCCTCCAGCCTCACTCCATGCTCATGGAGTGGTAGGACCATGGAAGTCACTGCCTTGTTAGGAAGTCCACAATCTTCTCCTTTCTTGTTCTCTCCTGAAACTCAATGTTCCTGACATAGTGATGCCACTTGACATTGCTGATCCCTCCTAAACACCTGCTATCAAATGCATCAAATCTTTTCTTGTCAGCTTGCGTAATGCCCCAGGTCTTTGCAGCATCGAGCAAAACTGATACCACACAGCTGTTGTAGAGTCTTATTTTTTGTTTTGCGAACATGTCACTGCCCCATGCTTTTGCCCTTGAATTTATTTGCATTGATATTCACCTTATACCAGTCAAGCTTAAAAGGACACTGGATAAAATCCAGGCAGAGTGGTCCAGAGTCCTGGAAATGGGAATAAAATATGAATGCTGCCATGATTGCAACTGACCTCAGAAAAGAAGGACAAAGCCACTATTTCCTTTCCTCAGTAGACCCAAAGCCATTATTTAATCAAAAGCTTTGATGTTTATTTCTAGTGAAAGCTTCAATTTTTAGGATTTTTCTTTTAAGGTGATCACTGGCCTTTGTGCTCACCAAAGATGAGCCAGAGGATTTTCAATTCTTGATAATAGCTGGTCATACTGTATTTATGAATACCCTTGGAAAAGAGGGACAGAAGGCAGTGGATCTTAAATAATATATTAAAAATGAGGGATGGGTTTTCTTTCTCAGGAGTGAAAATTTGTGATGTTACTGAATATTATTGATGAAGTTCTGCACCAAAATTTAAAAAGAAAATAACACAGAGAAACGAAAGGGAAATAGGAGCTCTGTGCATAATCATTTTCATTTTCCCAAAGGTAGTAACCTCATTTATCACAATTTTAAAAATAATTTATATTTTTAAAGTTATATGAAGAATGTAAAAGAAAACAGATGTAGCTCAATCGTCTCAATTTTTAAATTAACCTTTCCTGATTTATTTTGTCTCCTGTGAAATCTTTCTTTGTCTGCATCAGTGTGGAAAAATAGAAAGGTGTGTGTGCATTCCTACATAATATTGAAATAATTTGTAACAACTGTAAGAAAAAAAAATCTGAAAAAGGCTAGAGCTGCATAGAATGTATTTTTCTTATATAAGAATTCTGGAAACCTCCACATGGCATAAAATCAGACTATGCCAGCCCCTGTAGGGCACAACATATATTCAGTAAAGCTAACATTATGTCATAAAATAAATGTTCCTTCCTAAAATTATAGAATTTTATGGAAAAAATATTAGTGCTATATAACCTAGACAGAGAAGCTTGTAGTAAGCCCAGGCTACTACAAAAAGTAACCTATTCCTCAAAATTGAAGAGGATAATAATAATATGAAAATATAAGTTAAAATAATATTTAAAATATAGTTATTAAAAATAGAAAAACATTGAAATGTAATAAGCAATTTAAACACAATTATGTGGTTACATTTTATATATATAACATGTCATTATGATAATATGTATTTAATAATATTTTTCTTCTGATAAAATATAATAATATAATAATTTTTTATTCTTATATAGTAATATATTCTTATATAGTAATTATAATCATAGATCAATAATATACACTAAAAATATTGGAACAAATATATAAAAATAATTTTCTGTGAGTAGCTCTATATTGCTAATTTTAAATTATAATATTTTTACATAGTATAATACTGCATACATTACATATAATATTGTTAGCTATTACATATAGGAATAAATTCTACATTTGGCACTGACACATTTCTGGTGATTATCATAAGACTGTATAAAACTTGAGTGTAGTTTAATTTTTTTTCCTGCTTATTAAACGTCATGTGAACATAAAACTATCCTGTATCAGATTATAATTTTGCAATTTTCACCTAACTTTTACTAACTTAGACCAGGTTCAACTTTTATGAGAATTCTGAAATATTTTTATCTTCCAAAGGAATAACCTTAGCATGAAAGTAAGACGCAAAATAATTAATACATTCAACATTTCAACATGTGAACCTTTACTGTGACCATTTTTCACATTGCTTGTTCCAAAATAATGCTTTTATATTTTACATATCTAAAAATATATAAATATAATTAAATATAAAAAGCACATTTGAGAAGCTATTCCTTAATTGCTAGATAGTTAAATAAATTTAAGTTGAAACCTATTGCAGTCTGATCTACAAAACCTCTATAGAGCAAAGATTTCCATTCACAGGGGCAGATACTGTAAGTCTTATGGTTGTTTCTAGATTTTGGTCCCAATAAAGACAGAAGAAATAGATTCACTATGACTGTAGGAATAAAATCTGACCATAAACTGATATCAGTTCTTGTATTTTATTTTCTGGAAAACTCTCCTATCTAAAGATTCAAAAGATTGATTTTTTTCAAGTTAATAACTAAACAAAAAAAATCTTGACCAGAGTTTAAAAAAAATGTTCAGACACTTGAGTTGCAATTTTAAGTAGCATTTGTTCAAGGGAAAACATTGATTTCATTGCAAGTAGTACTGTGAGTTACCAGTACCACAACTATGATTTGCAAATAAGTACACATTCATTCTCTGTGAATAGTGTGCTTTGTGACAATAATTTTTTACCTTTACCATGTTTTCTTTACAAAATGGGACTCTTTTTAATTAGATTCTTAAATCTCACCTCAGCTGAATTTTCTTTGAACCCAACAGTAGCACTGTAATCACAAAGACCATTTTAAAAGCTTTAAAACGTGGGCTGGACACTGTACAGAACATGTCCCTTAATAGCAACAGTGACAGGAGATAGAGGTGCCTTTCAACTGTCTTTTCGTTTTGCCAAGACCATGTCAAATGAACTAAAAGGGGACAAAGTGATGATGGGCTGTGTGTGTCTGAGGTCACCATTTCTGGGCAATGAGCAAACAAATTCTGAGCAGGATTTACCTGTGTAAAGAGCAATAACCCATGTGATTTTAACTACAGCTCCAATAACATGCAATATGAGATTTCTTCACTGTAAATCATGAGGGGTTTTTGTTTGGATTTTTTTCCCCTCTGCTTTATTTTTTTTTAAATTTGAAGACTGTTTGAATGTGGCCAGAAAGAGCAGCACATCCCTGGCCCAGCCCAGATGCCATGACCCGTTGCAAACCACCTTTACTCTGCAAAGAGGTCCTTGCATCCGGCAGGGCTGAGGACTAACCCAGCCTAGAGAAGGCAAGAGATAAAGAAAACAAATCCCACCCCAAAATGAGGGAGCAGCACAGTGAAAATGATACAGTGGGTCAATGAAAAGACACCTCAGTCTCCTGTCCTGGAGGATGATTGAGCCGAAGTAACTGCTCCACCAGTGAGATGAAGGTGTTGGACTTAGGAATATGAGGGTCCATGAGCCCTAGAGTGGGCAAACCCCACTGTCATCAGAAAAACTTTGATTTCTTGCAGAAATGAATTTGAAAACACATAGACATATGGACAGTGGCCAGAATGAAGGATTTAATCTAGAATAACACTAAAAGAATATCTCTGGGAGGGGAATGCAATGTTGTCCAGCTGAATTGTTTCCCAGGGCACAGGCAGGATGGACGGGGGTCCTCTGTAGGGGCTGCTGACTGTAAGGGTGGTTGGGTGAATCACTGCCCTCCTCCACATGGGATGCCCTGCCAGCTTTGATCTCCGGATCTGATGCCCCCGTGGCTGAGCAGCTGCTCATGGGGAATTTTCCAAGAGGTCTCTTGTCTCTGAGCTCGTTAGCCCTTCTGAGCTCGTTAGCCCTTGCTCTTGGCCTGAAGCAGCCAAGCCCCAGTGACATTTGCTCTGGATGAAAAACCCCACCCTTTACTTGGCTGTTCTAGTGGAGGATGAGACTAAGAAACTCATGGCATTACACAGCCTTGTGGCAACTTTGAACAGACAGCTGGAGTAACTTAGGGAATAATGCCATGTGTATCAATTTTGACTTTGTACTTTGCACAAAAAGCCTGGTGAGCTAGAGGCAGATAAATGGGGTTATCAGCTATGACACAAAAACTTGGTCTTAAAGTTGTTTTATTTCCATGTGAATAATGCCAGAACACGTGTTCAGGCAGGTATCACCCACTAAAGCAAAATACAAAGCTTCTCATCTTTCAAACTGCTCAAACTTTGTCTTCTCTTTACCTCAAATAGGAATGTAGTTCTTCTTATGTATTTACCTGTGAGTCCCATAGGGAGCTACTATGGAACATCCTCCACAGGTGAATATTACCGATGGATAGCAAAGAAATGCCATAACAATAGGTCCTAAGCTACTGTAGCAGAGGAAAAATCAATGAAAATTTAACTGGGGCAAATGGAACAGAAGCTGTCAATGCAGAAAAAAAAAAAAATGCCATCAGGATAAAGCAGCTCAGCACACCTTTACTCACAGCTACACCATGGATTAAACTACATAGAAATATGGAGCTCCAGCTCCATATCCAAACTCTTCTTTCCCTGCTCAGTACCCCATAGCCCAGTACCCACCAGTGTCCTCTCCCTGTGCTAAAGATGTCAGCAAGATCTGAACCTTGGCTTTACTTCACTCCAAAAATCCCTTGGGACTGAGAGAGGAAGAGAAACTGGCTACTGTTCTGGATGGAGAAGAAAGCTCTGAGGTCTGAAGGAGCAGATTTGGTGCCGTTGCTCTTAAATACTGGAGACACCAGGGTCAGCAGGGCAGAGTCTAGAGACATCGTGGAGGAATTATGTTCTGTGAGTTCTGCCCTGCAGAGCTTACTCAGGTGGACAGACTCATTAACAACAATTAACATCCCATTTCCAGGCAAGGCTTGTAAAAGTACCAGGGTAATCACTGACTCAAAGCTGAAGTAACATTTAAAAGTGAGTTTTCCTGCACATCCAAGTCAAACAAACCAGATCTGAGTTTCTGCAGACTCTCAGTAGTCTCGTGCTGTTTCTGGGCAACAGGGAGGCTGTTACACAAACAGCCTCACTACAGCTTCCAGTGGGCTGAAAACAGGCTTTTTCAAACCATTGCTGAACGCTGCCCAATTGCATTCTGCCTCCCTGCTTATTTATTGCTTTGCATTAGGTGACCCTGCTAGCGGTGTGGCGTCGCATGGAGAACACAAAAAGGAGGGTCGGAAGTTATCACAGCTCTCTTATCTTGTGGCCAACACCATTTCCCAATCACTGCACGTCTGCCTTGCATTTTGTGAAACTGCTGGTTTCATGTCCTGCTCTCCAAGAGCTCAAGTACTTGAATTTGCACATCTGAGCAGTGCCAGTGACACAGAGGGAATGTCTGAGTGGGGAAGTGTCTGCAAGCCCCAGACCCTAAAGCTGAAGTGAGGCTGAAAAGCAGAAGCAAAAAGGGGTCAGAGAGAAGGAAGGACATGATAAAACACCGTAAGTAGTGAACAAGTTCAGGCTGTGAAATCAGGTGTTACTATTTAACTTCTTATAATAAAACAATAAGTTATTTTTGCAGAACAGATAAGAGAAATGACAGAAGGAAATACTAGCTTTGAATCAAGTCACATAATTCTCTCCTGATCACAGTAAGTAATTCATGCTGGAAATCAATAAAAAATGCAACAAGGGAACTAAGCAAGGAAAAAAATATAGTCACAGTAATGGGACAATTCTGCATCATTGACTGGAAGATGTTGCTAAACTGATTGACACTGATTTTAGACACTACCACCTACAGCAGGTTAAAAATAAAATATCACAAAGTTTGGGTTTTGAAGACAGAACAGTGGCAGTGGAGACACAGAAGTTTGTACACACGAGGCTGGAAAGTAGTTTGGGGCAGGGATTTGTGCTGTGATATATTTCTACACCTGAACCCTATTACCAAGTAATATTATTAAGCCATAAAAAGCTGGTTAAAGAAATTAAAATCATATTTTTGTAAATAATACTGTTGAAGACCTGCATGCTCAGGAGTACTGTTGCTCATTCAGAGTTAAATCTGAGTTTCCAGGATTAGAGACAGAGCAAAATAAACCCTTCCATTACCCCGGGCAGCTTGCAGTGAGACACAAGGGTGACTTGCTCTTGACCTGCTGGTCTCGATTTTGGCGTCATTCCCTGATTTGAGTAAATGTGACTAACTTGTATTCTACAAAAATACAGTTTCTGGTTGTTGAGTGATAAACTCTTTGTCCCGTTGCAGTCCTTCCTAATCACCCTCAGTCCCACACTCCAGAGTGGCAGGAGGGATGAATTGTAAATTTGCTGGAACAACACCACCAGCAAACCCAGCACCCTGTGACTTGCATGTCCTAATACCACAGTGTACTTTAATTTAAATTAAAAACTCACACTTTTTCTCTCAGTCTGAATGATTACCATAATAGAGACACTGAGGAGTTAATGCTGAATGTGGCTCTGGATGGTGTCAGAGCCTTTGATATCCCATCCTGTGTCAGTTCCCGGGTGTTTCTGAGTCCCCCATTTGAGAGCCTGTGGGGCTGGAGCTGATGAGCACAGCCAGAACCTCGGCTCCTGGCATCAGCAACTGCCAGAGAAATACAGCGAGATGGGAATAGGGAGAGCAGCAGCCTTTCAGTGGGAAAAATGCCTGCTTGTCCCAGCTGAAATGCTTTGCAGCAGCTTTCAGACTTTGACAGCCACCTGGGGAAGTTGGGGGGAGTTTGAGGGGGACCCAGCCACTTCCCTTCTCTTCTGACCCCAAGGAGCTGCTGGTGTGTTTGTGCCTAACAGCCAAAACGAGCCCACTGCAAGTTTGCAAGGTTTTTTTCCAAGAGGAGCAGTGATCTTGGTGTCTCCATGCTCTGGGGATCACGTCTGGATGCCCCAAGGGCCTGAACATCAAATCTTTGAGTAATCGGGGCTCAGCAGAGCCAAGAAAATTCAAATCCTTTTGCTTGTTTGTTTGGAGGATTCCCCATTAACACAGATCCATGACTGCCTGGTTTAGGTGAGAAACTGCTGGTTTCTGTGCATGGACATGGATCTTCAAGACCTTATCAATACCCCCCAAAATTAGATATTCTCTTACTCTCTATTCTTTTCTTTCCACTCTGTGGGGTTTTTTTAATGCCATAATTTTGTTTCTGAAGATCATACTCTTATTAACTATTTAAAATTGTCATATATCCATGAATACAAATTTCTCTTATCTATTTCCACATTACTTGAGGTATTTCATAATTTTATAAACTTGTTTTATATTTATATTTATATTTATATTTATATTTATATTTATATTTATATTTATATTTTATAAACTTAAATTATAGATTACATTGTCAACACACCATCTCAGACATGACTGAGTAGCTGAAATACAGCACTTTAAACTTAGGACACTTCAGGGCTTTTCCCTCCCTATCTGGAGCTCTCCTTCTTTAGGTAAGGTGCCGGACAAGTCACTATGACTTTTTGCACCTCATTTTTTAAAAATTTATTTTGCAGAACTTCAATAATTTATTTCTCAAAATGTTAGTGTGCAGCTAAATTCATTAACTTTCTTTCGGGTAATGGAACANCTGGCATCAGCAACTGCCAGAGAAATACAGCGAGATGGGAATAGGGAGAGCAGCAGCCTTTCAGTGGGAAAAATGCCTGCTTGTCCCAGCTGAAATGCTTTGCAGCAGCTTTCAGACTTTGACAGCCACCTGGGGAAGTTGGGGGGAGTTTGAGGGGGACCCAGCCACTTCCCTTCTCTTCTGACCCCAAGGAGCTGCTGGTGTGTTTGTGCCTAACAGCCAAAACGAGCCCACTGCAAGTTTGCAAGGTTTTTTTCCAAGAGGAGCAGTGATCTTGGTGTCTCCATGCTCTGGGGATCACGTCTGGATGCCCCAAGGGCCTGAACATCAAATCTTTGAGTAATCGGGGCTCAGCAGAGCCAAGAAAATTCAAATCCTTTTGCTTGTTTGTTTGGAGGATTCCCCATTAACACAGATCCATGACTGCCTGGTTTAGGTGAGAAACTGCTGGTTTCTGTGCATGGACATGGATCTTCAAGACCTTATCAATACCCCCCAAAATTAGATATTCTCTTACTCTCTATTCTTTTCTTTCCACTCTGTGGGGTTTTTTTAATGCCATAATTTTGTTTCTGAAGATCATACTCTTATTAACTATTTAAAATTGTCATATATCCATGAATACAAATTTCTCTTATCTATTTCCACATTACTTGAGGTATTTCATAATTTTATAAACTTGTTTTATATTTATATTTATATTTATATTTATATTTATATTTATATTTATATTTATATTTTATAAACTTAAATTATAGATTACATTGTCAACACACCATCTCAGACATGACTGAGTAGCTGAAATACAGCACTTTAAACTTAGGACACTTCAGGGCTTTTCCCTCCCTATCTGGAGCTCTCCTTCTTTAGGTAAGGTGCCGGACAAGTCACTATGACTTTTTGCACCTCATTTTTTAAAAATTTATTTTGCAGAACTTCAATAATTTATTTCTCAAAATGTTAGTGTGCAGCTAAATTCATTAACTTTCTTTCGGGTAATGGAACAGAAACTGTGATCACTTACAGAGCCTGGTATGCAAATATAATTTGAATATAATGTGGCCTCAAAATTAATAGCCCTGAAACAAATAAGAATAACAGACTCTAAAAAAATTACCAGAATAGGAGCCCAGCAGGCTCTCTTTAAATGTGTCTTTAAAAATAAATTGCATACTAATAATCCTATTATTCAATGGAAAAAAAGAGTATCTTTCTGTGTTTATTATATGCTCTGGAAAAGCCACAGCCTTTTGCAATACTGCTTCTCACAAATCACTTCAGTTTAATGATGTTACTGTACATTTCATCTCACATTTAAGTAAATATGTTTATTTCATCCTGGAGAGAGATTTTATTTTAACTTCAAGATTATAGTTTCTTAGAAGTCTGTCACAGAACAACATGAGCTCTGCCAAATGGAAATACGTACCCACCCCCCCCGCCCCATATGCTTAAAAATTTCAGATTTTTTTCCTCCAGCACAGAAAAATACTTATTTATTCTGACAAAGAAGTGAAGGACAGCGATCAGAGACACTGAAGTTAACTGCTGCCTGAAGTCATAAACATCTGGTGGCTATTTTAATGGCATTGTGAACTAACCACAAAATCCTCCGTCAAAGAACAAAAATATATCCCCTGTGCAATATTGTATTTTAGAATTCTTCTCTTCTGAATCAATGTCAGACGTGATTACAGCACAATGAAGTCTGTGTTTCATGCCTGCATCTTCTTGAAAACACCACACACTCTTATTACAATGGCAGGTTTACTCAAAGATTCTCATACAGACAAACTTTTCAGGTTATTTCTGCAAACACTGACTTAGAAATAAAACATAATGCTTACATCATTGTTGTTTCTTTGCAATTAAGTTGATAGATCAGTATGTCTGCACACAAATACTGGACACTGGAAAGCACACAGATAATCACACAAGCACACAAATTCGTGTATATGAGATATGTGGATATATGCATATGCATACACACACACAAAAAATGCAGTTATTCATACATTTATATGCATATACATGTATATATAAGAGGAATTTAGTAAGTAGTAATACAACCTACCTACATGTGAATAGAAATTGTTGTTAATAAAATACTTGCATGAGTTGTACGGGGACCTTCTAAATGTCTGTGCTTCCTGGGGAGACCAAATGACCTCTTTTTTACAGATACCAAGATCAAAGCTCTTGGTTTAGATACTCCAGCTGTCCCTCTCGTTGGCATTTGACATGCAACCCAGTCCATTTAAAATCAGGGGGCATGTAAACATTTTAACCCTTGGCAGCAGTATCTGAGAAAGATGCTGGCAATAAATGGTCGTAACTGCCTGGGCCAAATCACATTTGGTGTCCTCCCTTTGAAGTCCATGCAGGCACTGTACCCTATGGTTTTGTCAAAGAGCCAAGTCCAAAAAAAGGATGTAGGCTCTCGAAGCTGTCCGGATGTGGACTTTGGGATCCAGAGTGGCTCCGTGCAGCTGAACAGTTGCCTCCAAGCTCACCACAGGACTCCCTGCCTGACCTTGGAGGCTTTTTGCCTGTGGCTTCGCTCTGGTGCACTCCCTGCATGGCCCCAGCACCCAAATGCCAATGTTTTTGCACAAGCAGAGGGGCACCTTCATCTCTCTTGAAACCTGCTTTGGTGGGTGTACACGGGTAACACATGCTGATAGGATTAGACCCTGCTCTGAATTTAGTCACAGCTATTTATTTTATTTTTTTTTAAACCATTGCCACAGGAGGGTGCCATTTTTCTGTGTAAGCTCCAATTGAGCCACAGGGCTCAAATACTCTAGATCCATCATGCCCCAGGAGAGCAGGAGATGACAGATGTGAGCCCAGGACAGGTGTCCTTGCATGCCCACACCCTTCCCACCAAAGCCAAGCCAGGCCCCTAGAGACAGGTAAACAAATAGCATCAACAAGATCCTATGGGTAAAAGTGTTACTTCTGGTCCTCACTGACAGGTTTTCTTCTGTCACATTTTTAGAAGAGAGATAGCAATGGAAAACCGGGACCCTTCTCTTCTGCAGCCATGCTTTAAAAGAGTGAGTCTTTTCTCTCTCTCTCTTCCCAGTCTTTGGAGAAACAGTGAACTCCACCCTATGTGTGAACCCCATCTTATTTGACTCTGGAAGGTACTTTGCTTCTGCACTAGGTATCCATGGTACGGAGAGAGGATGAGCTCCATACCCAGATAAAGTGCCTCTCATGGGCTTGTGTGTGGCCTGAATTCCATTATTCCATGCTGAGAGTCCAGTTGCTTAACCCATCTTCATTTTGGGTTCAGGTATTTAAATATGTTTTGCCTTAAAATGCCAAAGTGTTTAAAGTGCCCCAGGGCACCTGTGCAGAAGCCAGCTGTGATGCAGAGGCAGTGAGGCACTGATGTGACACTGGTTTTCAGCAGTCAGAGCAGACCTGTCGCACAGATGCCTCATAAGGTGATGCAGAACTTGTTCAACGCCACATATGGCCATGAGAAAGAGGAGGAGAGCACTGCAGGCTGGGGTACATCCCTCCCAGAGACACCTTCGTGGTAAGGAGGGTGCTGCAAAGCCAGCTCTGGTGGTTGTTGTCTGGCACTGGAGTGGGGAGCTGGATGAGGGGACAGGAACTGTTTATCAGGGGAAAACCCGAGAACCCATTTCCTTCTTGGAGAACGGTTGATGTAGTCAGCTGAAATGGCAGAAATAATGCCAGTGGCAGAGCCCCAGGATCTTCCCTTCTCTAACTACCAAACAGTTTCTGCTGCATCCACTCATTTGGTTTCTCCAAACATCCGAGTTTCAGGCCTGTCCCCCTCCTTGCTCCTCCTGGTGCCATTTTCCTTGTGGACAGCCACTTCCATGAAGGATTTGCCTCCTCCATGCCTGGACAGCAAACATCCCAGTTCATCTACCCCTGCACTGCCACCTTCCCCCTCAGGTCTCTGTGGGAAGCAGTCAGGCATCCTCAGGAGCACCCCTGTGCCTGAGAACGGCTGTCTATGGGCAAATTCAGGAGCAATCCCTGAATCTCAGACCAAACAAGGCCAGCTGCTGTATGCCCATGCTGCTCTCCTTCCTGTTCTTACTCTCAGGGATTCATCCAAGGTGCAAGCTGCTTCAGCCCCGTGCGTGGCTTCCCATGGCACCCTCACAACTGCTCAGGCTCTGGTGCCTCCTCCATTATAAAGTTCATGAATAAACAAATCTCATAGATGAATTAGCAATATTTAATTCAAGTTGACTACAAGTGACTTATAGCACATTTAAGTATTTGAAGGCAGTGACAGGCACTACCCACTGGAAATAAAGCTCTTCACAGCATTCTAAGTACTGGAGAACGTATTTGCGTTCAACATTTATTGTCAGTAACCATGTGAGCATTTTATACCAACAGAGATCTCAGCAAACATGATCTAAGGGGTCGTTGAAAGGAGAAATTAAAAAATAATGCTAAGCTCTGAAGGTTTTTCCCCGATTTTTCTTTCTTACAGAACAGCAGCTATTAAAGTGTCTTGTTAAATATGTGGCTTTTAAATAAGCACCCACTTACTCAAAATTTACTGTGGCTTAATATTCTTTTAAAAGTTAGGCTTCTACAAAGAGATAAAACAATATAACTACACCATTTCAGAGTTTAAACAAATACACTTGGAGCTCTACTGGCAGGATTTAGTTGTTATTAACTGACTGCAATTATGTCAGTGCATTTACTTACACTTCCAGATGATGTTACAGAAAACTACTGGGGAAGGATTTCCTAATAGTGCAAGCATAGATGGAAATTTTGAAAGAAATGTGCAGAACTTCAGTAATTAATGCAGATTTGACTATAGGTGTTTGTAGTCAAGGAATTGAAGAAATCGACATAATATCTTCGATATTGGTGCTGTTCGAGAATCACTACCTAACCAGAAAGGCTGAAACCTGGACTCCAAGCTTACCAATCCTGCACTCCCTATCAGTTGCTGATATGGATCACTGGTCACAGCTCTAATTGACTGATTACACAAAAAGCTCTTTGCAAAATCAAGACTAAGCCTCTACAAAGTAGGAGCTGCAGTTCCTAGCGACTGGCTCCAACCAGAGCTTCAAAGTTCACGTAAAGTCACCAAAATTGAATTTGCAGCCTGAAAAGCAAAACTTGGGGGATTTGTCCTGTGCATTTATAGTCTGAAGGAATAATGAATAGGACTAGGACAGCCAGATGAAACATTAATAGCCAGGGTGTAAACTGAGCAGCAGTGTTTAAAAATATATTTTGTGCCTGGCTTCAAGTAAAGAAAGGATTTAGATCAGAATTTATGTTAAGTTTAGGAGACCAGCTTTTGATTTGCTGATAACAAAATTCAGATGAATTTCAGGAAAAATAATAGCATGAAGTAGCACGCCTCCAGAATATGATTTCAGTGATAGGGCTGTAAGCTTGTTTTCCTTTTACCTATTTAAAAACTAATTAAATTAACTGGTACTGTGTCTACCTACTTGCACCATAATCTCAAATCTAATTCTGCAGATGGCCTTGAGACATCTTTTCGTCTGTTGCCTTGAAAACAGGAAGAAAAGTAGCGGCAGAGAAAGGAAAGCATAATCAAAATTCCTGGTAGCAACTGAAGATCTGAATATTAAACTTCTTCATTGTCACAATTATTTAGAAACAAGCCATCTCACTTCCAGTGTGTGCTCCAATCTCACATGGCAAATGGTGGAATATCAGATCAGTAGCACAGAATTTATGTAATAAATTAGTCACATCAAGCATAATAAGATTTTGCGTTCTATTTCTACAGCATCACAGTTCCTGTTTCAAGAGAGCTAAGGTATGTTGGAAAGACCCCCAGAGTTTTCATGGACATTTCAGCAGAACAAGAACAGAAGCCATTATACCATTGCAACCTAATAAATTCTGCCAAATCAATGGGTTTCTCCTTCTCCTTCTCCTTCTCCTTCTCCTTCTCCTTCTCCTTCTCCTCCTCCTTCTCCTCCTTCTTCTTCTTCTGAAATTCAGCGAGAAGATAAATGAGTTAAAGTAACAAGGAATAAATTTACCTTTCTGTAAATCTTTGATGACTTCTAGTTTATGGAAAAAGACAAATGTAATTTGGGGCAGCAGATTTGTGTTAAAACGTGACCCTTTACAACTGGAATGTCCACAATGGGTGGCAGCTGAAAGATCTGTTTTATAACCCCAACACTTCTTTAACAGCCTTGCATGCAATAATTTCTGCATTCAATTTCCTGTACATGTGTACAACAGCTTGCCCAAGGGAATTGGGCTCCCCTACAATCCTCCTTCTTTTCCTGAGCATTTGCAATTTTAAGCCACTGGAGGAAAAAAAAAGGAAGAAAAAAAAATTCCGTTTAAAAAAACCCCTCGTAGTAACACTTACTGCATTTATGAAGCAATGAACAAGTTTGCATTTCTTGCTTCCAGGGAAATGGAAAAGATCACAGCATGATCCCACCAGGCTGTTCCGCAACTCCAATGCCTGGAGGACAAGCCCTCCTCACTGTGAGAGCAAAGCTCTCCCGCAAAATGTTGTATTCCCCTTTCCCCTTTCCTCTCTTACAACTGAGAATGGAAGAGGAAGGGGAAAAACAAGAGTTAAACTCAGCCTTGCACCTATTGGGGATAGTCCTGAGCCAGATTTGACAAGAAATGGTGAAGATGTCATTTGGTTTTAATATTAATCTTCTTCACAGTAGTACTGGTCTGTCATGGCACACACTGTATAACTTAGAATTTATTATTTGGCATGGGAAATCATAAGGAAATCCTTTACTTAACAATGGAAAGTGCTTTCAGCCCATTTAATAACTGACACTTCCTTGTCTATTGTTGCTGAGTTTGATGTGGGAACTGCTGGAGGGAATCAGTAGCCCTGGCTTTGCCCAGAGGACTGACCAGACAACTGATAAATCTCCTCTGGCTGGGTAGTTTGTTCAGAGCAATAAAAATAAATCAGCTACTGAACTACATAAGGAAATTTTATACACTTGGTTATCTCTGCTAACTAAAGCTCCAGGCTTTTGGAGCTGGCTTTTGGCAGACAAGGAGCCTTAGTGCTTTCAAGAAAACCATTCATGCCCTGCTGTAGGCACAAGCGTCAGCCTCGCCGGGGCTTTGAAGGGACGTGTCATGCAGGGCTCATGGTCTTGAGGTCATATCTCTTGGATCATAATGCTTCCACCCAGGCCCTGCCAGGAGATGACATGGAGCTCCATGGATGGAGGTCATCTATGTTTAAAGTCTGTGTGTGCATATATATCTCCCTATCTATATGTATGAAGCCTGTAACATTTAACAGCTCCTCAGCCTAAAGTGTAATACTGGTATTAAGGCTTCGAGCTGAGACTGGATCCATTTTTGGGTTTGTAACAGGCATCACCTCTGGTTTTGGCACAGTCACATTCTCCTGAAGCAATTTAAGGACCCTTTGCCCACTTTGGAGTGAGGATGGTCTCCTGGATGGCTGAGCATTGCACAGACTTGCAGGTGTAATTGGAGCATAGATGGTGGTAATAACCCCAGAAAATCAAACGCACTTTATTTTTTTTTTGCTTTTCTTCCTATTCCTTCTACAGACAATAACCACCTTAGAAATCATTTGGCCAGGAAATGCTTCTCACTGCACCAAAATACAACAAGAAGTCCAACAAAGCAGTCAAGATATTAATCAATTTTTCCAATTCCTTTAAAAAACCATTGAGCGACGTGGCAGAATAAACTCCCATCTGGATAATTTTTTTGGACACAATAGTGTACATTGTGTGGAGAAGCTGCCTTCTTTGATTTGTTTCATCCAGCAATGAGGTAAATGGGTCTTAGCTCTCCAGCTCCATTATCAGGGAGAGCATTAGGATGGCTGCTGTGCCATTTATCTCCTGTGCCTCCTGACACGTCCCTTGTCCTGCTGTCACAACAGATATTTCTGCAGCTGGAGACACTCTGCAGTGAGCACAGCAGCCCAGAGCAGGTACCTCCACAGCAAGAGGGAAGTGGGAGGCCTTGCACATCCTGAAAATATAAAAGGTTTTTATTTCTCCTTTACCTCCTGGCAAGAAAAGAGTGCATTGACAGCACCCTTTATATCACAGAAACTACTTGTGCACCCAGGAAGGGCACTGCTCCAACACCCCTCACCAGTCTGAACCAGAAGATGAGGAGCAGTAGAATGCATGATATTTTTTTAAATTTTTTTCAGCATTTTGGGGCTGTAAAGCCACATAAGCCTTCTAGATGCCCAGTCACAGAATCACAAACTGATTGATGTTGGAAAGGACCTCAGTAGATCATCTTGTGTGATTTCCTTTCTTGAGCAGCGGCACTTAGAGGTGGTTGTTCAGGATTGTGTCCAGACAACTTTTGAGGATCTCCAAGGGTGGAGACTCCACAACATCCCTGGGCAACCTGTGCCAGTCACCCTCACAGTAAAAGAATGTTTCTTGATGTTCAGAGGAACCCCCCCATGTTTCAGTTTGTGCCTGGTGCCTCCAACCCTTTTACCACCAAACAGATCCCATCTGTCTTATTTGCACCCTCCCTTCAGGTATTTATATATGTATTGATAAGAACCCCCAAGCCTTCTCTTCTTCAGGCTGAACAGTCCCATCTCTCTCAGCCTTCCCCCAGGAGAGACGCTCCAGCCCCTCCAGGTTTTTCATGGCCCTTTTATTGATTGTCTCCAGTATGTCCATGTCTCCCTTTCACTGAGGAGCCCAGAACTGGACTCAGTTTTCCAGGTGTGACCTTACCAGTGCTGAGCAGAGGAAAGGACCTTTAAGAACCAGGTGGTCCTTTCTTTCCTTTCTTTATGCAGGCTCTCATTTGGTGCACTCCAATAATAGAAAGGCTCTAAAATGCCAAAACCTTCTCCTTTCACCTCTGTCCATAACACTTGGGAGTTGTCAGTTCCCTTGCTATGAGCTTGTTTTTCTTGTCAAGGACAGTGCTGACCACTTGTGCTGGCTAAAGAACTGCAGCACTTGGTGCCAGAGGCAAACCTGCAACTGGATTGGTTACAGCTGTTGAGCCTTAGCACCAAAAATCTCCCTTTGCAGAGGCACTGGAGTACAGCACACTCCTCTATTCTGCCCTACGCGCACCATCACACAGGTCTGCATTTCCGTGGTGGTTTCCACGCAGCCAGTGTCAGGCCTCTGTGCTATTGTGCTCAGCATCACCAAACCCCTCTAAAAGCCCTTACAGCAGGGTCAGAATCCGAACTTGGGCAAGATGGAATTTTTTTGCCATTTTTTTTCCTATCCAAAATGTGCTAGTTGAAAACTACATTCAGATGATCAGCATGCACATTTCCCAGGATGTAGGTGGTACAGGAGCAGAGCTGGGTGCTCTCTCAGCACCACACCTCGAGCCACCAGAGCACAGGGGCTGCCATTCCATGAGGATTCAGTTGCTGTCTCTACAATTTTCACAACTTAAAGTGCATAGATTTGCTATGCAAACCATATAGATAGATGTCAAGGTCACAACCACCAACTTTATGTCACCAGTCAGGCAGTGTAGCACTGACTGGACACATATTTTCAGGTAGGTTCCATGTAGATTTAAAAAAAAAAAAAGAAAACCAAATTTGCAGCTTGATAAAAGTCTTTATTTCTGACTTTTAAAACCACGATCCTGAGAATTACAAATACATTGAGCAGTCTACGTCCTGCTTGGGAAAACATCAGGAATTAAAACCCCCGAGTAAGTGATAGGCACTAAGCATCCTTTTGCTCCTAGGCCTAGAATGTGGTTGTTACAAGGGACTGCCAGAAGACTTATTCTGGGAAACTATTTATATCAGAAGGGACAACCTGCCCTTTCCACAATAAATTAAAACCTGACTTCCTTTATAAAGCAATAGGGAGGGATGGTGCAGGATTTAGCACAGATGGGTTTATTTCACATTCCTTCTCAAATTCTTTATATATTTACGAGCAAATCATCTTGTTAGTATGAGCCTTTATTGTCTAAAATATAAAAATATTTCCTTTCTCTGCAATCCTTCATGTCTCTTGTCTGTTCAGCTTGTAAATTTTCTCTGTGTAAATGCAGTGTGTAGTACCATTACCAGGACTCCTGTATTAGATAGCAATTCTAACACTATTGCAACAATAACTATAGCCAGCTCCCATTAAATCACCGTATATTTGGTGTGGAAATGACAGTTTCAGTGGAATTACGCGAGAAATTTATCCAAGAGTCTTTAGCAGTGGTTTAGACATGAATGCCCTTTTTATGTAAAGCAATAGTTGGAAGGATTAAGACTGGGAGGTTAATCTTTCCTAACGGCTAACTCATTGTTTTCTCATGATTCCAAAATTCTTTGGTAAGAGACACGGTCTGGACAGCTCACCATTAGCAATTTTGGAATGGAAAGTTAACCGCAAAGCAGTCAGGGCTGGATATCTTGCAAAACTCACTCAAATACTGATTTCCTTCTGAGTCTTTTCTTCTAAAGATGCCAGACACATTCCTATCCATGTCCAACAGCTCTGTTTTCTGAGGCAGGAAAGCTTACACACACACACATATCCGAGCAGAGACACACGCACACTCAGAAGAGGCAACTTAAAGCCCCTGCCAAAGAACACGTATGCTGGAAAATATATTGATTAAATAACTTGTTTTCTTATCACAGCCTAAGAATGCTTGTCCTTTGTAAGAAAGGGTTCTGCTCATAGGGGAGGCTAACATCAAAGTTAATATTGATTAATGAGAAATCGTAATGTTTTTTCTTTTTTCCTTTGGTTTCTGAAATGGGAGGTCATTCCAACAAATATTTGGGAAGGAAGGGAATTGTGCTGCTAGGCCCTCCCAGGAGGAGAAATACTTTCTGTCAGAGAACTGGGGGAAAGCAAAGAGGGAAGGTGCCGTGAATACTTTTTGACTTAAATCCCAATGTCTGGTATTTAAAATGAAATCTCTTGGTGTTCTTCTAGTACATACCCAGTTCAAATCTGCTTCCAAACCCTGTTTTTAAATTTTGTTCTTAAACCCAGCTATGGAACAAGTTGGCAAAACCTTTTTATTTCCAACAAATTTCTCCTTGGTCCATTCTGAAACAAGTTTGTGGTTCAGTTTTGTGTCCATCAGACACCCTTTCCATCGACATTTCCTCTGGGACACTTTCATTATGGTCTTGCCATTTGGTGGTTTCATGGCTGTGAACTCAAAGGACCCTGGTCTTGCCACAGTAAACCTTCTGTCATGAAGATCCAAGCATTCATAGTCAAATATAGAGAAGTCTGGGGCTTTTGGGGGTGAATCTTTCATGTATTAAGGGTCTGATGACTTCAGGCCATCTTGTGGGCAGGGGTGACCCAGCACAGAAGATGCTGCTCACCTTTTCACATGCTCAGCTCAAACCATACATTTAGGGGCAGGATCTACCAAACAGCCTTGCCTTAGGCAAAATCTGCCCCAAAAATCTGCTATGTGGTGATATCTGAGGGGTGCAGCACATAAATGTAGCAGTGATAGGCCAGGGAAGGGCACTCTTGGAAAACTGCCGGGCTACAGAGTTGTGGGATGACATTTCTCAGTCATGCTCCAAATTCTCACATTCTTCCATCCTGTTAGGAGTGAAAGTCCTGTTACTTGGAAATTGTTAGTTAGGCTTCCAGACCCTAAATAATTATTTTAAAAGGGCTATCTTGGGTTATTTATGGCACAGCTGCAATTAGAAACAAATGGCTGTAAAAGTGTCATTGTTGGTATCTGGTCCAGGAGGAGCTTTCTTCTCTCTGTTTTTTTTTTTTCTTCGCTCTGTTGTTGGGGAGTTTCAGCCTCACAAGATCAGCCAGCGAGCTAAGATTTAAATGGGGTAATTTCTGGCTCAATAACCATTAGCAGTACTGAACTTTACACCAGATAGAATCCTCCATCTAGGCACAGATTTATGTTGGTAGGATCAGAGCCTCCAGCACATAAATTCTTTTGAGGCCAGTACTGCCTATATTTATATTTTTAAAGTATCTCACTAAAAGGGGCCTCGGAGCCACATTATATTGGAATTAAATGTTATTTTTAAAACAATGTGTTCCTGAATCTTTTATGCCATTTTGGCCAACCCCAGTCATTACTGTTGGTAGAAAAACAACAATTTAATTTTACTGCCTAAATCGTTCCTGACACCTTTCAATGAGGCAGTGACCAGAGTCAGAGAAAATACAGCAATGAAAAGTATTTGATGCTTCAGCTAGGAAGTCCAAATTTGGAGGAATGGATTTTGTGCCGTACAAATTTGGTTACTGCAAGTTTGGGACTGAACTGTATCATTATAGTTTATAGTACTATAAAATGAAAAACTGTTTTTAACGAATCCAGTCCTAGCTGTCCCTTTTGGCTTGTCAAGTCCATGCGTGCTGTGCACAGGATATAATAAGCTTGATGCACAAACTAGTGAAATAAATGGTCTTTTAATGAAGCTCAGGGTGCGCAAAGAAAAGAGTAGCCAAAGCAAAAAAAATAAAAAAGGCAATAGAACAGGAAGTCAAATAAAATTTCTCCTTGCCAATGACTTTTTGGTGCTTTTTTTCTCATTTTGTCTCTGGGTGTTTCTTCTTTTTTTTTTCCCCCCTTTTTCCTCGATTGTTCATAGCTTCCAGGAAGGCAAACACACTGCAGGCACAAACTGCCCTGGCAGGGTCAACTTCCCATCATGTCCCAAATGGCTGCCATTTCCTATGTTCCCTCAAAAGCAACAGCCTTGCCAGCTCTCCCCTGGCCCACTGTCTTGCACCCTAGGCTGCTTGGAGAGGGCACCTGTGGGCCAAGTGGGCTCCAGGCTGAGCAGGCTGAGCCTCAACCTGGGAGTCAGGACCTCTGAGCTGCCCCCTCTTCACTGTGCAGGAGTGTCATTCCACTTTCTGCCTTCCTTTTTCCTTGGAAGTGAAAAAACTCTTCCAGATCCTGCCAATTTCTGCTTCTGGTTCTTTCTCTCCAAGAAAGTGCAAGTTCAGTCCTGAACTTCACGAGCTGTTTCCTCAGGAACTGTCATTTTGAGAGGAACTTGCCTGGCTTTAAGTGACTTCAGTTCTTCAGTGCATATAATTTGTAAAGAGCACAAGTCTCATGCTGACTGTACACATCCTGTGGATGTTCCTACAGAAAGGCCTTTCTCCTTCCACAATGCACTGAAAAAGGAAATGACTCACAAAACACAAGTCTCCATGAGCTGGGCAGAGTGCAAGTGTCTCCTTATCTTTGTTCTAAGAAACTTTTGGCTCTGATCCCCGGACCATTTGAGCTCATGGCATCCTTTCCACTGCCTCCAGCGGCACTGAGTTTGGCCTTTGGACATTTATGCTGCAACACTGAACTAAGAACCCTGGGTTAGTCAGGAGAAGGGTACCCTCTAGCCCACAGGGTCACGGGGTCTGATTCTCACTTAGTTGAACACATGAAACAACAGCATCAAAAGCTCATAACAGAGGCAAAGGTTGGAGGTTAAAAGAGCTGTCTGACTATTTCACAGAAATCCAAAAGCAGTTGTGCAACTGCAAACACATTAAAGTGTGAGTCAGCCCAGCATTTGGAGGGAAAACACATCCCATGGTGGACAGATAGAGTGAGTAGATGGATCACACGGCCCACTGCCAACCTACACTGCTGCTATTTTAGGCCTCATCTAACATATTATTTGTAAAACCACCTAGTCAAACCAACTCTTATGCCATGAAGTGGGGTGTAACTTCCCTGTATGTTGGGGTTTTGCCCCAGACCTCATTATTTCTCCTGCTGCACTCACAGTTTTTTACTTTCCTATGACTCAGCTCCCATTTTTCTTAACACTGCCTACTTTTCCTCTTTTAAGCTTCCTCTTCCTCCCTGCTCACACCTCCTCAATCTCAATATTTTCAGTCACTCTCTTGTTACTTTCCTACCAGTTGGTATCCTTCTGACCAGTCAAACAACGTATTTAGGAGCTCTGTTGCTTTCTTCTTGCCTGATCCCACATTCCATGTTTTCTTCGACTCTGTGCCAGTATTGGTACTCAATTATTTGTGTTATTAACTGGTCTGATCTGTGTCCATATTTATGACAGGTTTTTTTCCCGGTTTAATCACTACCCTCACCTACCCAGTCTGATGAACTTTTCCTTTGTTTTTCTAAGCAGCATCTTGGTTAAATGCTTTTTTCCTTAACACATTTGCGTAAAACCCATCCTGGTGGAATCTCAGCTGCTAAAGATCTGCTTTCTTCACTGGAAAAGGGAAGGTGAGTCAAGCCACTGATGAAATATTGCTTTAAAGGCAGTATTTGACCGGTCACCTTCTACTAACAGGTGAAGTCAGCATCTCCTTGCTCACCTTGTTACATGCAGCTTGTGGCAACACCTACAGCAGTCAGTATGTGGGAGAAATACAATTTCAGCTCTAAAATTTTACACACTGCAGTTATGAACTGTGAAACTATGGCAGGTTTCCACCCGGAAACAGCTGGACTTGCCTGTGGTTGATGTAAGCCCTGTATTTTACATCTGTACTTGTCTTATCTACCATAAGGTAAGGATTTCTGGAAAATGAATCAGTCACTGCATTAACACACAAAAGCATGCTGCTATCCTTGCAGTAAGTGTCATAGAAAGTCATTAAATTATCACACATATCCCATGATCCATTTGCATGCAGATTTTCAAACCCAGCTTGGCATGTTTTCTTGGAAAATGTGAGGTTTCAGGTGAACAAGCCATTTAGTTGTTAAAATATTGCCTTTTCGCAGAGCAGGATTAAATGTGTCTTGGATGCCAATCAACCCACTCAGTGAAGAGAAAGAACAGACCAAGTTCTTGGAGTGTTAAAAAGCTCCTTAGCTGCTATCCACCTTCCTGCTTTCCTTAAGCAGCCAGCCTGGTGGGGAGCTGGCTTTTCTCTCCTTGCAAAAACCCTTGGGCATGGGCATGTGCAGAGCATGGCTTGAGCAAAGCAGCTTGCAGCAGAAGCCTGTCGCTTCTTCCCTGGGAGCAGGACTAAACTCAGCAGAGACAGAAATGAAAAATGACAGGTTAATATTTTGGCTCCAAAGTCCTTCTGGCAGACTTGAGATTATCTTTGGATGTGTCAAGAAAAGCTTTCGGGACAGACTCCAGAGCCAAGCACTTCTGAAGTGACGAGCAGTTTTTGGGAAACTCAGCTGTGCGGTGTCCAGCTTGAGAAAGAGGGATCTGATAGTTCACCTTGTGACAAATGAGGTCCCTTTCCAGGGATGGAAGGAGTTAACTCAGTCTCTCACTCCCTACACATAAGAGAAATGAGCAAATCCTTCTCGAAGTATTTCTCCCAAGTAAGACATCTCAGCAAGACAATTCTCATTTCAGTGTGAACGTCTGGGCCACGTTAGCATTTGAGATGTTTTTGTGTTTCTGCTATTGAGCTCTAATTACTTTCAATGAAATCACTCCCAGTGGAAAATCAAAGAAACTTTTGTCACTTACTTCAGTTGCACTGAGATTTCTCACATGTGAGAGCTTAGATGTCAGCCTGCCTCTTCAGAAAGGCCTGGGAAACCACTGACAGGGGGACACACCATGCTTGAATATGTGTTCATCAGCCAGATCTCAAAGTTGGCTTCATTCAGGGTAAAACTATTCTCCCTTCCCTATAGGGCAAATGAGTTCCTCATTGAAATCTGTGGGGTAGATATAGTATAACTGAAGAGAAAGTCTGTCTAAAAATCAGCCTTTAAAGTGTATTCTGATTTTATAGATAATAGCTTGGATCTGGAGTGTGCTGGAGACAAAGACTCTGCAGCTTAGAAGCTGCACTTAATAGTGAAGGGAGATCTTGGTAGTATGGGAGATAAAACTTTTTAAAAAGCGAATCAAACATTGCCATGCAGTTGGGTACATAACTCAGCTGTGAATCCTCTGCTACTCTGTCTTCAAGGCTGGCCTGCCTTTCCTCCAACCCTCTCACATAGCCATAGGTTGAAAACACACACCTGAAATGTAGGAGATTGAACCCAAGATTTGAAAACAATATTCCTCCTCCAGCTCGTCTCTCCCTTTGTCCCCCAACCTGATGGATATTTGACTGTGTACAGAAAGTGATAGGACTTCAATAGGGTGTATTTCTTCAATAACCTAAAGGTTATCTGACCTCGCAAACAACATATGAACTGATAGCCCAGCCTCAGATGAGCTGGAGGACAGGTTCTCCCCAAGGACACATCATGCAGCTGACCTCAAAGGGCCATGTCCCAGTTATCTCAACATCCCTTTGGTCCATAGGTAGGAGTGGGATGGGAATGGTTGGTATGGGAATCCCATGAGGTTCATGCATGTCTCCAGGTAGCTGAGCTCTGACAGGTCTTGGCAGACTTGCTTAGACTTTCTAGCAGAAACTTAGGCATCTGCTGTGTCAGAGGGCAGCTGAGAAGAAGTTTGGAGCATCTCAGTGGAGCCTGTGTGCTGAATTCAGGCACTTCATCATCCAGACCATTTCCCAAGGCCTATCTGGAATTTAATTCCTTCATTTCCCTGAAATGCTGCTCTGAGTTCAGACTTGCAAAGAGGCAGAGCTCAGATTCAGATGGTAAATCCTCAGGGAACTCTGCTGCACCACCACATCTCCAAGTGCTGTGGTCCAGAGATGTCCAGCATCCAGATGTGCAAGATTCACACTTCTTCAGGTTGGCTGTGGTCTGCCCAGCACTGTGTGAGCTAATTATATTTCTTTCACTGGAAAACATTTCTTCCACTAGCTAATCAGGGCAGGGATAGCTGCATCTGTTGATTAAGGAGAAACCCTTGATTAATTGATCCTTTGTGGATGGATCAGGGCAATAGCAACTCGGTTGTTGAAGGAACACACAAGCTTCAGACTCCAAGCTGGCAACCTCCCACTTTTACTACACCCTCGACACTCAGCCTCTGTGAGCCTTTTTTCACCCCCAGACTTTGGCAACAGAGCAATGGAAAACAGAACATTTTCAGCATGTAGGAGTGTTTACTCTTGTCATGACACAATTTGGGATTTTCCATTTGAGCTTGAAAAACAAACCCTAAACAGAATTTATTAGGAAAATAGTAGCTATGAGGTAAACTCACATCAATGAACGCCAAGAGGTCAAACAGACGACACATGACATTTTGGTTGAATATTCTGTGTGTTCCTAGAAGCAGTGTGAAAACTGTCTCACAAAGTATTTGCTGGAACATTATAGTGACTGGGGAATAGGGTGAGTCCAGAAAGTTCCTGAAAGCAAAGCCTTATTCTGCTCGGTTATTACAGAGGCCTTTTCTTTATACACCAGCACTGCCAGGGGGTGCAGACACCGGCATGGCCACATAGCCAGCAGGAACCAGAGGATGCAGGACAGGCTGGTGCTGCAGACATCCCTGCTCCAGCCTGGGTGGAGAATAACTCTGATTTTTCCCATGCTGCTCCCAAATTAAGCAGTCATAATTCCTCCCGAAAGCAGCCCTAACCACCCTGCCAAAGTGAGAGATTCGCAGTTGCTCCTGGTGAAGGTGCTCTGCTCTCATTCCTGGAGGCAGAAATGAACTCAGCCAGCAAGAGGGGAAGCAAGACTGGTGGTGAAAGCTAAATATGAGGAAGAGGAGGGTAAGCATCATTCCTTGCTTCAAGTAAAGTTCATATCACAGAATCATAGAATCTTTAAGTAGGGGTGAACCACTCCTATGAGCAGAGGTCCAGTGCCAAGCTCCTACTCATACCCGTGGGGATGCAAAGATACAGCCAGGTTCCCCAATTCCCCAGTGGCTGGAGAATAATCTTTTACAAGAGAATAAAAAATTAAATCCTGGGCTCTGGTAAATTTTTGCAGATATTTATGTCATACAGATTGACATGTAAGGATCTCCACACTTTGGATAAGCATTGAATTGAGATGCTTCAGTTGCTGGGCTATCGCTACCCCACGTTTCAGGAGGTGCAAAATTGCAAACACAGACCCATATTTAGCCTTTCCTTGGGGTTACTTAGGATGGTCCCCCATACGTTGACTGGTCCTAACCCTTTCTTAAGTGGTCTGTGAAGTGCATGGGCCACAGCCCCCAAATCACAAGTCTGAATCTCTCTCTATCAGCTAAGCATCTAAGGCAGGTCCTTTAGTGTCTGATCTCTTTCAATCTAAGTCCTCTATTAGTCCTAGCTCTGAATTTCCAAATACACCTGAAAATTTGATAATTCGAGTCAGGGAAAATCTTATTCCATCCCTGTGAAGAGCTGCATCTGTACCTGTGCAAGAGACCAGCACATCTTCCTTGCAGGGAGTAAGTGCCTGGGTGAGGCATCTGTCAGTGGCAGAATCTAACACCCAGATGTTAGACATTTGTGATGAGGACTCAATTTTAACTACAGGGCTTTAACATGTCAATTTTGAACAACTAGGACTAGCCACTGCTGATGTGGGGTAGCATGGAGCTCTGGGACTGAGATGAATAGGATAGAAGAATCTAGTCCCCTCTGCTCTCTTCCAGTAGAGCCCAAACCCTGCCTTGGGCACCCTGGCCAGATCTGACCAGTGTGTGGAGGCATTCCTAACAATCCCACAGCAGATCCCAACAAAAAGACAAATGGAGGTCAATGCAGTTCCCCACCCTCCCATTCTTTGATGCTGCCCCCCTCCCCGTTCACCCACACCAACCCTTGATGCAAATGGGTCAAGACTTACTCTCCATATGGGGCAATGAATGCTATTTTTAATTTTGGAAAGTTAAACCATCTCTGAAGCTGGATTAGTGGTGGAAGATCCCCCTAAACTACAGGCATGTAAACTGAGGGTGGACAGCTGCTCTGACGTTCCTGGCTGGGAACCCAAGCCCTAAACACACTGGATGCACATACATGGCTTCTTGGCCGCCCCTTTTGTGCCCATCTGTCACAATGGCACACTGCCTGCTTAGAAGTTGGTCAGATCTTTGCCCTTGGGTAATATACCAGGCAAGGATGGATGTAAAAGGACAGCCTGAACATGGGGGCAAGAGATCTCTTCCCCAGGAAAGGCCTTCTCCTGCTCTGCCTGAACCTTGCAGCTTGGTGTGGTGGCACATCCTTGCCCTCCAGGTACACCTGTTTCGTTATTGCCCTCCTAATAAGCAAGGGAGCCAAGGAGAAGAAAAAGAGCCTGGAAAGTTCTGTCTGTCAACAATGAGCCAGGTTTTATTACAGAACATTCCTGAAATACATGCAGGCACCAATGGGGACATCAACATGATGGTCCCACCCACTGCAACTCTGCATAGCAGACAACAGGACCAGGGGACAAATCAAATTTCAAAGGATTGCACACATCTGAGCCCAAGATACCACTTGCACATTTGCCTCAAGAAGAGAGCCAAGGGACACAACCCTTCCTGATCTTTAGTAGGGTGCCCTTTCACATGGGAGCATGACATGAGTAACTACGCCAGTGAGAAGTGGGGATTTTCTTATGTTCCTTTCAGATATATCCATTTCCCTTTGTATAAAATGGGAGAACACACTTAATTTGAAGACTGAGGGCTTTAAGGGCTTTTCTTTCCCCTTGGCCCAAAGATTTTTTTCCCTGAAGCAAAGATCTTGAGTCTGTAAGACAAGTAATTTTTGGCTTGATGCTGAAAAGGGCATGCAGTGATCTGCCTTTGTATTTGCAGTAACACTCAGAGACCTCAGCTGAGATTGAAGCCCTGGTCACCCTTCAGGACAGCTTCCTTCCTAGGAAGCACAAAACATAAACACATCGTATGGAAGAAGGCAAAATAATAATATTATCCTGCAACTGACTACCAAGAATTGGATAAAATGACTTATCTGTGCTCACAAAGGAAAGTTTTATTTCGGTAAAGCCAATGAGATATCAATGAGATACCTCTTCCTTTGTTAGAATTGTCTCAAATGCATTTGCACCTCTTCAGGTTGGTAAAAATGCTGCTTTGGCTGCTTTTCTCTCTAAGCCTTTTCCAGCACCTCATGATTATATTTCAAGTTGATTTGCTTAGTTCAGCAAAAGCTTAAGGAAAATAAAACTGTTTTGATGTCACCTGGGAAGTTGTCATCAGGGAAACAATCCCCCAGGGTCCAAGATCCTGGCTCAGGAGAGCAGGAACATGTTGGATCCAATACACGGTACCAGAGAGGGTGCTACAACCCTCTCCCCACGCCCCTCTCCCAGTAAATCTGCACCTATTCTGACACTGCAAAGCAGCTTCCAAGCCGTGTGTGAGCTCTGGTGCCCAAATGACCGCAGCGGGTCAGTGCACTCCAGCTCCACCACCCCATGGACAGGCGGCTGGCAGCCCTTCAGAGGCCATTCCTGCACAATGATACACACATCCCCAAGGGTAGGGCTTGGAAGGGTAACTGAAGGTCTGGATCCCACTGAAATCCTATAGTCTCCTTGTCCCCCAGGCTTCTACATAAATTGGGAATAACAGGAAATCTCTAGCTTAGAGGAGTGCTATGAGGCACTTGGATGCTGATGTAATTACATCTATTTATGTACTTCAGGTGGACGGATCTGATGTATTACTCGTGATGGCCCTCTCGCAGTCCCAACCAGCCTGCAGCCCGTGCACACTTTGCTGGAACACGCTGGCCCGTATCCCATCACTAACAGCTATTTAGAGTGCGCTTTGAGACTCTCTGGTGGAACTTCTATCATTCTGTCACCAGCATGAGACAACATTTTAATGAAAGCCCACAGTTTTCTCACCACCAGCAGCGAAAAGCCCTTGGTGTGAACCCCTGCCTCTGGGATTGTGGTGCAGGGTGCTGTCCCACAGACCTGCGAGTCTGGCTCAGCCCCAGGAGCCAGGAGTGGACAACGTGTGCAGTTTCTGACTGTAGGCCATTTCCCTCACTCTAATTAAGTCTGACAAGCCCAGTTTCTCCTTACACATTGAGCTCATGTGTTCCCATATGAGAAAATTTTATTCCAGCTGCCATTGTATAATCAGAAGTATTATAGGTTTTGTTCTTTCTTGCCAGATAGTGTTTTTTCTCTAATTGGATCCATAAGAATGCCCTTACCTCTGAGATGAGTCAGACTTTGCCAAGTCTAATGTCTGCGGAGGGAACCTAACCTCATTTATACCTTACAAAGTTGTGCTTTTAATCCAGCAAAATGATGTTATCATTGTGTTCTTTGGATGAGTGATATGAGGTGGAAGCCACCTAAGTGACCTCATAAGTCTTAAGTAGTTAATGACATAAACTCCTCTTCCCAGAAAAATCTTCCTTCAGTGTCGTGTCTGCTGGCTGTGCTTTGAGAAATGCTGATCCTAACAGGTGCCTAAACGCCAGTGGGTGCACACCTTGATGGTGAAACAGCCAGAGAAATGCCTCTTGCCTGCAGGCCGGATGGATTCAGCTGTTGGTGAGATGTCTTGGTGTCCAGCATGTTCCAAGTTTAGCTGGTTGTGCTCAGAGTACACTCTGTATGTGTGTGTATATATATATATATGAATAAATAAATAAATAAATAAATATAGACACTTTGGTGCCCAGCAAACCATCCTTAACTCCTCACAAAACATGTTCCAGGTAGTTCAAAATAGATCTATCCCAGCTTCTGAGTCTTTCAGTGTCCTTAGGCACAAGGAATATTCAGGCAGAGGACCCTTCCTTCCCTGTGATGGTGCCTCTCTACGTCTTGACCACTGTGAAACTCATACCATGAGGTGAAATCCCAGGTCATTCACACATCCAAGTCCCCACAGAAATCACGTCCCCAGACTTCAGCCGCACACACAGACAGCAGCTGAGCCAGGGCTGGAGGATCTCACTTTTGCACTTAGGACTACAGGGAGTTTCCTATTCATTTTGTGGAGAGAAGTCAAGAGCACAGATACCTCTTTTCCAAAATGCCTCCTGCTTGTTAAATCATATTTCTGTTGGCAACTGAGGGCCTTTGACCTCTCCGAGCAGCAAGTTCTTTCCAGAAGAAAGTTTATATCTAGACTGGCTCGTTAATTACCACACAAAGATCACTTCTTTGTTAAGAATAGGTAGAGCATGGTTAAAAACAAAAACACAAAGGAAACTGGTCCTTTTTGGACAGGAAATCATGGAAATTCAGCTGAGTGAAGTCACTGAAATGCTGCTGCTTACAGTGACATGAGGCAGGAAAGGAACAACACAAAGCTGCAATGTGATGCTGCCAGGTAATTGCTAGGACCAAAATCACTCCTGAACCAAAGATCCAGGGAATCAAAGGCTAAGGACTGCCAGCGCTGTCTGAACCCTTTCTTAAAGATTTAAATCCCAAATAGATCTAGCAAAGCTTTTTGAGTTAATGTAGGTTTGAGGAACTCTGTCCTACAGAACACTTGAATGCAGCTACACTACAACTTCAGGCTGACTATTGGGATGACACAGAAAGAAAGGGGGAAAACACAGGGATATGTCCAGGATGTCTGCCTTACACAATACCTTCCAGAAGAAAGGCCAAGATTTCTAACTTCTTGGACATACTCACCCAAAAGCTTGCCAAAGCTTTTCATTCTCTGTGCTGTGAACAGGAATAAGGTAATGGTAACGGGAGGTGAAATTCAATTAGGTGGAACAAAAGGGACCTTTTATGGATTTTCCATCATAAATCCTTTACTCAGATTTTTTTTTTTTGGGGGGGGGGGGAATCATACTGTTTAAAGAAATGAAGCATAACTTATAAACCAGTAACGGTGATTAAATAGACATAAATCTGCTCTTAGTGAAAATCTGGTGCAAATGCAATAGCAGCACAATCTGGCATTGTCCTTTTGCCAGGAAGACTGCTTAAAAGTAATGGGTAAAAAAACTGCTCTTATTTAGGCATCATCTAGGCACCAGATGGATGCCAAATGGCATTTGGGATTTTAAATCCCAGTCAATGCACTAAGTTCAATGAATCTCGAGCAAGGGACCACTTCCATTCCTTAGAACTTCTACACTTAATTCATGCTGACTTCCATCTTTTCCTGTCCCAATATGATGAGGAATTACAAGGCATAAATCTGGGCTTTGTCCATTGGTACTGAGAGGTTGGACTTAAATGCTGCTGATGTCAGGGCAGCTGCTGTAAATTTAAACCCTGAATATCCTTTTCATTATACTATTTTGGATTTTTCCTTTTAACTATATAAATATTGCACGCTGATGCTTTTATGCCACTGTATAAATCAGTATTGCTTCTACATCACAAAACCTGTTTCTCTCCACCCTCAAAAACCCCCAAATAGTAACGTGAGGAAAGTCAGCAGTATCTCTGTTTTCTGTTCTTTATCCTTGGGTTATAGGTCCAGAAAGAACAGGGTCATGATCCCACTAAAAACTTCTGGCAGGTGACCCAATCTTACCTGGTGGTTTTGCCAAAGGAAACACAGGATGTCTAAAGGCTTTGGGGTTGCCAGCACTGGAGAGTTTTCTGCCCTCTCTTTGACTGGGCCCCCACTGGACAAAGGAGGAGGATGACACTATCATGTCCTATATCCCACCATCCAGTTTCACATTACTCCAAGACTAATGATGCTGCTCCAAAAAATCTTTGTCAGAGCCATGGTCTCTATGCCCCCTTCTGGAGCCTTCATAGTGCTGGGGTTATAGATTTTCCACTGCAGCCCCAGCCAAATAAATGGTTCATTGCTCATCATCTTTTGCACAAACAAGGCCTGAGAGATCCCCTGGCACTGCAGCCAGACATGGAGGTCATATGAACTCCGGATCTGTTTCTTCAGGTGGTGGATGAGCTGGAGCCATGGTCCCCAAGGGATGTGCGGAGATGTCCCTTCCACCTTGAGATATTCCGTGATCCTATGCTTCTCTCCATTCTGGGTCATGGTACTCCCTAACTCCCTCAGGAGAAAAGAAAATGGGTCCTGCACTGATTAGTTAGCTTAAATTTCTCTTCCCTGAAGAAGAGACTATTGCAACAAGCATGTCTGTCTTCTTGTAGGGTCCAAATCCCTTCGGTAGAGCAGCTTTTGTACACAAAAATGACACAAATGCTTTATTACAGAAAATCACACCCCACAGACTTCAGAAGAGGGAACCACATATTTTTCCTTTCCTCCAGAAGCCCACAGCAACCCAGGCCTTGGAGGGAGAGGATGTGGCCACACCAGCCACCCATCATCAGGCAGCATTTATTGGTCCTGCCCGCAGACATGTTGGTCACACACATGCAAGAGCTCAGAGAATGGCCCATGGCAAAGTGTGCAATTTAAAACCCATCCTGTTACATTCTTGGAAACGTTCTCCCCCAAGTCAAACCAAGAAAAATACATGTTCCAAACGCCAACAAGAGACACAAGGAATTGTGTCCCTCTCCTATGGCTCCAGGGTCGCAGCGTGGCCAGACAAAGAGGGGAGGCATGGGAAGGGCAGGATGCAGCCTTTATTGTCACCTTGGAGGAGGCTTGAGGGTCCTTGGGTTCAAGGAGGAGAGGTCACAGCATAGAGCTGTCCTCAGCATATCACCTATAAAGACAGCAAGCTGATTTCGTACAGGACTTAGTTCCCAGTGAAATCAGTGTCAGGACTGACTCTGACTTAATGAAAGGCTTATGCAGAGATCCCCAAGTTCAACTGGACTTCAGTGTGTCCCCAGTGTCCAGCTGTCCTCACAGCAGCACACCTGTGCACTGGTGACACAGTGAGTCCACCACGGACACAGTTATACACCCACATGTTCACACATTCACAGATGATACATCTGCAAATAATCTGGTTTTAAACATGATGATGGAAATGAACTGTGTATCTTTAAGAAGGTGGAGGCTTCTTTTAGAGAAACAATGATTTTCTTTCATCTTTTCAAAGTGTGAACAAAAGACTGGTAGGTTGAATTAATGTTCTTTTTTGCAGGGGTCATTATTTGCAATTTCAAGAATAGAGATCTTAAGACAAAATCAAATGCAACCTGTTCTTTAATCGGCCTTTCTTAGAATCACTCTTTTCTTTGTAGACATGTCCACTAGTCCTTAACCTGATTTATGTGATTGGTCAATTGTGAGTTAATGAAGGGGATAAAATGTTTTCTGGAATGCTAGGATAATCGACAAATAGCAATGACCAGTAACTGGACCACAGCCAAGACAGGAACTTAATCCCCTGAAGTCCAAGGGTATTGTGAAGTTGCACTGAAGTGGGAACTGAAAGAAACCAGTTACATCATTCCATTTGCTTCCTTAGATTGGGACAAATGCACTCACTCCAGAAAGCATATTTGAAGACTAATTACACAGGGAGAAAACAAGTTAGGAAGGAATTTCTCTACTTCCAGGCATATGTGGTTTCAAGCGCAGTTTAAGGGGTTTAATCCTCTTCATTCCTGGCAGCATTTTACTGTTTGATGCATTCAGTGCAGGTTGTTTCTCTCAGAGCTCACATACTCTCGTCTCATACCTCTGCCTTCCTTAATGATGCAGAGCAGCTCCCTCACCCTCTGTCAAACATTTCGCCTGAATTCTCAGTGGCAACACAACAGCAGAATGGTTCAGCTGCAAGGATTAAAAAGGTGGGCTTAAAATGCATGTGTATCCTTTGAGTGTAAAACTTAAATTATAATACAGAGACACCCTTGCTTGCTCTGCCGTGGATTTCATGTAAAGGTCAGAATTCATCACTGCTGGAGCCCCACCAAATTAAGCAGGGATGAACTTGGAGCTGTGCAGTAAAGCCAAGATTTCTGAACCTGGGTGTTTCTGGTTTTGGATGCACACCTCAGGACACATTGTGGGGGAGAAGGGGACAGAGGATTTTTCAGTGGTCAGTGTGAGGTCATTGAGTTAAAAAGTTGACACTATGCACAGGAAGCCCTGGTCAAAGCTTATGAGTTCAGCAACTCAGCAGGGACTGAAGCACAGCACCTGCGAGACAACCGAGAAGTGAATTACTACACCTTTGGTGGGTGGACTATGGGCAAACCATTAGTGATGGTGAGAGGACAAAGTGGCCACTAAAATACCCCCTCTGCCTGTGGTGGGTGTCACCAGCACTGAGGAGCTTGCCAGGAGTAGAGGGAAGACAACCCAGTTTGCCCTCGGCCTCTGGTTTTGAGAAGTTAGGGCAGGTTCCCAGTGAGCTACATTTTATATGTCCATACAAGGAGGCTCATTGACTCAGTCCTTGTACTTAGACTGTGCAACACATCTCCCAGAGGGGATTTTGGGGAGACTGCAGGATGACCCCTTCAATATCCAGTCAACAACCAGATGTTCAGTAATATTTTCTCAAATACACATCATCTCAGATCGTAGATCTTGCTGGAATAAGAAAAAACCCTACAAACAAACTGAAGTGACAGAAACTCTTCATGGACTTCCAAGCCAACAGCCCCCCATGTGTTTCTGTGCTGCTTAGGATCATTTTTCTTTCAATGAGTGGTTAATTTTTATACCATTTTAGGGATATTTTTCCAACAGGAGGCCCTGGAGAGCCCATGTTGCACATGCAGGTGGATTGTGAGTTCGCTGGGGAGAGGACTGAGGTTTATTTGCCTCATTTGCACCTCAGACAGTGGGTCCTGATTTCACTGCTATGCCTAATTCATGTAATTGATGGGCAAATAATTGAAAAGCTTAAAATGCCTAGGAAGGCCCAGGAGAAAGTTCATGTGGAGCCATTCCTTCCCTTACAGGAACAGTTGGGGTCTGTAATGATGTGAGTGTTGAAGGGAGCAGGAGATGATGTTTGTGGTAATGAGATTTCCAGAGTCAGAGGCCAATGGGGAATCGTAAAGGAGAACGAAGTGAGACATGAGGAGTGAGAAGAGATTAATTAGTGGTAGGAAACATCCTCCTGGGGCACTTTAATAAGCCAAAACCCTCATCTATGTAAGAACTGTGTTAATAACCCATGGCAAAGCACCGGACGGGCCAGCACCAAGTCTGCGTCCAAATGTAGAAGCTCTTGGTCAGTCCTGGTGACTCTTGGTCAGTCTCTTCTCCCTGTCTGGCCCTTATCTGAACTTGTGGACTACTCACCACCTCAAGCTGAGTGGCCATGAATGAGTCAGGTTCCTCTTCCATATCCCCCTTTCTCCTCAGCACCAGTTTCTTAGGCCTTGCTCTGCATATTGCTTCAACAATTTTGCCTCTTCATTAGCATTTCAGCAAGCTAATTGCTGTTCCCCCACGAGCTGGCTGGACCAGGCAGCTGCATCTCTCTTGTGTTCAGGGATTTGTTGATTAAAACAGTTACCTCATCCAGTGTGACCCTAGGAGCTCCAGCTTCCCTTGCTGCTGATGAGAAGCACATGTTGGTGGGTCTGGAGCCTTTCACAGCAGAGCTCATCAGCAAAACAAGGGGATGGACAAGAAGCAGGAGGGCTCTGGCAGTGCAAATTCCTTCTTGCCACGGGTTCAGGACAGATCCATGGGGACTGATGGCAATCAGCAGCATAGAAAACACTGCCAGTAGCCCAGGGTCCCATTTAAGGCAAAATTAATCAATAGATAGCTTCAGAAGACCAGGTCCTTCTAGAGAAAGATTGGAAAGGATGGTGTTGGTTGGGTGAGGTCTGGGAAGTTAAGGGAGAAAAGGTGGTATTTAGCTCTAATTTGCTAAAATAGACTTACAAGAATTATTGTAGAAATGCCTTGGGGAGAAATAGAAATAGAAATTCTTCTCATCAGGTTTGTGTGTGTGTACTAAGGACATTTACTAATGTGTTGCATAAATTCAGGAGAGTTCTGTCTGCTCCATATGCCAGAGGTTTCAGATGAAGCCTTTGTTTCTCACCAGCTTTCCAATGCCCTGGACAAAGGTAGAACTGATTAGGTTACAGCCCAAGGTGCTCAGCCTCATCTCCACACACCTTTAATCACCTGGAAGAGACATTCAGAAAGGTTTCAATTATTCACATGCTTTCATTCCTTAAATGCCATATTAAGATGTAGCCTATTAAGGTCTAATCTGAATTGAGTTTAAATCAGGAATACAATTGGCCTCAAATTGCACCTGGGGAGGTTCAGATAAGATAATAGCAAAAATTTACTCATGGGAAGGATTGTCAAGCACTGGAAGAGGCTGCCCAGGAAAGTGGTGAAGTCACCATCCTTGGAAGTGTTCAAAAACCACATGGATGTGGCACTTGGGGACATGGTTTAGTGCTGGCCTTGGCAGTATTAGGTTAATAGTTGGACTCGATGTTCTTAGAGGCTTTCCCCAGCCTTAATGACTCTATTAATTGCTCCTAAAGGCAATTTAAAAAAAAGCTGTGTCTATGAAAGTTCAGATGAAGGCCTGACTCACCTATTTCAGGTCTTCTAAAAACCTCCTGTCGGTGATTCTTCCATCTATTTTCTCTCCTGTGATTTGGATCTCGTGTGTCTGGAGAACACATTACTTAGGCTATAGGGTCTGAAGCTGAACAAAGCACTCCACATGTCTCAGATATGCCTCTCTCAATTAACACCATAAACTGGAGCTGCCAAGTGATGACTTAATAACATATCTATTAATAGTGACTCTTATCGGGGCAATGGGAAGAGCAGCAGACAGACAGAAGAAGGAAAACTGTATCAAATGAGACATTTCCCTGAAAATACACCCCAATTTTCCCACAAAATATAGTCAGATAGCCTACAGAGTTATGGCTATGGTTGTGTGGGTGATAAGTCTCCCTTCAATTTTTGCACAGAAAACTGTGTTTCAGATTAACTTTTCAGAAGTCATAACAAAAGTGGTTTATTCCTACATGCACAGAACACCACACTAGCATGTTTATGCATTGCCACGGGCAAAGTGCCTTCCAAACACTCAAGATTATTCTCTTTTCTAAGCATTGTGCAAATCAAAGGCTGTTTTTGTTGCTTGCTGGGCTATAGTGGTGCCGATTAGTAAGTTTGAAACAAAATCTCAGGTAACATAAATATTTAGAAACAGCAATCCAGGGGGATTAAACCAACACAGAGCTGAACTCTGACAGCATTTACCCTGTGTTGTTATTTAACATGCAGAGATAGGAAAACCAAACTCTTTAGGGCTGTGTTGATTAGTGCCAAAGACTAAATGCCCATATGAATGGAACTATATTCACGGGAAGGATTTAAGGATCAGTATTAGACCCTGTTCCTAAATCCTAATTAGGCAATTCCTGAAGAAAGTAGTTCACAAACCCCAGCACCCTGAGCACAGCTCAGCCTAGTGCCTCTATTAAAAAAAAAAAAATTTAAAAATGCTGAAGGGGAAAAATTTCATGTGGGATTAACAGCTGGAGGTTTTTTTTTAAATCTGAGCACTGAATCAGGTCAGTAATTCCTCTCGCTTCCCTCAAAGAATACTAGAATTGAAGTATCTTGTGTGAAACTCTCCTGCCCCAAATAGTAGCCTACACTCTCTGACGTGAGAGACCCTCTTCAATGGCCACACCCTGTGCTGAAGACCATCTTACAGCTGGATCATTAAATCTTCTGGTGTAATTATTAAGGGTTTTTTATGCAGAGAGGAAGGGGTTTTGGTGTGGTGAGGTGAGCAGGGAGAGGGGAAGGGCTCTCTGCAATAGCCCATGGAATACGGCCTTCATTTCTCACATGCTCCTCCCATCCGTGGCCTGAAGAAAACCCAAACCCCAGCTCAGAGTGGGGGAAGGCAGCTTTACGTGGTGAGCCCTGGGCTCATACACAATGAACCCTATTTTGGATGGAAAAGCTTCAGCTCCAGCTCCAGAAACACACTGGCGTCAGGGGACTGACCAAGTTATAATTGCATCTCTTTGTGTTATTGGTCCCTTGGCCTCCCTAAGCTGAAGCAAGCTACATTTGATTTCTTTGGCATCGTCCAGAGTGTGTTCTGCCAGCACTTTGCCCTCGGTGCCTTGTGTAAGCCAAACTGGCCACTTCTGTGACCTCTTGTTCCTTCTATACATGGAACATATTTCAGTGAATTTATAACTCCTCAAATAAGGTCTCTTTTATTCTAATCTGAATGCCCTGTTAACTTGGTTTTGGATCCTCTCCCAGTCTCCAGAATACCTGGTGCTTTATGTTTTGGATATACCAGACTGCCTGCTGCTCCAGGTTGTGACAGAGAGTGCCTGGCTCATATACTTCTACCTTTAGATGTTAGGTTGTTTATTCCAGTCCCCCAACAATGCTTTAAAAGAAATGAGGAGTGGGGGAAGAGCATGAAGTCACTGAAAATCTGCCCATCAGCTCACATGTGTTGCCCGACCACCTAGCAAAACAAAAAGTCCCTCTTGCTGGTCAGTTCATCTTGTACAGCCCATGTAAAGTGACAGATTTTGGATCAAGAAATCTCACTGTGACTTGCTTCCAAGGGCAATGTCTCAGGCATGGGGATCCAGAGATGATGATCTCCCAAACAGTGCAGGAAACTGGCATGAGAAAAGCCACATTTCCTGGAAACTGCTTTGTCAGAAGCCAACCTGCTTGGAGGAACATTTGGGGAAGAAAGAATCTCCAGACAAAACATTTTTAAAATATACTTTTCAACTCACTATAACACTGTCCCTTTTTTTTTTCCTTAAATGAAGAATTTATTTTGATTCTAAAGTACCTTTGAAATTGCAGTACACTTACACTTTTCAAGAGTTTTTCCTTATCTTTAGATACTAGAATTGAAATAAACTGGTCGCACATGCTTCAGATCAAATATTTCAATGGAACCAATCTGAAATTGGAGGGGGAAAGTTTGGCGTGGAGAATTTTACTCATTCTTATTTATTACAGGAGGGGAAATGCAAAATCTCTGAAACCTCTCACAGGATGGGGAACAAATTTCCTACTGACTTGTGAGGCCAAGTTCTCCAGACAGAGCTCCTCTCACAGCAAACCAGCCCTGTTGAAGGTTTCTTTCCATCAACAGATGGAGAGAAAACACTCCCCTCTCAACTGGAAAATGGTCATGGAGGGTATAATGAAAATTGTCGAGTAAGCCAAGCCAAATGATCAGCCCATTCTCTCATTTTTAACTCAGCTTCCTCCTCTTCCTCCAAATTAATTTGGTTTTTTGTACATCTTCTGCTTAGAATTGAGCATGAAACTCCTGTGGTGGTCAAAGAGAAGGATGCAGTTATACTAAATCACAGCAACTGAGCCCCAACTTCCCCTTATTTTTATGCTCTTATGGTTCCTTTGGATTTCTCCCACTGTCACTGGCTTTGGTCATTTATTCATAGTACTTCACTCTAAAAAGGCCTCTCAGTTCCTGAAATAGCCTCTTGTGTCTCCCTTGTCTGCAGAGTTTCCAGCTGAAGCATCCCAGACCATGCCAAAGTTGATGTTTTAGAAAAGCCTCCCAGAGAGAAGATTCAAGTGTTTCCCCTGTTCTCCCCCTGCTCCTCTTCACACCTTTTTTTTTTTTTTTTGTTTGAACTCTGGGCTGTGTCATCTCTGCAGCCCAGTAAATTATCCAGGAATTCAGCGTGTGGGTTCCTGAGTTTCTGTGCCATGCTCTACCGCAGCAGTCAGGAGAAAACAGTGATTTCAGCAGAAAAAATGCAAGAGGAGCAGCCCTGAGTGCCTTGCTGGTCCTCTTCTCTTGTGATGTTGGCAGGTGCTTAGCAAGGGCTTCTGGACACCCAAGCCTTCAGTTTCGTTATGGACATGATGGGTTTCCAAAGGGCTGTGAGGTCTTGGAAGTGCGGACGAGGCTGTCTGCCACCCTCATAAGCTGCGAGAAAGCCAACGTCAGTCTCTTCTCAGGTGTTACTACAGAAGCATATGGTTGCTTTAGTATTTTCTTACCCTCCTGAACTTTCTTTTGCACTCAGATTACTACAAGAGAGCTTTTTCTTCTTATTCCCTGTCCCAGGTTTTCAGTCAGAAAGAAAGTGACTCATCAAGGACACACTGCCAAGAGATTTACCAGCCCAGAAACAGCATCTGGGGCAAAATGGAGCCCCTACATCTGATGGGACAGTAAACAAGGGAAGTTTCTCCAGGTAGCAGATGTGACTGGACAACTCCAGGCTGTGCTCCAAAAGTCCTGCCATATTCATAGAGGAGGAGTCAATGCTGTGTAAAGTGCCATCCAGTGCTCTGGGAGCAGGTGCTGCTCACAGAAATGCCATGATTGACCTTCCTGGGCAGTGGGGAAGCTGAGGCTCCCACAGGAGTCCTGTGACCAGTACTGGTCAATAAGGAAACCCAGTGACTTGACCTGTCCTGGTCACTGATCATTCTTCAGTGCTGTAATTTTGGCTGGTCACAGGACCAGCAAGGTCCCATGAGCAGCAGGAAAGTATTTGAACATGTATCTCTAAAATCCAACTTGCCTTTTCAGCTCTACGTATTTTCCTTTGCAGAGAAGGAACTGTTCTGGGCACTATTGCAAGGGCAAACTGAAAGGGGCAAGGAAATGTGAAAGGCTAAGAGGAGGCCAGGGACAGAAAGAGATGACAATTTGGGACTGGTCTGGACCAGAAATACAAGACAACTTGGAATGGCAACCTTACCCTTATCTCCCAGGTAAGGAAAATATTCAGGTTTTACAAGCAATACCTATTCAGAAGTAAGAAAAATAGAGATTTGCAATCAGTCTGTCCCTACATGTCACTGATGTTCTGAAGCTCAAAATAATAGCCTGTAATCCCAAGTGAGGAAGCAATTAGTAATTATAAATGTGATATAGAAAATACATTTAGAAGAAATCCCAGTTCCTCTTTCCTTTCCTCACAAATCACTCGCTGAATTTTGTACAAGTGGTTTCTATCCATCAACCTTCAATAAAGATTTTGAGTGGTAACTGTCAGGCAGTGGGATGCCTGTGAATTGCTCTGTTACATTTGTCTACATCATTTCCCAGCAAGATGTGACCATGCTGCCCTTTGCAGTGCCAGAGTGGCTGCTAAAGCTCCAGCAGTACCTGTACAGGAGTACAGTGGTAAAATGGACTGTTCTACAGCATGAGGTGTGCCAAAGGCTGAATGAAATTATTCTCGGAAACGAGTGGTTAAAGAAATTCAAATATTATAAGAAATCCCCAGTGGCTGCCCCATGTGTTTGCAAATAGGATATTTAGTTATTTGGTGGGCTCTGGGTTGCTATG
Organism: Edolisoma coerulescens; assembly: GCA_013397115.1. Lineage (NCBI taxonomy): Eukaryota > Metazoa > Chordata > Aves > Passeriformes > Campephagidae > Edolisoma > Edolisoma coerulescens. The sequence continues at coordinate 1,161,630 of VWZW01004129.1, forward strand.
GGAACTTGATGAACTTGGAGAGACACAACAAAATGAGGCCCTTCCACTTGGGGCCACAATGTTTTTGGTCCCAAGCACTTCATGGTGCACTGTAATTATTTAAATGCCAGCAGAGCAGTGATATCATGCAAAGACATGACAGGTCACACTTTTCTCATATTAGGAGAGAGGGCTGGAACATGTGAGTATGTGTACAGGAGTCTGTTTGTAATGAAATTGCCATTATGGGGCCCTTGTGTGCTTGCAGTCTCATTTCATCGAGTTAAGAGTGCTCACTTTTCTTAATGCTTGCTTAATGTGTTTACTTAAATATATTTAATATCCCACGGAGTCCATTTCCATTTACTGTTGGAGCTTTTTTAGAGCATCATAGTGGCGAAGCTGAATAAGATACCTGTGAAAGACATCAGAAATTTGAACATATTGAAAGCACTGAGAAGTGTAAGAGGGCAATGTTCAGTTTTGTAATAAAAATAATTAAATGAGCAAAACCGTGGGGACACACTAAAATAGAGCAACCAGACAGGAAGGTAAGAAAATTGTTCTGTGTACCCAAAGAGAAACAGTGAAGAGGGCCAGTTTCTCTTTTTCTGATGTTGCTCATTGTGGAAAGAATAGATGCCCAGTTTGGAAAAAAAATGTAAGAATAGTACAAGATTTTGCCCTCTGTGCTCCCAGTTTGCCATCTGACCTCATCACTACTGCATTCCTGGCTGCAAAACAGCTCAGTTTCAAGGAAAATACTGGACAGCTCGAAGAAACCCTATGACCTGGTGGTTAGGACACTCTCTTAATCTGAAGGAAAGGAAGGTTTAGTACCCCTTGGTTTCAAAGATCACCTAAAATCTCCTATTTCTCCCTAGTTGAAGTCAGTAGCATGCAAACAGCAGACACTGCAAGGGCAGTGGCTGTCCTGACCGTGCTCTGCGACCTTCTCTGGGAAGATTTGGGTTGGTGTGGCTGATGGCCGAGACTGCACTGGAGCTCCAGCTGGGACATCACCACCTGGTTTCACCACAACAGGTCCTTCTGACCCTGTCTGAGGACTACGGAGAATCATCTCCAGAAATTCCAAGTGAATTTCCTGCAGCCATTCTCATTTCTAGGTCAGTATAGAGGAAAATCCTCGCTCAGGGACCTGCAGGAAGAGAGGCAGTGGAAGAGGCTGAAAGCCATGAAGCAGAGACACCAAGAAATTGAGAATCCACCCTTAAATTGCAGAAATGGCAAGGGGATTTTGCACTCACCCCTCCTGTGTTTCTGTACTGGGAGTGTGGTTGTTTCTGCTAGAGATATCTCTGTGTTGGAAAAGCAGGCTGTGGTGGCAAGGGACACAAAGATCTCTTCAGAGGAGTCCCAGCTGCCTTCCCCTGTTCAGTGTCACTCATGCTGCAGGGCCTGGGGAGCCAGTGCTCATGCATGTAAAATCACTCTTTTTAATTTTCTGTTTCTGTAACATGACCTGTTACTGTACTACATCTTCATGAGGCAGAGCTGTCTGGAGAACATCTGTCGCAGTCCCAGCTGTTTGGGTACTTCCTCTGTCTGATGTTTCAGCCCTGATATGTGCAAATCACTGACAGTAACACATCCCCCAGTTCCTCCTACAAATCCTGTTTTCTCTGTTCTCACAGGGAGAGGGGGGGAAAAAACAGAAAAAGAACTTTGCATGGTTAAATATGGGCTTGATGCTTTATTCTCACCAAATCGCACCAGTAGGGTCATTGTGGACTGACTCATACCAGACAGACAGTAAAAACCATCCCAGTGTTTATTCCCTTTGGAGCCTATATAATTAAAGCTGCCCACCTGCTGCTGAATTTTGCTGTCATTTTTTGATGCTATGGGCAATGTGATACTCAGTTATTATCATAAACTATGTTAAGCTCTACCCACTATGGGGTTTATGACAACAATCCTTGAGAAAACTGTAATCCTCTGTGCTCAAGTATATCTCCTTGTTATAATGCTTCTGATTCTTGGCTTGAGATGATGGCAGATGATGGCCATGAAAGACTTCCAAATATGGGTCCTGGCAACTTGCTCTCTGCCCAGCATGCCTGCCTTAGATATGTTAGATGAAGCCATTTCCAGCCCTTCTCTTCCAGCCTTACAGCACAGCCGTCATTCCTGTTCCAGGGTGCCTGACTGAGAGATGTGACAGCCTGCCCCAGGGGAATAGTGCCCCTCTTGTCTCCACAACCACCCCCACACAATCCTGCTGAGGGTCCTGGGGGAACCAAGGTGGCTGCAAGGAGGTGGAGGGGCTGGGGTGTCACCTGAGCAGATCTCGTGCAGTTTTGAAAGTCCCTTGCCTCCTTTCCCCACCTGTCCACAGCCCTTGTTTTCATCCCCACACAAGAGAAAACCTCAGGATGCCTGGCTGAGGGTGCTCAGAAAGCCAAGATTTGGAGCAATTTATAGGACTTAGGCTGGAAAATTTTCAAGGACTGCAATGTACAGAGCCCTTCTCTCACACCTGGAGTGAGAGTTACAAGCACCTGATTGTCACATTAAAGGGTGTCAAACCCTCTGGGTGTCTTTTAAAAGGAAATGCTGACTGAATTTTCAAAGAAAGGTTGTAGAGAAGAGCACTCCAGGCTGTGGGCCCCAGGCAGACTCATGGACTTTGCGTGCTTCCAGTTTTGATATTTTGCCTTGGAAAAACAGGTATTATTGACTAGACTTCCTTACATACTGCACAGGCATTGCCAGAGGCAAAGACCAAAACACGTCTACAACACTAAACATTTAATCTGCTAAATTAAAAAAAATAATCTGGCTTCTGAGTTCCAAATACTATGAAATATCCTAGGGACATTGACTGAAAGTATTAAAAATACTGCCAGGGGACAGCTCAAATATTTGACAGTCTTGAAAACAACAAAATGGGTTTCCTTATTGACCAATACTTGTGACACATATATTAACCATAATAAAATAACTGTAACTTCATCAGTGAATACAGCAGTAATATATTTTGTCTCTGTAAACTCCCTTCATTGGTTTCTGTAAAATTAAAAAAGCATCAGAAACATATTTTTATATTAAATTGTGTTTAATGACACACACACTGAAGGTTTTGGAAATTCGTATTTTTCATTACCATTTTTTAGAATTCTGAATAGCCAAACATTCAAAATTTAACATATAGTTAGAAAAAATCCACACCTGGTATATTTTTCCCTGTACTGATATCTTCAACCACAATCTTAACAATGAAATTATATCAAGATTAACAATCCAAACATGTATCCTGGACAGCCTGGTCATCCATAATTGTTGGAAGCAGCCACTTCTCTTTACTGCCAATATACTGTCTATCATTGGTTGCCTGATACTCCTGGAGGGACTTATCAGTGTTTAATAAATAATTTGAACCTGCTTGATAAAGTTTCCATTTAATGCTAGTTGAAATGTGAATTATTTAGCACGATTTTTCCCCTCAGTTTTCTTAAGGACAACACATGGTCTTTGATAGAAGCTTCTGAATGCTTGACGTGCATGAGCTGGAACAACACACAACTAAATTTCTGAAGCGGCTATAGGACAAAGGCTTGATGTTGACACATCTTGCACAGTTCCTCAAGGATGGTACAAATTTCCCCTCATATTTCTCTTGTACATACTTGTCCAGAGAATAAAGGGGAAAAAAAGGATATACCACAGTGCTGATGACAGCAGTTGTCAGGAAGCTGCCAGCTTCTTAAGGGAAATGAGCTTTTCACCCAAAAAGTCTAGCATAAGAATCCCAGTGACTTCATGAAGCCAAGTTTAACCCAAACCACTCTGATGGCCTCACCCAGCAGCTGGGGAAACAGCTTCACCTTTTAGACAATGTTTTGGGAGAAAAAAAGGACAAGTCAAGACCCTGAACGTAATGAAAACAGAACAAACAGGCTGTGCCTTCCATTGACTGAGAAACTGGGCTTGGAACTGGGACACAGCCTCCCCAGAAGGGCTTCCAGTATCCCCATCCTGCCACCAGCTCTAGTTTGGGGATACAATTGATCTTAGTTTGGCTTTGCTACCCCTGAAAGACAGTAAAACACAGAATCATAGAATTGTTAAGGTTGATAAAGAACTCTGAGAACACTGAGTCCAGCCACTAACCCAGCACTGCCAAGGCTACCTCTAAACCATGTCCCCAGGTGCCACATCTACATGTCTTTTGAACACTTCCACCGCTACCCTGGGAAGCCTGCTCCGAACCCTGACCATCCTTTCTGTGAGGAATTTTTTCATAATATTGAATCTAAACTTCCCCTAGTGCACCTNCTTTAGAGCTTTGCTACCCCTGAAAGACAGTAAAACACAGAATCATAGAATTGTTAAGGTTGATAAAGAACTCTGAGAACACTGAGTCCAACCACTAACCCAGCACTGCCAAGGCTACCTCTAAACCATGTCCCCAGGTGCCACATCTACATGTCTTTTGAACACTTCCAGGGATGGTGAATCCACTGCTGCCCTGGGAAGCCTGCTCTGAACCCTGACCATCCTTTCTGTGAGGAATTTTTTCATAATATTGAATCTAAACTTCCCCTAGTGCACCTAGGGGACGTTTCCTCTTGTCCTGTCTCTTGTTACCTGGGAGAAGAGACCACAGATATCCAGTGATTTCCCAGTATCAAAGCAGAACTGCTGACATAAATGAGGAAGGCGATGGCTTTGGACAGACATTAATTTGATGCATGGATCCAAATTCAAATCTCTACTCTTCCTGCTCTATTAAAACTTTTTCATTTATCTGTATTTCAATGTCTCTTCTATACAGTGAGAGTGATTATTGCTATGATTCACAGGGATGTAGACAGACAGTGGTCAAAAATGTCTTGAGTGCAGACGCTCTGGAAATGGAGAGTTACCATTTACCTACACAACGTATATCATATTTTATCATAAAATCATTTAACAAGTAGGTTATTTTTAAGTACTATTTTGACAATGATTTGCCCATGGGATTTTCCACCTTTGGGTTTGTGGGTCCCAGCTCCAGCAAAGATGGCAAATCAGTACAAATGCTGCAGGGACTGGCACTTTAAATGCTGACTGCAGAGTAGTGTTTGCACAGAGGCCCCAGCAGCACTGTCAAGGAACCAAAAAGCAAGTGCAAACAGAGCTGTGCTGACTTTGTGGCCCCTTACAAATCTTTTCTGGCATATGGGAGTATTAGGCCTTAAGAACCAAAATGAGAGAGAAGTGTTTTATCACTTCTCCGTGATAGCGGGTTGAACCTATCCTTACACACAGCCTTTACCACAAATGCACTTTTGGAGGGGAGTTTCAGATAAACATCAAAACGCTCCTCTTGTGATGTCAAGTGGGAGAGCTCTTTGCTCTCACTGAACCATGGCAGAGGCCAGCTCGGGTTCTGCGGCAGCCCAGGGCTGGGGCCAGCAAACAGCGGCTGGAGCCGAGTGATGAAAGCTGAGTCTTGGACCACCAGGAGACCCACCCTGTCCTCCTCTCCCATCTCATCCTCTTGTTTTGTTTCCCATTCCTACAGACAAGGAGAGTTCAGGAGACGATCAGCCACCCAAGCTGCAGAACACAGCAGCAGAAGGAAAATCACCATGATATTGCTGAGGTCTCTACCAGGTTTGGGCAAAGGTAACGTAAGTGGACACTTCATCAATTTGCTGCATATTTATGTATTTTTTCCAGCGTTGTATTTCATTGTTAAAGCCAGGTTCATCCTTTTGTTTGATGGTACTTGGATAACAAATTCAGCTTATCTTGTCAGCTTTAATGGAAGAGGTAAAAATATTTGGGTCTTTTTCTCCACCCAGAAGCCAAACCACCTTTGGAAAGTGCCAGTGTCTCTTCTCTGTTTTAGGAAGCTTATGATTACTCTGCTGCTAAATTTGCCAACTCGCTTATGAAAAAAGATGACTCTAGACTTTAAAACACCCTTACTTGTCTTTGCAAGCCAGTCAAGACACGAACGCATGTTAAATGAAAGATGTTCTGCAGTGATGTGCTCAAGAGAAACTGCCTGTTACATAGTGGGCACTGAGTGCTCTGGTTTGCCCTGCGTCTGAGGAAGCCCCCACAGGTGTTCCAGCTGCCTCCTGGGATCCAACACATGTGGAGTGGCCAAAGCAAAGACTTGGCTTTACCCTGGAAACCTCTGGTGACGTGACGCCACTCCCCCTGTTTTTTTTAGTTGCCCCTCACTATCATTCATGACTTCCCTTTTCACATTCACCTCCTGTCTTAAGACAGACAGCATTAGTGAATATATTACTATTTTCAATTTTCAATATTAATAACATTAATATTGCATTGAACCTGTCCTTACATGCAGGATAACATTAATATTTGAACTCATCAAAATTTGCCTTAAACCCTTAGCCAGGTCCTCATCAGTATTTCAGATCCCAGCTCCCATTGGTTCCAGGATCTGGACATCCATGCCTATCTTCCTGATTAAATCATTAGCTTTAAAATTCTTCACAGTTTTCAACCCGGTAAAGAAGCACAGGAAAAAGTGGCTGCAAGCTTCATTAATATTTATTTTTTCAGCAATGAAGGAGCAAGTTTACCCAACAGCTTTTATAACTGATTGTCTGCAGCACAAGGAAGCTATGGCCACGTTAACGCAAGCAGTAGTAGTTTATTGTTTCAGTAGACACTTCTTCTTCCTTCCTTTTGAATAAATACACCGTAGGGTCTGGGAGGACGTGTGCCAAGAGCATTACTGGGCGCAGCAACAGCCGAACAAAGCGCAATCCTAATCATAACAGAGCGAGCAAGTATTGTTACAAATGTTCTCGTCAGTATGGAAATGAGCCAGGGGTAATAAAAACACCATAAAAATGTCAAAATGACCGATCACCGTGAAGCGCTGGCCCTTTTATAACCAAAACTTGCAATGAACTTAGAAAAATGCCTGTGTTAAGAGAGATGCCATTTTTACTTAACATTATTGTTCGACTTCTTCTCACTTCGCTGCACAGTTAAATGATTGCAGAAGAGAACAACTTCAGAAGGGCATCAGTAAAGACCTGATTGATATTAAATGGCATTTGAGCACGATGGTGGACTCTGGGTAGAAGCAAACTGTTAACCAGGGCATTAACATTAACACTGCCACTGCCTCTTTATGAGAATATGGGGCATATTTAGGTGCTAATTGTTTGAACAGCATCAATAACACATAATGCTTAATAAGATACAAATGAAGAGCTGTGTAACTCGTGTAATTCCATCAGAAAATGCTCAGGAACAGCAGCTTGACTTTAATTACTCAGATCAAAGGAAAAAAGGCATTTTGAAGTCTGGTCTAAAGTGTTATTTATTACTCCTTTCACTAAAGCATAGATCAGCTCGGATAGAAATAGCACTTTGGACTGGATTTGGTTAGTGAAAATGGGAAAAAAAAGAATATTCATTGCTTTGCTGATGTCCGTGCATATTGGAGGATATGTTAAATCCTAATTACAGCAGACTGGCAGAAAGCAAAAGAGAAAAGAAAGAAAGAAAAAGTATGTAAGCTCAGATGAGGACAAATAAAGGTCATAGCTCCGTGTATTTCTCGGAGAGACCTGAAGCTGGTAAACACAAAAAAAGGTGCCTTGGCTAAACAAAATGTAAAATGGGCATTCTCTTTTCTCCAGACTCCATTCTATAAATAGTCAATATAACACCAGTATTTTAAATGTGGTTTTATCAGCCATTACTTCCTATTTCCAACTACAATAATCCACATTTTTGGTGTTGGGATTTGCTTGTGGCTTTTTTACATTTGTAGCAAACTTTTAAAAGATGAGAATCTTGGGCCAAGAAATGCCTTGCTGGTAAGATAATGTGAAGAGAAAGTCTGTATCTACAGCTTCCTACTTATTAGCATTTTCTGCCAGGTCCAGAACACAGAACTGACCTGGCAAGTGGCCTGGATGCATCCCTGCACATTTGGATGACAGACCCTAACCCATCCCAGCACATTTGTATCACAGATTCACAGAATGGAGTGGGTTGGAAGGGACCCTTAAAGGTCTTCTAGTACCACCCCCTGCAATGAGCAGGGACATCTTCAACTAGATCAGGTTGCTCAGAGCCCTGTCCAACCTGGCCTTGAATGTTTCCAGGGATGGGGCACCTACCACCTCTCTGGGCGACCTAGTGTTTCACCATCCTCATTGTAAAAGAGTTATTCCTTATATCTAGTTTGAGATTTAAAGATTTAAAGGGTAATAAGTAACTGGAGGATACTAAGAGGGTATAACTGGTTGGTGGTCTTGTAATTTATCTCATTGGTTTGGTTCTGTGTCTTGGTGCTCTCTGCAGTTACAGGATCATCAAGGTTGGAAGAGAACGTCAAGATCATCCAGTCCAACTGTCAACCCAGCACCACCATAATCACCCCTAAACCACACCCCCATGTGCCACATCCAGTCACCTCTTGAACATTTCCAGAAACAGTGACTCCACCACCTCCCTGGAAAACTTTTTCCAATGCCTAACCACTCTTCCAGTGAAAAATGTTTTCCGATTATCTAACCTGAACTTCCACTGGTGCAGTTTAAGGCCATTTCCTCTCGTCCTCATTGAGACCAATGCTCACCTCACTACAGCCTCCTTTCAGGTAGCTGTAGAGAGCAGTGAGGTCCCCCTGAGCCTCCTCATCTCCAGGCTAAACCACCCCATTCCCTCAGCTGGTCACCAAAGGACATGTAGGATGACAGACTCTAACCCACCCCAACACATTGGGTGACAGTCCCTATCCCATGCCAGCACATTTGAATGACAGACCCTACAATGCTGTAGAGGAGGGGTGTGAGCATACACGGGGCCGCACTGCTGCTTGCACAAAGCAGCCGGAAACATCAGTGCAGAGCCCCAGTTTATATAAATAACCCCATGACTGCAGCACTCAGCAGGGAAGTGCTGGGATCATCCTGCCTGGAGGCAGCTGGAGCTGGGTGTGCAGCCTGGGTGTGCAGCCATGTGCCCATCATTGCCGTGAGGTCACTCATGCAGCCACGGCACTCACTGGGCATGGCCCAGCCAGGTGTACGGATGTGCTCTGGCATCTCCTTTTCTCTGCAGCTCAACTGCACTTCCTCAGGGCCAGAAGGGACCACTAGATGACTTCATCTGGGTTAGATGAATCCCTTTATCCCAATAACATTCCTAAAATCTTCCATTCAGCCAAACTCACTGTCCACAAAGCACTCAGCCTTGAAGATTTTGAGAGATGCAGAGTCCACCTCTTCCTTTGGTAGCTCCTTCCAAAGGGTGTGCATTCTCATTTATATGTGTGTCTGGCTTCACACTAGGGCCATTAATTTCTGCTCCATCTTTCTCTGCCAATGGGCCAGCCAGTGCAAAGATGTCAAACCCTTGCAATGGCTCCACATGTCCAACTGATTTCCCAACGGACATTGCAGGGATTTTTTTCCCACTGGCATCCGCAAGAGCTGGAACAAGCTCTGTGTGGGAAATAACTCAATGACTGTAAGGATCTTTTCCAATCTAAATGTTTCGATGTTAATCATCAGCTTTGAGCAATTTGGAGTCCTGGGCATGCTCAAAGTACCTCATGTAGGCAGAGAGGCTGCCCAGGAAGGAAAGCCATGATAAATTCGCCATTAATATCTGACTACCTCCCAGGGTTTGCTCACCTCTTCATCTTCCCCATGTCTTTATTTCAGTATTTCAAACCTCTCAAGAGTTTCAGACAGCCACAGAAATGGAGTCAACAGAGAAATATTTCCTCTTTCCCACCCCAAGTGTGAAATTTCTGCACAGGGATCTTTGGGTCAGAGGCCCAGGTCAGGTCAAGATTAGGTTTGGATGAGGGCCAGCTTTTCTGAACTTAAGATGTCACAGCTTGGACATTTGCTGCCTCTGGAGTGAGTAATGAGACACTAACAGGTTTGCCTCAAAAAAGGTGGAGGTGCTGAGTTTGACCTTGAAATCCCTGCTCCACTCCAGGTACTCCAAAATTTCATCCTGCTAATTAAAATTTGGCTCCTAGTGCAGTTACAGCATTTGGCTCTAGAAGTGAAGCGATTAAAAACTGCCCTTTTTCACTAAAAACCAGAAACCCTTCCCAAACCATTAAAAAAATAATGCCTCTGCTAGATGAACAGAACCTACACAAAATATCAGACCAAGCTGTGGCACACAGGTAACTTTACAATATTGTCTGCTTTTCCTGCCAGCACGCACTCCTGATGTGTGCTAACACATCCAGACACCCACACAGAGCCATCCTTCCCTTCAAAACACAGAACTCTAACATATATTAACACAGTTCCAGGCTTTTATTCCTTTTTTTTCTGCAACTTTTATTACAAAGCCACAGACACACTGTGCCATTCTGTCTCCTTTGATGTGTTCAGTTACTGTATTTGTCACCGACTGAAAACCACAGAACACTTTTTATCTTCAACGTCTGATAAGTTTTCAGTTCGAAAGGGACCGACCACAGAAAGATTGTCCATACAAAGTTTAAAAATGCCATGCACAAACTGGCAGGTAAAGCCATGTTTGATCTGTAATGCAAATAAAATTACAAAGATAGTGATTTTTAAGCCTAAAATTCCTTTGATCTTTGAAGCTCCATGGTTTTAAAAGTACAACTGCCTTCTGTATTACAGTCTGGCATGTACATCTATATGCCTATATGCATATGTAGACAAATATATAAAATAAAAATCTTCTGTGTTCAACATAGGGTCAGTTACTACAAACAAGACAATGGTTTTCTTTGAACACTCTCTATTCAGGAATGAGGATGTATCCAAATATTTTCCCACTGAATAAAAAACATATTCATACACAAGCATGACCTGGTTGAATTTATTTAAACTATGGAAGACTTTGCAATATATGCAAGGCACAATCAAGCCCTAAAATTCAATGGCATGCAGTAGGGCTTGGGACAGAGTGACTCAGAAGAGTGCCTACAGGTACCCTGTGAAGAAAAACAATTCCTCAAAAATGTGAAATCCACCCAAGCACAGACAGCCAGCGCAAGGCCCAGACAAAAAACACAGCCCCTCCTAAACAGGGCATGAGATGGTATTTTCCTGGGGGGAAATTTCACACCACTTTTGGTGCTCAAGATGGAGCAGACAGCCGAGGCAGGATGAAATCACCACACTTTCTGCAAATCAAAACCTTTATAGTATCTCTCATGGTGCATCCAAAACCAGAGCTGCCTTCTCAGTGCCGCGGCTGAGAGCCGCAGCTGCCCTGGGCTGATGCATCGCCCACGATGGGTAGTTTAATGCAACATTTACCTTTGGAGAGCTCTGTCAGCAGCACTAGAAATTTACCTTTAATTCAGGAGCTTTAAAGGGCAGGAAGAAGACTCTCCTTCCACTTGAGCCATCTAGCATAATGTGAAGTTTTTGGCTGCATGATACAGCACTACGGAGCTGGGTCACAAGGGGCAGAAGGCACTGGTGGAGAGTGCTACACACAGCCTGGAATTCTGTGCTGTATGGGAAATGCAGGAGTGCTTCTCTTAACCCACTAACCCTCTCTCTGAGGCTCAGAGATAGAGCTGCCACTTGAACTGGTGCTGTTAGGAAATCTCTCAGGGTTTGCTTAGGGCTGAACCACACAAACCCAGTGTTCACCTCCACGTCTGAAGCTGCTGTCAGTACCATGCACACAGCATGGGTTAGAAGTATCTCCTTGCTGCAACACTGCCCCAGAGAGCAGAGAAGGGCCACGGGCTTACAGGAGAATCCTGCCCTTTGCCATGCCCCTAATGCTGCTGGAATGTGCAGGAGTTTGGGACACACTATGGTGTAGTAAGCAGCTTCCCACAGGCACAAGATATGAGATGTAGCCCTTAGTATCTCCCATGGAAACATACTGGCTTCTCGAAATAAAGGTGATGCCCTTTGTGTATACAGGCTTATTTATTTATTTTTTTATATTAAATGACTCAGTATACTACAGCCATTAAAAACTCTTGCCTAAATCATGCCTTATATCCATGACTTGTGTCAGTGCTCACATTTAAGCTCCTCTCAGCTCTCCCTGAAGCTGAAAGGATGCATATGAAGATATCCTCAATCTGAATTTTAGGGATTTCATAAATTTGTGTTAACAAAGTTTAGCTGAACCCTCCTGCTGACAAATACTAGTTATCAATGGATTGCTTTATTACAACCTCTACAGGAGGACCATCATGAAGGATGGTCTTCCTCTAGGGGTTATTAAATGGATAACATACTCCTAAGGCAAGAAAGGGACTTTTTGGAGCAGAATGTATTGGTGAAGAAAGCAGGAGCTGACGTGTTTCACTGAATCGGGGCCCCATCTCACAGCACCACGGCTGAGCAAACAGGGAACTGTTTGGTTTGCTGGTGATTCAAACAAACCACCAGAAAAAATCACTGCGGGTCAACACACAGCAAATACCTTCAGAAATGTTCAGAGAACAGCAAAGCCTAAAGCACAGCTTTGTTTCAGATTAAATAAAGAGTTTCCCTTTTAAATGGAGCAGCTAGTTTGGTGAGGATCTCTTTCATGCAACAGGCTTGAGAAGGAAGCAACTCCAAACTTAAAAATCAGTGTGTTTCAAATTTTCTTTTCTTTCCTTTCTTGTTTTTTTTTTTTAAGCCATCAAACTCTAAATGAAAAGAAGAGAGAAGCAGTTGCAACATTGCTAAACCTGCCTTCTCTAAAGAAAATTTTGGCCCCTGAAGAGCTGGGTGCCTCTCTGTGGTGTGCATCAGAAGGAAGGTTCAAGTCCCCCTGAAGGGGAGCAGCTCCCGTGTTCTCTCCTCACTGTGCCCAGCTCACCCTCCACTGGCTCCTAAAGCAGCTGCAGTTACAAATTAAGTGTTTCACTGACATTCCATGATTTCCCCTTCCAAGCACCCTGAGGCCAAAGTTCCTTTTAAAGCCTCACAAATCATTATGCTTTGATTCACAAAATTTTCTTTAAAAAACCAAAAACCAAACAAACCAACAAACCACTGCAGGTTTGTGCTTAAAAATCAAATGGAACATCCTCCCCACGCCCCCCCAGAAATGCATAGTGAAACAGCTTTCCCTGTGAGCAGAGAACTCTGCTGCTGAAGATGGCTGGGGTCCATGAGAAGTGATCTGGCCACTGCAGACCCTCACAGTCGGAATACAGACAGTGGAAAAGGTCAGTTTTTGATGGACAGGATGGTACCAGCAGCACCTGAGGTGACAGGAGATGACACCTGGCTAGTGTGAAAAGGCACAGAGACAGGTGGCCTCCAGGTCAGGAGAAGCACAGTTGGTCACAAGCTACATCAAGTGTGTTCTGAGCATGGCATCTACAGAACCTGAAAAAAAAAAAATCTTTATTTTCTTTGATCAAAAATACGTATAGAAACGCCTGTTTCGAGGAAAATATCATACATTTTTTTTCTTGTTTAACAAAATAAATTAAATATACATGACTTCTGTTTAAACTCTATATAGAATTACAAAGGTTTTATATTTTGCAACTGAATTCATTCCCAGTCCATATAGGTATTTAATATGGTCCTTATTTATTTTCTCTTCTTTCTGCTTTTACTGTTGTTTGAACTGCAATGTTTTATCATTTCCAAAATGATATCTGAGGGGAGGAGACAACAACACACAACCTAGGTGGATATCTCTCAAATGCATTTTTTTCCTACAAGATTATTTCATTCTCTTTGCTTCTTACTATTTTTTCTAACGCTTTCACATATTTTGCATTGATGCAGAAAATCCAGTAGCTTGTCACTGTAAGCCATCAGAGAAGGACACTGTGTTTTGCTTTCTTCACCATCAGCAGTTCAATTATTATTATTATTAATTATTATTATTTCTTAAATATAAATATAAAGGTGTTCTGTACAATGTTCCTCTTTCCTTCTTTTCCTTTTTCCTGGCAGTGGCACTGAGTCCTAGGACCAGGGGAGTGAAGCTGATCTGCAGAACATCCCATGGGGAACAAGATGCCTTCACCTTGCAGAAACTGAACCAACCAGCTTGGTTAGCTGATTGTGCTGGACACGACTGAGAAGCACCTGGCATTTCACCTTGTGAACAGAAATTAGTTTTTCCAGACCCTCTTGTGTTATTTTTTTCCCTGGAAGAGATGAACGGGTTACGTCTCCTGGTGCTTTGGCGCTAAACCTCGAGTACGTCAGAGCTCGAGTCACTCGGAGCAGGACAGGTCTGGGGGCTTCCCACCGAAACAAATGAAGCACAGCAGGCACAGGGACAGCTGTGCCCATCCAGAAAAGTACCACACACACCTCTTGCTCTACCTGCTCCTTTCAGTAACACAAGCAAGGAGGTGGTGGTTCACATCCCTGTGTCCCATCTCACTTGTTGCCACTTTGATTAAAATATCCAGGAAGGCTCTGCTGCTGGAGACAGCTGCCTCTCTGCTGTGACTTGGAGTTCCTTCATTATTCCTTGGCTACATCCTGATTGCAATAATTAAAAAAAAAACAACTCTTTTCTCTCTCTGTCTTTCTCTATTATATATATATTTATATAGATAGATATAGATATATACACATATATATATACACACATACACACACGCATATACAATTATATATATATGTATATATATATATTTAAAATTACATATATAATCTTTTCTGTCTGCTTTGCCTGTTGCTGGCAGTGCGAGCTGACTTGGAGCAGTCTCTGCTGAGGTACCACGAGGAACAGCCCAAACGAGCCACTGTACACGGGGCCAGCCCTTAGCACTGGTACTGGATGTGTTGGTGCTGGTGGACTTTGCCTTCCACGTGCGAGTGGGTGTGGGTGTGGATGTCCGTGTAAATCTTTGGGTACATTTTGGAGGCCATGGCAGGGGCCAGGGCAGGCCCCTGGGACAGTAAATGCTGCTGCTGGGCGACGTATTCCTCGTAGTTTATGGAGGAGATGCAGTCTTTGTCGGGGACCTGGGAGACGCAGATCCTGTCCCGGGGCTGCGCCCGGTGCACAGGGGCAGCGGCTGGAGGGGAGCAGGGCTTCTTCTTGGACTGGCACAGCCACAGCAGGATCGTCCCGAAGATGAAGACAGCTCCGGCGGGAATGCCGATGATCACGGGCCAGGGCAGGCTGCTGGCCGAGGAAGGGGGCACAGGTGCACTGGGAGGCTTGGGATCTGGNCCACCAAAACAAATGAAGCACAGCAGGCACAGAGACAGCTGTGCCCATCCAGAAAAGTACCACACACACCTCTTGCTCTACCTGCTCCTTTCAGTAACACAAGGAAGGAGATGGTGGTTCACATCCCTGTGTCCCATCTCACTTGTTGCCACTTTGATTAAAATATCCAGGAAGGCTCTGCTGCTGGAGACAGCTGCCTCTCTGCTGTGACTTGGAGTTCCTTCATTATTCCTTGGCTACATCCTGATTGCAATAATTAAAAAAAAAACAACTCTTTTCTCTCTCTGTCTTTCTCTATTATATATATATTTATATAGATAGATATAGATATATNATTTTGGAGGCCATGGCAGGGGCCAGGGCAGGCCCCTGGGACAGTAAATGCTGCTGCTGGGCGACGTATTCCTCGTAGTTTATGGAGGAGATGCAGTCTTTGTCGGGGACCTGGGAGACGCAGATCCTGTCCCGGGGCTGCGCCCGGTGCACAGGGGCAGCGGCTGGAGGGGAGCAGGGCTTCTTCTTGGACTGGCACAGCCACAGCAGGATCGTCCCGAAGATGAAGACAGCTCCGGCGGGAATGCCGATGATCACGGGCCAGGGCAGGCTGCTGGCCGAGGAAGGGGGCACAGGTGCACTGGGAGGCTTGGGATCTGGACATGGTTGCAGGAGAGAGACAGAAAGAGTTAATTAAGTGCAGGCAAAGTGGATTCAAAACAGGTGTCACACTCGGGCTGGCTGTTGTACAGGCTGTCTGGCAACCCTGCCAGACCAAGTAACAAGGGAGAAATCAAGCCAGCACATGATGTTTGGTAACTGCTTTGCTTTTCAGTGCTCCTGGAAGGACAAGCAACTCATTTTCTCTGGTTTAGGGGTCAGGAGTGGAGTCTTTGGGGGATTTTATAACTGTCTTATGCAAGCTTTAATGGATGCACACTAGAGCCAGCCTGAGAGAGTTTCCTAACACTCACTCTGTTACAGAGTGGGCTCAACTGCCCAGACTGAAGGACACAACACAGGATATGTCAGTAAAACCTCACTGTCAGCAGCCCAGGAGGCACAATCAGGTTGCACAGAGCCACAGCACGCTGCCCACCCACCTCTGCCAGGTGTAGCTCTGCCTGCAAGGGCTTCAGACACTCTCTAGCAATCCTCTCTAGCAATCCTGGAGCTACCCAACAATGCTCCACCATGGAAGGGAGAATGAATGTGGGGTTTTGGAGGTGCAGTCGTGAGTTTCTTGTGTGGCTGGGAGGAAGGCTGAAGGATGGGAAAAATGTAGGTGAGCTGGTGGCCCCTCCTTGGTTCCCAAGCCATGGAGAACTGAAAGTTCACTCAGCACTGAAGTGTGTCCCCAGCTTCCTACACAAAATGGGCTCTACCTCCACCAGACTCTTTGAAGCTGCTGTTGGCTTTTCAAGAGCAGTAAATTCAGCTACTGGAGGAGATAAGATGCTTTAAACATCATCTTTCACAACTACCTTCTCCTCCTTTATCTCTCTGCTGTTGGCAGTCTGTACATCCCTGGATAGCCACTCCAGTCTCTCAGCCTGATCTCCTGATTTACAGGCCCAAAAGGCATCCTGGGGTAGGATTCTAGCTACGAAAATCCTTATCTAGATAGCTACCAGCTGGAATATCCAATGCCTTGAAACATATCCAGGCACAGAATTCAGCTTGCAGGGAGACACCCAGGAAACTTCAAAACCCACAGCCTATCTAAATCATTCAATATGCTATATTCAAACATGTATCACTTAGCTTTCAAGCTAAACTTCTTTGAGACACTAATGTCTTTTTCTCTCCTTGACAAATAATCCTGTGGGTAGTTTGAAATGTTAAATATATACCACGTGGTCTCTTTGAAGTTAGGAGGACCTATGCTTTGACCTCAATAGATGAAATTTTGATTCACCAACACTGGAAATTACAGAATAATTTAGGCTGTAAGGGGAGTCTGGTCCAGTCCCCTGTTAAAAACATGACAGGATCAGAGAACTGACCCATCAGCTGGTCACGAAAACAGAAGTCTTCATGTTGGTTGGTAGAAATCCTATGCTGGGCTGAAAAAAAGTGTTTTGATATTCATCCATGTTCCTCAGAGCTGTCTATGTCAAATCTGGTAGATTTACAAGCAAAATGGTCTTTTTTAACTCATGGCTTTACAACCACATCTTTGCATCTTAGGGCAAGCTGGGTTCTCCTTCTCCACCACTGCCAATAACAACAGGCCTGCAGGCTCTGGTTCTGGCATGAGGCCTCTTTACAGTCCCATTTAAACCCATGGAAAGTCTCCCCCTGATTTCAGTGGGAGCTGGATCAGACTCTCATAGGTCAGAAACACCCAGAGGCTTTAAGTTATATCCCACCCATGCAGTCTTCCCTTGGTATTGACAGGCCTTTCAGTTAGAGTGTTGTCCTAAATCCAAAATATTCATCAGGGTAGAATTGCACAGTCAGAAGACAAAGGAGAAAATGACCAGGCAAGGATGTCTCAAACACATTTGGCACAGTCTCAGCTGGATGTGGCCACCAGCTCTGAGGTCTGGGGAGAGGAGGCAGCAGCTGTGAGTTTGGTACAGGGGCCCCAGGGGACCACTGGGTAAGAATTTAACTAATCAATCATTCTGGTTTTCACACTCATTCATTTCATTTCCTTGTGACCCGGACAGTTTTTATTCTTCTCTCCTTTTATGGGCCTGCATCATTGTTTCCTTTTACCAGTAAAAGCAATATAAATAAGGGCAAGAGAAAGGGGAAATGTTAGGGAATGAGGTTGCAAACTGTGCTGTTATTCAGTTCCCCTCTCCCATCCTGCAGCCTATCACTGAAGTGATTTAGTGTCTGCAACTGCAGTATCTTTTCCCAGCTTGCTCCTCTTTCATACAGGAGCAGATAATTCAATTTATTTCACCTGGAAAACTGAGAGGGGACTTCATCAATGCCTAATAGTATCTGCAGGGAGGTGTCAACAGCATGGACCAGGCTCTGCTCCATGATGCCGAGCAAAGGACAAGAAGAAAGGGCAGAAACTGATGCCCAGGAAGTTCTACCTGAACATGAGGAAGAACTTCTTTACTGTGCAGTGACTGAGCACTGAACAGATTGCCCAGAGAGGGTTTGGAGTCTCCCTCACTGCAGATATTCCAGAACCATCCTGACACAATCCTGTGCCACGTGCTCTGGATTGACTCTACTTGAGCAGGGAGGTTGGACCAGATGACCTGCTGTGGTCCCTTCCAACCTGACCCATTCTGTGATTCTGTGATTATTCCTCATGAAGGGAGAAAAGGAAATATCATCAACAGGATTTCAGCAGGGACTGATTTAAATCAGGGCTGATTTAGTCCCCCATTCATTCTCATCAGAACTGGGCTAGCCTAAATCAGCACAGCACCACAGAGGGCCAGGGAGCCAATGGGCATCAGTAGTTGAATTAATAAACACCGTGTGGCAGAGTATTGGCACAGATGGGGAAAAATGTCACAACTCACCTGGCAGGACTGTGAGAAAAGCGCTGCGGAAGCTGTAGCCCATGGTGTTTGCCCCGAGGCAAATGTACATCCCTGCATCCTCCTCCCTGGCTCGAGTAATCATCAGTTTGTTCAGGTAGGAACCATCTGGGCGGGACCAGACCTCCCCCGTGGGCAGCACGACGAACTTCTGCCCCCCGACATCGATGGTGGAGTTGTACTTGCTCTCCGTGCCGTACTCCACCCTCTTCAGCCACTGGATGACGGGTTTGACATCGCTGCGCACTTTGCACTGGAAGGACGTGGTCCCACCATAGTCCACCGTCGTGTTGACGGGGTGTGTCCCTGTCAGGATGGGCTTGGACCTCGTCCTCTCTGCACAGAAACACAGGGAGCTCCATGGGGAAAGGTGTTTGCCAATCTCAGTAACTTGCAATTGCAGAAACGTAGGAAAAAGGTGTAGGAGGGACACAAAATCATAGCCTAGTCCAACTCCCTGCCCCAGGGCAGGCTGAGATTTCTGCAAACATTTGCCCAGCCTCTGCCAAAGCCTCCAATGGCAGATGCTCTCCAGTCTCTCCACACAACTCCTCCATTGTCTGAGGCTTAACAACTCTGTTCTCACGCTCAACCTGAATCTTCCTGTTTATAACAAGGAAGTTCCTTTTCTACCTGAATCAGAACTGGAGTAAAGTATGGTTTCCCTCTGAGCCCTTATATTTTGGAAGATTTTCTTCATCCCTCTCCTCTGCACACTGAACAACTCTCCTGCCTGTGGCTCTGTGATGCTGTGTCTCTTCCCACCACGACATTTACATGTCCTTTTACAGGTGAATATGACAGAGCCTTTATGTGTTCTCAGACACAACCTCAGGTTTTTACCAGATTATTTACAAATACTTATCTGTTAAGAACCCACACCAGAACTACTGTGGCTACCCCCAGTTTGGGGATAGTGAGGGGTGAGGTGAGACATATTCTTTCTTCCTTTGGCCTTCTCAAATGTTCCCTATGGACAGACAAAATCTGATGGGAAAAGATCCCTTCTTTCACAGACTATAGCAGGCTGTGGATATTCTCATCTTTGGTCTGGAAGACCTTCAGGAGATACCTGTCACCTCTCAAGCTGGGCCTGGTAGCTGTTCATGGGGACCAAACTCTACTGGGAGCAATCCCATGCCATGTCATCAACTGCTGGAAGAGCTGAGACCACAGGCACTACCAGCAAGGAAGACTTTCACTTCATCCTCACCTCCCTGCTTTTATCATTCCTTTCTTTGGTATAATCATCACCACGCTCACTGTGGAGGAAATTTTTTGTGGAGGATGAGCTCAGAACGCTTTTGCTTTTCTAGCCAATAACAAAATCTTTCCTTTTTCACAAATTATTTTTGCCTCAAGTCTCGGGTAAGGAAGGAAACAAGATGGAGGGAAAGGAAATCAAACTGAAGAGCTCCACAAGACCATCCTTTCCAGCACGATCGTAAGTCTAAGGTTGTGTCAACACCACATAAAGTGAAAGGAAAAATATATGCCCCATTCTGAGGAATGTTTGGATTTTTTTTTTTAGTGTTAGGATCAGATAAATCAGTCCCAGTTTCCAGACAAGGAGGTACTGCAAACCTCTATCCTAGGCACAGGAGAAATTATGGTATCACAGTGGGTGGTAACTGCTGGCAATCATCAACTCCTTTTGATGGCAAACACTGTTGGATTGAGCACATAACAAAACAGCTCCTACCAGCACTGGCTTTGGAGTGAGAGGAAGGAACAATGGACCCTCTTTCAAAAACTCGGGATACGTTCAATAATGAGGGCTCTAGAGATGTGCTTGGGAAACAAAAATACCACAGTAGTCCCTGTAGGCTTTGCCTTGGGACTGTGAGCAGCAATCACAGCCGGGGAGACTGAGACTCAGATAAGCAGGACTTAGGAGGGGAGGCTCAGAGAGGGAAAAAAAGGAGGAAATTGAATAAAACCTGTAATGCTCCACAGAATGATGTTAAAAATAGAAAGATGTCTGAAAACTGCTTAATGCCCTTATCGCCTTGACTCTGGTTCCAGCTTTGGTTACTGTTTTCACTCCTAGCCAGCAAAAGCTAATGAAAACAAAGGTTACATACATCTTTAAGTTGATAAAAACCAAGATAAACAGGGACACAGAAAGGGGTTTGTTCCTGGTGCTGTCTGGTTTTGATGAAGTGAAAATGCCACAGCTGCCATTAGGATGGGGCTTGATTCATTTCCCTGCCTCTGCTCCTGGTTTTAGTGTAAACACATGTTTTTACTGTCTCCACACAGCTGCATCTTTATCAATCCCAGATGTCCAGCAGGTTTGTGCCTTCAGAGCCCAACAGAGCTTCCCACATGTGCTTTTAATTCCTGTGATTCTAGAGAAAGGACTTATCAGAGAACAGATCTTTACCTTTAAGAACCATCTTTCACACTGGGATAAACTTTCTCATGCTACAATGTATGCAGAGACAAACAACGTGCTTTCCAAGTGGCTGGAAATAGCCCTCCATGCCCCTGCTCCTCATTAATGAAGGCTATTCAATCTTCCCTCCACTCAGCTCATCTTCTCCTCTTTCTTGAGTTGGCTACTCTGTAATCATTTCCATGACAACTTATGATGATATCATAGGCAAAGTACAATGATTTAAGAATAAGGGCTCTTCTCTGGTAAACTCAGGAAGGATTTGAGTATAATTATCCTCAGCAATAATAGGGGAAACAGGAGATTAGAGAGCAAGAATCAGAATAGCTAGATAGTAAGAAGAGCAATTTACCTCACCACAATGCAGGGTAATCCCCCACAGCTCATCTTCTAAGGATTGAATCTTTAAAGCTATGTAGGCATCTAAAGATACAGACAGGACCCTATTGGGTGTTTTGGGGTATTTTTTTAGTCACTCATTTGTACCTGCCTGGACCTTCAGATGGCCAAATGTTTTTTACAATCTGGCCCTAAAGCCTTGTCTGGCTAGTCACTCCAGACATAAGATTTCTGCTAATTCCCTTGGGAGACTTCTAGATTAAATTTTGAATTGACTGATTTCACCCATACTGACACACTAATCTGGGCTATCCTAGATATTTCCCCCCCTCCTCCATGGTACTAGAAAGGGCTTTCTCTGTTAGTTCTCAGTCTGTCCTTGAATTGACTCTCTTGTAGAAGACTGAACTGGGCAATGGTGAACTTCCACCATGCAGGTGCCTGTGGAGATGATTGTTTCCCGAGTACCTGTCCTCATTTCAGCTCCTAAATTGTCTTGTTGCTACTCCGCCCAGGTTTCAGGTTCATTCTAGAGTTTCAGTAATGTTTCCTCTGATGTTTTCAGCACTTCCCCTTTTCCGTGTCCAGCTATCGACACTGCACCCTTTCCATCACACTGTCTTGACTGAGCCAGCCCCCTTCTCAAAGGCCCCTCTCTGCTCTCACTCCCAGAGGCTGCACTTACGGATCACTTCAACTTTGTACGTTGCATTGATTTCTCCAACTTTGTTGAACACCCGGCAGGTGTACTTCCCGCTGTCCTCTGGCTTCAGGTTCTTCAGGTTCAACGTCCACTTCTTCTTCTTGTTCTCCCCAATCTCCTGGGGAGTGAGGGGCTTGTTGTCCTTCAGCCACGTGATGTCAGGCCTGGGGTTGCCGCTGGCCACGCACTTGAGGCGGATGGAGCTGCCAACGGGGCGGGCGATCACTCTCCGTCTCATCTTGGCAGGCTGAGTGAACCTGGGCCGGGCTGCAAAAGGCATCAGAATGGACTGTGGTGAGCACAGGACATGAGCAAAGAAGGAAACTGTTGTCAAGTCTTATGGCCAAATTTTCTTGAGAGGCAGCCCCGTAAATACCAGTGTATCACTCTACTTCATATCAGCTCAAACTGTTTTCCTTAGAAGGGATTCACCATGCAGCCCGACGCATCTAAATGTCTACTGGACTGCTCTGGCCATTTCTGCATAGCACAACCCCAGAATTTCTGTGTCTGTAAGGCAACTGCACCAGACCATCTCACAAAATAATACCAAAATCATGCTATTGCAGCTGAAGGCAAAATGCGGCCCCATAATCACACTGTAATTGTTACCATATTCCACAAAGTCCGTAGCCAAGACCAAAGGAAAAAAACTCAGATTCCTGTCATGCTGGCCATTTTCTCAATTTTTTGCTTGTCACACGAAGCTTCATTTTCTGAAGATGTTTTGCCCCTTAGTTCTCAGTGGCTTAACTGGGACTTAAGAAAAGTCAGCATCTTTTCAATACATAGGAAAGTCTTAGAAGGGTGACAGACTTTTGTACATTGATCTGAACTTAAATGTATGCAATTCATTCAGCTCCAATTTACAAAGCCTTCATGCTGAATGGTCCAAAGAAGCAAACAAAGAAATGGAAAGATCCAATAAAACTCTATGAGTTTGTTATTAGAGGATACCCCATGCCAGTCCATCCCAAAACTGGAGAATCTGAAGCAATAGCTGCTGGTGGATAGAAGCATGGGTTAAGCCAGGCATCTTGTCTTAGAAAAGAAATAACCAATATTTCTAAGAGCAGAGAGAAGAAACTTAGAGAAATGGAAGGCCATCACCTGAAATTTAATGAAGAATTTAAAAGAGATGACAAATTTCTCACAGTTACTTTAACTACACAATGCCAGTCCAGGGGCACTTCTAACTAAGCCCATCATAGAACTGTTGAAGTCGGAAGAGACCTCTAAGATCATTGAGTTCAACCATTACTTTAACACTGCCAGCTCCACCACTAAACCATGTCCCTAAGCAGCACATCTACATGCTTTTTAAGCACTTCTAGGGATTCCTTGGGCAGCTACAGGATGGCCTGGTGGGACTCTCTACTTGACAGCCAGCCCTGCTGCCCAGGGCTGAGGGCCAGAAGCTCTGGGATGTGCATTATAGTGGAGCTTTCCTGAATGGAAGAGGCTGGTCTGCAGCTTCCTATCTCCCAGCACTGGGGAATGGCAGCCATTGCCCTCTGAGGTTTGTGAGCATACCCCTCAGTCCTCACCCCTCTGCAGCCTCGGCCAACATCCCTCCCTCTTGGAAGAGGACACCCTTTGGCATACCCCTCTCTGCAGAGTGCTTTTCCGTAGGGGAAACCATCTGTCTCCACAGCCTTCCCTTGCCCCCTTGGCTGTCATTTTGGGTCCCAGCCATTTCATGTTATTTCAAACTCCTGCTCAGAAATGCTTTGCTCTCCATGCAGAGGCTTTCATGTGTAATCCAATGAACCGGAGTAACTCCGGCACTGGAAGTCTTTGCCGTGACAGCTGAGCAGCAAGTGTGACATACTAACCCCCTCCACAGGTCGTGGTGCCTGAATTGCTGGGTGCTCCCTTTGGGCTCTGCTGCAGGAGGCCCCCTCACAGCAAAGACAATCCCACTCCCTGACAATGAACCCTGTCAGAGCTGCACACTGTGGGCAATGACATCCCAAATTTCATTCTGAGCCAAGGGAGATGTGCTGATAAGGGCTGTCACTGTGGAAATTGAGAAAATGTCTGCAAGGCTCATGGAGAGGTCAGGAATCAACCATGCAATGGGTCTGAACAGTTACTCTCTAATATGGCAGTAATTTACTCCAAGACCAGGAACTCCAGGTCCAAGCAGAGGGGAGATCCTCATGGATAGGATTCCTGAGCTGGGACTAACATACCAAAGAGCAAGTTGGAGCCAGGACAGTCTGCAGCAGGACTTTCCCAGCAGACTGAAAAGACAAGTGAGTGACTCTGAGCTCTCAGAAGGACTCAGTGGAGTCCCTACTCAGTAAGGGCATTGTAAGCCAGAAACTCTTTCCACCCAAAAAAGCAGGTCTTTAACATTTCTGGTTTTCCTCCCACTGTGACTCCCATGAGTCTGTCTGGAGTTCTGCATTCACTCCTTGTACACGGTTGCCCAAATACATACCAAACTACAGGTAAAGCTACACTTCTTTGGCTCTTTCTGCCTTTCTTCCTTTCTCTGTTTAAAAAAGGTTAAGTGATTATGTGGTCTCAAAAGCTACTCCAGGCTGTGTGCAATATGCTGAAACCAGATCCCATTTACACAGTCCTGAATGTTTCCTTGACAAAAGCCTGAATTGGACAAGTTTAGAAAAGCCAGTTAACAAAAAAGGAGAAAGAGAGAGAGACACACACACATTAGAGAGAAAAAGAGACCCAGCAAGCACAAAGGAGAAAGAGGAGAAGCAACACTGTGAGAGACAGGCAGAAAAGGTCTCTTTTGAGTTGATGCTAAATGTCTGTCCCCAAATCTGTTCCATTTACAGAAGTTTTGCTTGTTGGAGTGCCAGCAAAGGCCATTACAAAGTGCTTCTGTTATTCACATGCTTGTTCTCCTCCACATCACTTGGCATTTGCTTCATCAACATGAACCACACATTTGTACAGTATAAATTATGTCACACTCAAGAGCAAGGGAAAACACAAGTGGATGGGGACAAAGAGACAGTGCTGTGTACAGCTGAAATGCTGTTTACCATGAAGATTCATTCAAAGCTAATGAAAATTAAATGTGACGGAAGCCTGTCAGCACAAAGACCTCAGAAAGAATTCAGTGGTGTCCTCTCCCTGTGGGACACCTTGAGAGGCACAGATCAGTCCCCAAGGCTCCTGTCAGATGTTGCTCATACAAAGTGAGGAGATTATCTGAAAAATGTTGCTTGCTATGATCCACCACCATTACCTCCATGCAGTGACAGCCACTACCACTTCTGGCTTTTGTGATAATTACAAAGAAAGTGTCACAACAGGACTAAGTACTGAAATACTTTCAAGTCTTTTGGTTAAGAGCTCAGTGAACTGTGGGAAGATGTGGATGGGGGTATCTATCTTTCCCCACATCAGTTCCCTGCCCTCCCCAGAGATACCACTCTGTGATGGCAGATGGAAAACAAAGTGGAGCTTTTATTTCACCATGCTTCTTCTCTCCTTCACACTTCTCCAAGGGCCCAGGACTGTGACAACACAAACTGCTTCTTCACCCATCGTCCTCCAGAGACCTGCAGTCACACACTGACCCTCCCTCCACACCAGCTCACATCAGCAACTTACTGGTGAACAGTGCTGGATGGAAAGGGCTTAGGTGGGTGCGTGGCCAGCCCCAGGCATTTCTCTGCTTGAGAAGAGGAGAGGAGACAGGAGGGAGGGACAGAGAAAAAAGCAGAGGTTCAGGAACACTGTGCAGCACAAAGGACTGGGCCAGGGAAGCACAGAGTTAAGACAAATCTGATATGAGACTGTCAATGCCTAATAATTTTAGTAGGGTTTACATCTTTTCTTCATAATATTACTGTTGTGTCATTGTATTGATCCATCATCCAGCAGGTCTACCAGGAGCACCATGGTAATGAAGAGTGGAGAGATAACAGCTTTGTACCAGCTGCTGAGCCCCTCCTGAAGTACTCCTGACCTGCAGTTTATCTAAGACACCCTTTTCCTCCAGCTCTAAAATGTTGTTATCCCTTTCCAGAATGAGTGGAGGTTACCTTTCTCTCCCCAGACAAGCTCAGTCTGAGATAAATATGTAATTCAAGTGTAGCCTGGACTATACCACCAGCACTCCACATCCCTGTTTGCCAGCTCCTGAAGAAAACTGGCCTCAGCTTAAGTGGTGGGGACTCATATGGCAGAAACCTGTCAGGTTCCGCCCCCAACCACTACTGTGAGGTTTTCCCGGGCCACAAATGTGGTACAAAGCCATCTCTGTATTATAAAATTAAAGAAAGGGATGTACTGCACAATGGAAACGCTGTGCTTCATCCACTGAGCTCATAAACTCACACCACACTCCTGTCAGTAATGGCCAAAAGCTGTTTGGCATCAGCCTGACAACTTATTGTCTTTCAAGGAGTGCTTGGCCCAAACTGGGCTTGCAAGTCCTGCGGGGATTCAAAGCCTATTTCAGGTGAGATTTTAGCAGTTACCCAAAGCTCTGAAACAGCAACAAAATCTTCTGCCTGAACAGTCCAGGGCTTGGAGAAGTTCAGGCAGGTGTCTAAAAGAGAGTGTGATCTTAAAAAATACTCATCTTGGGTTAGTGCTAATTCTCCTGAAGTGAAGTCAGACCTCCCATTTGCCTTCAGTGGGAGCAATGTTATGTTGGCACTGAAGACTTTTGGAAATATTGCTGTAAAAGTCAATATGCTTTTTATAGGGAGTCTATGAAAGCTGTAAGAGCTGCACATGCAAAAGAAAGTCGCTGCCCAGAAAAACAAATACAAGGGAGAACCATGCTGGGGTAAATGGCAGGGGGCCCTAGGGCTGACCACAGGCTGCATTTTGCAGGACCCTTGGATGGGATCCATTCACACCAACACATTCAGCTGACACTCTGTTTATTATTTGACCATATGCAGGGAGAACTCACTCCAGTCACTCTGCCTTTCCTCGCCTTCAGCAACTGAGAAATGTGCCACGAGAACAGCACTGAACCAAGAACCGAGGAAAAGCAGGAAACACACACTGCTCCTTACCCCACTGCTTCCCAGAATGATCTTCATATTCTCCATTGGAGCCTTCAGGCACCTGGCTGTCCTTTCCTGAGCTGGCATCGTCTGTGAAGGAAAGGAAAGGGAAGATGTTAAGAAGGTCTCCTGCAGCACAACAGGACGACGAGTTTGCATTTCCTGCTGGAGACACCATGCAGCTGAAACAAACTCAACACACAGTAGGCATCCACATCCTGGCACCTACAGCCTGGCCAGTTTAATGAACAATTTAGTTTTCTGCTTTATGAGCTTTTCAGCAGGCTACCAAATCAATGGGAGTTTAATCAACGTTGCCATTAATAGCTGACAAAAGCCTCTTTGTTTATGCTTACAGGTTGCTGTTCCCTAGGAGGAGCTGATCTGTGGTACCATCTATGCAAACAATGGCATAAATCAAAATTAGAGATAATTAAACCTAGGAGGTGGGGGAAGACTTATGTGATCAGTCATACAGAGCACGAGCAGTACGGCTGTGGCTACTAATTCACCCTTCAGCTTCCATACAAAATCAGAAAAGCAAGCAGGTCTGGGGTCAAATGAGCTCTCAAAGGATACTGAATGCAAATTTATGGCTGGCAAAAACAACATTGATTTTAAAAGCTGCTTGTGGATATTTCTTTTTAATTAAGACCACCCATTCACCTGTATCAACACACTGCTTTGTCCCTCCTCACTCTTGCTGTCTTTATCACTGCCACAGAGCAGCACAAAAATCTCAGCTCTGCCCCAGAGAAATAGAAATCTCCACAAGGTGAAACCCCCACCTCTCCAGCAGCCCCCAACCTTAAATTGCCACTGTGATATGGCCACCTACAAGGTCTCCAGGAGGGCCAAGGGAGCAGGGGAGTGCCCTGAGCCTCCTTCTACAACCTGGGTGACACTGGTGGCCTCACACCTCTCCAGAGCCCAGATGTGAAGTTTTTCCTCCTCCAGCCTGACCTCTACTCTACAAGTGTTCAACTCTGAGCAGCCTCTTATATAACAATGGCTCACACCAGGAGGGAGGTCCACCTGAGGCACTCTGGGCACCCTCACATGATGGTAAAGCAAAATGCATTCTCTTCTAAAATTACTTCTGTGCTCTACAAGGTGGCACAGCCCCAAAGGGTAGCTGGATTTGAGGTGACAATCTCAACCAAGAGCTCCTTAGCTCCTAGCTAAAGTGCACTGAAGTGGGTGAAATTTGATTTTCAGAGACAGGTCAGGTGAAGGCTGGGAAAAAGTCCACCTCAATGAGGAACACAATGGTGTAAAAAACCCAAAGAAATAAAGAGAAGTGGAAACACCTGATTTAAGGAAGGAATCCCTCCAAATGCCCAACTCCTAAAGAAAAAGGTCTTGTGAGCAGAAGAGAGGAAAATTATTTCTGTAATCTCTGTAACAGAGAGGAAAAACTGATCTCAGCTTATATATAAGCACTCCCCCCCCCGAAAAGGTACAAATAGGAAAACTTCTCTTTACAGTTGTTTTAGAAGTTGGGTTGTGCTTAAAACAGTATTTAGTGTGTAAACCTGTGTGCAGTCTTTGAGAGGGAAGAATGCATCTTTAACCCCATCCTCACCCCAGGTTCTGCTATTTGGGAAAATCATCCCATCTCTACAGCACAGGGCATTATATGCCAACAGATGCTCTGCTCTCATTAGCCTTGTCCCTTAAGCAGAGAGGCTGCAGTGCCACGTGAGTTTGTCCCCCCTCAACCCTGAGAGGTTTTTCTCTCCTCCTTTTGGCTACTTCAGCACAGTTTCTCCTCGAGCTATGTACAGCTGTCACTTTGAGGGGAAAAGAAAACTTTCTGGGCAGCAGCACTGCGCTCACACCTCAGCAGCTCCTCCAGCTGACTGCCCCCTCCCGCCTCCCGCCACCCTCTGTCCATGGCTGGACACCCTGAGCCTTTCCTGGGTGCCCCGGCCACCTCCCAGCCCAAACCACAGGGCAGCAGGGTGAAACAAGTCCCACTCAGGAAACACCAAGTCTCACACAGAGCCTGAGTGCCAGGGCACCATCCAGGCTCTGCCTGCAGCCTGTGTTACAGAGGACGCCAGTGCCCCACGTGCTGCACTTTGCAAGTTTATTTTTACAACCTTGGCAAACCAAATGCAGGGAATACAAAAAATACACATTATACACGATGGCTTGCATATGACATAGTCTCCTTTCAGTCAAAATGCCAAAGTGACTATCTCCTGGCACTTGTACAGTTTTCTCTCATAAATACCCATAGTGGCACGAATGAACCCTTGCATGCTGTCTGACAGAGAACATAGTAAATCCCTCAGCATAATTAGAAAAATGTATTGGGTAATGGAGAAGAAAAATTGTGGTCAGAGATGCGGGATTCCTGTTCATTGTTAACTGCTGAATATCATAAAAGTGGTTAAGACGTTTAAGTGGTGATGTTCTGTCAATTGTACCTTAATCCTGCTCAGTTTGATGTCCAAAGAGCAGGGTATCTCCCTTGGCTGCTGCCTCATGTTACAGTAAGTCAGCCCCTGTGCCCTCCTCCTGCCGACACACAACCACTGACTGTGGGCTCCACACCTCTTGACTTGCTGCCAAGCTTTTGATGTAAGGAAAATTGCTCTGAATCCGTTTGATCCTTTGAAGATGCATCGTCAGTTGTTATCCCGACAAATCGCAAACCTGTGGAGTCACCTACCAAACCCAGAAAAAAACATTTTGGGGGGAACAGATCAGGGTAACTTATGCCACCATGCTGAGCTGATGGAATAGATGATTTGGTGGAGGAGTAGGACTGAAATAAATAACTGCATGCATTGAGGCATGTTGGTTTAGATACACTGGAACTTGTTCCACTTGTGTTGGGAATGTGGTAACGTTAACAACAATAGCTGAAGTCTTGAGGCGGGGGAAATGCCACAAACACAGAAACTCTTGTAGAGCAAAACTGCTCCTTCCCATCCCCAGCACTGCCCATGGGGTGAGGGATGTTCCAGCAGACCCTTCCAGCTGCAATGTGCAGTGAACTGGGCTCCTACCTTCCTTGTACCTGAACAAACTCACACTCAACAGCTGTACAAAAAAGAGTTGATTCGTGACACCCAGATGAAGCTCCTTTGGGGAAGACTCCCTGAAGCCTGTGAGTCTCCAGCCAAATTTAGAAAGCATGAGTGAGGCAGCAGAGTAGCCAGTGATATAATGGTAAAGTGCTAACCTGAGATGTGAATGATGGAGGGTCAGGGCTCTCTTCTGCTGCTTTCAGAGAAGGATTTGAATCTCCCCTCTTGCACCTTGGGTGAATGTCAAGCTCTGTGGTCTCAGAGAACCAAAAAAGAGCTGCTTATTACTTTGGGAGACAGATATCTCAGGAACATTCTGAGGATGGAAGGCCCCTGTTGAATTCAGACATCATCAATATTTGACTTCCACCTGCCTCAACCAAAGTCAGTACTGTGGCTGCATGGAAAGAATATGTTTTGAAGAACTTCCTTATTTTTTCAACTTTAATATCAATTGGTTTCCAAGGGTAGAGAAACACTTCTATAGTGTTTTACAGGGGTCTGTGATGCTGAAAGCAAAGCTAAATTTCCTGAAAGTTCACAGGCGTCTGCTTCAGCCCAAACCCGCAGTCTGAAGCCTGGTTAACAGCATCAGATCTGAAGATCTGCTGTTTGCATTTCACCCCAGCCTTCACAAACACAACTGGCCTGGCAGTATTCTTATTGGACAGAGAGAGGACCTGGAGAAACAAGCCACATTCAGATATATATGACCAGCATACAGAATGATGAGTTAGTAGCAGAGATCACGAGCCTTAGCTATATTCAAGAAATGACCTAATAAGCCGATTGCTTATTCATGCTCTTGTCAGCTCCCCACAGAGGTGGGCAGCTCGGGGTGATAAGTACATACAGAAAAATCAGCCTGCAGTCAAAGGGCAGCAGGGACCAGCTATGCAGCACTGCCAGATTTGCTGCCAGCAGATTACCATGAGAGGCAGTGCTAAGAAGGATGAACTGCTGAAGTTTCCTACAAGCTCCCTTTTCTGTGACCTATATTGGAAGGTCATCCTGCACTGGACTTCTTGGACAGTATCACACGCTTAGGACAGCAGCCAGTTGGAAGATGAAGTGGAAAACCTGCCTTGAAAAGCAATCACTGACTAATTTTATGTCACGAGTATCTGATGCTAAGAAAACATACAGATGATTTAGGTGTCCTCAAAGTACAATCTGGCTCCATGGTGTTAGAGAGCACGCTGGCTGGTCGAGAAACCTGAACAGCAAGGCTCCAATATCGTGTCAGGCTTGGAGACATGGGACAAACTCGTGTAGGCCCTTCCGCTCCAAATATTGCACATGGCCATGCAAAACAGGGCCAGGATGGACACAGAGGCATCAGCCCACTCTTCAGGAATGTCACCCCAGTGGCATCATCCTCAGCTGCTCTCCAGCCATTGCCTCTCCCTTGCTTCAGGATCTCATTCCAAGCTGGCTTCTCGGGCTGAGATGCCACAGGACTGAGATGCTGGTGGTGCTGGGGAAGTGTGTGGTGTCCCAAAGCAGGCTGGATTTCTGCAGAAAAGGGATTTCTGTGTGTAACTCCATCAATTGACAAAGCCCACTGAGGAGCCTATGGGACAAAGACTGTCACATCAGTGGGATACAGTTACTGTTTATTACCATAGCAGAATTGTTCCATTCCCTCTTAGAAGTTAAGGCAAATGGAAAATTCTGCATAACGGTCCAGCTCTGATGGGAAATATTCAGACTGTTACCAAGTCAGGATCAAATTTTATTTACCCACAGGCTCTCTATGAAGGCTTCATGTTTTAGCTGAATGGGTATGACTGGTTTTTAGGCCAATACCATGTGCTGAGCATCCAACCACAAGTCAAAACAACAGCCCAATTTTTGAAGCAAAAATCTGGCCATCACATTTCCCTATGATTCACAAAGTTGCTTCAATTTGTTATAATGCAAGGCCCGTCCCTGCTCTGACTTGATGGGACCAGCTTTGGAGTCTTTGATGTCAGAGGCCTTGAAAGCCCCATTTCACAGATGAGCCAGCTTTGCATAAATAAACAAAGTGACCTCTGAACTGGAGCCTGAGACCTGAGCACACTTCAAAGCCCTGGGGGAGGCGCTGGGGGAGCAGTGGGGAATGAAGCGATCAGCATCCATCATTAAGGCAGCCCCCACTCTACACCGCTGCTGAACAAGGGGTGTAAATAAAAGGAGGGAGGAAAGTGGGGAGGGAGTGAAATGAGGGGGAAAGTGATGTAATCCAGTCAGGCTTGAACAATTATAATGAGGCCTTCTCCTTCTCCCATGGATGAATGGAAGAAATCTCTCTGAACTCCAGCTTTAGGAGCTGACTCTCGCTTACCCAGACGCATCATATTTGCACATCATATTTGCTCCTCAATGTCCTTCCCTGCTGCAGAAGTCTAGGGAGTGACCAAACCCAAGTTTCTTGTGGGAGGTGGGTCTTGGGCCCTTCTAGGAGTTAAATCAGAATTTGATCTGTTGAGCCCAACCAGAAAAACTTGGACCATAAACTTCAAACAGGAAAAGACTGGACTTATTTTTCAGCAGTCTTGAAGGTGCAGTAGATGGTGGATAAACACACACAAAAGCAAGAGCAATCTTTAAAAGTAGATCTCTGCAGTTTGTCTCAGATGCATTCAGGTTTTCCTGTAATACTTGCTGGAATTTAAAGGGAAACACAAGGCAAAGATCACTCTGTACTTTGTTTTAGGGAGTCTTCTGCTATCCTGAATGGTTTATCTGATGCCCAGATGAATGGTCCATGAGGTACATGTGTAGGAAGGCAGCAACAACTTTATCTCTGGGATATTACAGGGATTAAGGCACTTGCTTTCCCCAGATCTCCTTAATGTGGATTAACACTCCAGGTTTCATTAGAGTTTCAGCTGGTATTAACCCTCAATGGCCAGGGAAAAACAGCCCAACCCACTGGCTAGCACAAATGCCATCTGAGAGCTACCACTGCCAGCTGACAGGGTTTTATTGCCCATCTTGTGATATTTGGGATATTTCTGGAGGACCTTGAACATGATCTTGACCTTGAAGTCATTAATTTAAAATATAGGGGAGTTTTTGTTACTGAATAACAACTCTTAACATCTGTGATTCTGAAGAAGAACTCTGTGCAAATACACTCTAAAATCCTGGGCAAAAAGGAGCAAAACATTCTCTTTTGATATCTTGTGATTTTTCAGCTTGTTTTGTGTTTTTTGCAAGGCCTGAACTATGGCTTCAGGACCCTTGAGACAGGTGAATTCCAAGGGTGACTTGAAATCATTAAGATTCAGATGCAAAGTCTTCATTTTGACTAATTCTGAATTTTTTACCATCACTGAGGTCTAATTTAGCAAGTCTCCACTCTGAACCCTCTTTTCTGCCAGAGCCAGACAGGACCAAACTCCAATGAACTCGTCCCACTAACACAAACCAGGCATAAATCATAGATACTATTTTGAAAGTTTTTCGTAGATCGTCCATTAACCCTCCATCTCATGCTCACCATTCCTTAACCTGCCTATACTAACAGTGTCACCTACTGCATTAACAGTGCTAATGTCATGAAAAGACAAGAAATGTGTTTAGAGTTTATTTGGAAGTGCTCAGTGAAAGCAAAGGTATCAGGAATATTTGGAGATAAGAAAAAAGACCTCACAGAGGAACCCCCTCTCCTTGGGTCCAGTTGGACAAAGCCCCTCAAGATGGAAAAGCAGAAACCTGCTCAGAGGAGTGCATAGCCAAGGAACACTGCTTTTCTCAACCTCCCCCCTGCCAAAATAAAACCAAACAACCCACAATAAAACCAACACGAAGTAAAACGTTACTGGCAGAGAATTTCTCTCTGTGACAGCCACTGAAGACTTTACTACCTACTGCCTTTGACTGCAGTTGGGCCAAAAATAACCAGAGGTATTAAAACTGGTATTTCCTGACAATAAAAATAAAAAAGTATGTGTTGGTGGCTTTTTTGGTATTTTCAGCTCTGGCTATTTTCATGAGAATTTCCATGCAAAAATTTTCGTGGATTTCACTTCAGGCCCAGCACCGGGAATCTCTTGGTAAACAGGATGCTTTGCAAAAGGAACATTTGCAGGCTACCTGCCTCCTGAAACACTGGAGAGGCTCCACAGTCAACAGACAAAAGCCTTGGCTGGGTAATGAAGAAACGAGGCATCTGTCCAGAGCTGCATCAGTAACTCACATTTTTAAGTTGTGATGATGTACAGGCCCATTGTATTACCTGTCAGTGACACAGCTCTGAATTGGTGGTTATTGCTGCATCCCACATTTCAACAACAGGTGAACATAATCAGAGATGACAGCTTTAAGACCAAGGAAGACTTAACTCTCCTCCACAGAATGAGAAAAAGGAGGACTATGGGGTAGCACAGACATATGAAAAAGAGTTTATTTTACAGGCTGGTAACAGTTGAGCTCCAACAGCACAGACAAACCAATCCTACTGCTATGGAGAGTTTCAGCAGCCCTGAGAGAATCTTTCACTGCTGTGCATAAGCTGCTGCCAGCACCTGGACTAAATCTTTTACTTCCAGTTCCTCCATAATACTGCAATCTCTGCTGGGACACCAACATGGACATATCCCTGTTCTGTACTCTTGCATAAAGAATGCTGGGGTTTACTGCTTGAGCGTGATTTAAAAACTTTGGTATGGAAAGGGATAACGTATTTCCTTGGAGAGATAATTGTCTAAGGTGGAGAGGTGGAACTTCAGAAAAGTGGGGTATTTTAAGAGAATAAAGGGATTAATACATAAAAACCTGGGATAAAAAATGAAAGCCTTTAAACTGAACATATGTGAAAGCCTCCCAAGAGGGGCATCTGCTTGACTATGGAATAGTCACTCAGAAGAAGAGACAGAATTTCTATTTCATAGAGTCACAGAATGATTTGAGTCCAACTACAAACCTAACACTGCCAAGTCCTTCTAAACCATGTCCCTAAGGGCCACATCTACATGTCTTTTAAATATCTCCAGGGATGGTGATTCAACTTTGGGCAGCCTGTTCCAATGCCTGACAAACCTTTCCATGAAGAAGTTTTTCCTAATATCCAATCTAAACCTCCCCTAGCGCAACCTGAGGCCATTTCCTCTCATCCTGTCCTTGTTACCTGGGAGAAGAGCCCAACCTGGCTACATCCTCCTGTCAGGGAGTAGTAGGGACCTAGACGGTTTCCCCCGAGCCTCCTTTTCTCCAGGTTAAACACTCCCAGCTCCCCCAGCTGCTCCTCATCAGACTTGTACTCCAGACTCTTCCCCAGCTCTGTGCCCTTCTCTGGACATGCTCCAGCTCCTCAATGTCCTTCCTGAAGTGATGGGCCCAAAAGTGACCACAGGATTTGAGATGTGGCCTCACCAGTGCCAAGCACAGGGAGACAATGACTACTCTGGTCCTGCTGGCCACACACTATTGCTGACCCAGGCCAGGATCCCACTGGTCTTGTTGGCCACGTGGGCACACACACTGGCTCATGTTCAGCTGGCTCTCAACCAACACCCCCAGCTCCTTTTCTGCCAGGCAGCTTTCCAGCCTCAAACTTTAGAAGACGTAAAATGATAATGATCTATCTATGGCTGAACTATAGATTTTACAAATCCATTTGCCAAAGTCGGCTCACGTAGTTCTTGAAGAGAGATTTAGTAACTCCTGGAGTACGGTATGATTGATAAGAATGAAAACACACAACAGAAAAGGATGTTAGTGAAAAAGGAGCGCCTGAAGACCATGAAATATTCTCTTCTGGCTGTATCTATACAGAGGAACTCTGGAGTTCTTCTGAGTCCATGTAGGATATGACCTGTGCCTGCCATGTTCCTCTTTCTCCTCCCCTTCTCTGTGCTTGCAACTCTGTCTCTGGTTCAGATCTGCACCTAGTTTATAACCTTCTTCCCCTCCTTCCCCAACCACTTTCCATAATGCTGTGGAGGGAGAAGCCTTCCTGAAAGTGCAGCTCTTCCTTGCTCCTTGTGGTCTATCACTGCCCACAGAGCTCACAAAGTCATCTGAGACACATTCTCAGTCGCGGCTCCATCTGCATATGGGGATGCTCCAGCTCCTGCTGTAACCACACAAAGAACCACAAGGAGAAACAGCTGGAGCTTTTCACTCAACCACTGCAATTCCCGGGGCTGCCATTACAACAATTACATTACAAAGGCAATCACAGCCCTTCCGCCATGCTGACTCCTCCAGACACCAGGACCTCCCGCCTGACTTCAGGTCTCCATTCCACAAGGGGCAAGAAAACAATTCTTCCTCCTTTGTTGTTGTTGAGGTTGCTTTTTTTATCAGCATGCTCCAGCACACACAGACAGCAGCCCCGAGAGCTCTGTACCACAGGCACCAGTCTGCGGTCACAGTCTTGATCTGCTACTGCAGGGGATGAAAGGGAGAAGAAATCAGAGAACAAGATGAGTGGTTAGGCTTCTGCCTTGTCACCAGCACTTTCTGAGCATGAAATAGCAGCCCCCAAAAGACAGCAATTACCAGCCAGCTGTTCCAGACCCAGAACAAATTGGTAATGTTTTCCAGTATTTTTTAATGTTACTCTGATAGCATCAAGGCTTTCTTAGAGACAGGGTCCCAGTATATTAGAGGCTGTTTACAGATAGGACAGAAGACAGACCCTGTTTAAAGAGTTTACTGCCTGGGTAGGGCAGACACGGAGTGGATGTCACACATATTAATGTTTCTTGAAAAACATATTTTTAGCATCCACCCATTTTGGCCTGGTGGGGGAATGATGGGGGTCTTGTACTTTTATAGAGTTGAGAAGAAAAGCTTCATATATAACACCAATCAGCCAATCTGAATTATAACCATTTCACTGCAGTTGTTATTTATAGTAATAAATCACTAGTTACTTACAGAAAGTTTATAAATACTGGGAAGAATTCTGTGATTTTAAGTGTTATCTGACAAATAAGTTTAAACAATCTTTACTTTAGAAACCTAACTGTAGTGTCCAAGTCCAGAGTGAGAATGAAAAAGAAGGTCAGGGTGATACCCACCTCTCTTCCCTGACTGCAGAAGAGATGGTGGCTACATACAGTGGGTGCCAAAAACGAGGTGGTATGAACACTCCACCCAAAAATACAGGCCAAAATTCCATCTTCAACAATCCTAAATTGCTTAGGGTTGGGGGAGGGAGGCATGCCACTGAAAGGACTAATGCAAGGCTAATGATAAGAAGAAGATTACAGCAGAGCTGAGGATAAACTGATAAGACCTGGCTCCAAGCCTTATATTTTAACCACTACACAGCTGCTGTCCCCCATAAAATTTTACCTCTATCACTCCCCTCCCGGCTAGCACTGATCAATGTTTATTATTTTCTTCACCAAAATGTGTAGAAACATCATTGACACAGGTTCTATCACCCTGAAAATTCACATGGCCAAAAGAGGCCAGCATGAAGAGATTTCCAGAGGGGCTGGAAGGAAAAGAGAGGTCACACATGTCAGTGACTGAGTACAGGCATTATTTTTGGATGGCATTTATAATCAAACAAAAATAATCAATTGTACAGTCCTGTCCCTTCCAAACACTGAGATAATTCCTTCGTGTGGAATTACCCAATCCATCACGATGAACTGGGAATTGTAGTACCAGGCTTTACAGCCAGAAATGTGGATCCAGCTGTTTCTTCCACACCAGTATGAAAACTATTGAAACATTCTTTATGGGCTTACATATTTCACAGTCTTCTGGTAGAAAAGTAAAAATACCTCCTATGGAAGAAAAGGAAACATCCTCTGACAATTACCAAATGAAGCAAACTCTCAGAGAGGACTGCTGCTCAACATCTTTAACGGGAAAAGTGTGTCTGCTTGAGGTGAAAAATCACGCCTCATCAAGATAGGCCATTAGCCTATTATGGTTTAACTTTGATTCCAAGAAATAACAGCACCTATAAGTGGTAAAAGTGCCAAGACATTAACAGAGGATGATAGCTTTCTACTGGACATTTCAGAGCATATAATAGCATAGGTGTCTAAGATGTTCATTATGTTCAGTGAGGCACAAGATACTGTTAGGGAATCCTTCCTCTCACATTTCAGAAGAGAACTATTTCAGAAAACAGTCCATACATGTAATAAACATGAATTTTAATATGTCACTGGTCAGCCCCTCATCAGTCATCAACCCATGACTTTATACTCAAATAATCTTTTGATAAATGGACTTCCTGAAAGACAGAAAAAACAAGACATTTGAAAGGGCAGAGAGAAAAAACAATTGTTAGATTTTTAAACTAAGATTTATCTTTTATAAACAAACTGATATGCAGCTGTGTAACAGCAATATGGTAGTGGTGTAATCTCTCTGACCACTTTATAGCATGACAATAAGCTAAAGAAATTGAGATTTTGGGGTCATGAAAGACAGAAAGTAGCCTTGGTGTCTGATGATATCAAGACCTGCAACATTGCCCCAATATGCTGTTAAATACATAACTTTATTAATGAAGTGCCATTAATCTTCATTAATGTTCAATGAATGATACATATATCTCTAGGTCATTGTCAGACTAATAATAAGCAGGTTTAAGTAGCAAAATGTTACCATTTTCACAATTCTGTCCAAGAACAACTCTGGACAAGTGGCAATTTTGTTGGCTCCCAAAACAAACTCAGTACTTGGCACTCCACCTAACGTGAGGATTACAGTATATTACACAGGATAATGCTGGCCTGTGTCTCGCCAAAATTAAACCTAACCTAATTACATGGAGTAAATTATAGCTTTCCATGTGGGGTAAAACACAAATTGTAAAAATGGTTGCTCCACAATTAACTATATAATCCCAATGCTGTCATTAGAAATTTCTAAAACATGCTTCAAAACAATGACTAGCGTAGTACACTCATTCCTGTGGGATGGAATTAAATTCCTTCATGTGATTTTACATTTTTTTTAATGCCTGTCCTAGCACATGACCAGCAGCCTATAAGAACAACCACCATCTTAGGATCAGAAAGGACCATAGACAGAAGCTACCTAAGAAAATATAGAATCATAAAATCATAGGATAGCCTGGGTTGAAAGAGGCCTTTCAAGGTCATCTAAAAACATATGAAACTCAAGATTATTTTAGGTAGAGTTCAACAGATTATGAGTGCTCAGTAGCAAAGTTACTGCATTTTTTTGAGAGTGAGGGTACAGCTCTCCCCAACACTCAGAATCCTCTACAGTCAGAGACACAACATGTCCCACGTTAATGCACTTCATACCTCGAACCTCATTAAAAGGCTTCACTGAGATGAAGGAGGGACAAGGAGTCTTCATAAACAATATTGGTTTGAAGATAGGAAAATGCATTGAGGAGACAGACTAGGGCTGCAACTGGAATTCAGTGCTTGTCAATGAACCAGAACTACCTAACACCTAACCAGAGTTAGCTGTCACCTAGGACCCTGACCAGATGATCCATAAAAAACTTTTTCCAAGAGGTATTTCACCCTCTGATATTTAGAAGCTAAAGCAGGTACAGTTTATTAGCTTCCTATGCAAGTTACCCCATATGGACTGCTCGTGGAGAACACTGGAAGCCACAATCTGCATCAAGGGGGCAACGGGGAATGTTTAGGTCCTGCATTCAATAAACAGAGAACATCTCAGTATTATCTGTGGAGGGAAAATATTTATTTTTTGACTAGAAAACAGTGTTTTCTCTAACATCTCTAAATATTTACTCTAACAAGCACTGCAGTTTACACACCTCATTTTTTACTGTGATAATGCATATTATTATTAACATACTCATATGAATATTTCATACTGAATGTATTCCACACGCTGTTGGCTATTTTAAACAACAGATGTGAGAGGGATTTAAATGCCAATTTTAAAACTGTGCAGTTGATTGAAATCCTGTGAGCCATTCATAGATTGCCAGATATTCTATTTACATGATTCCTCCCATGTAAAACACTTCAGGGAATACTCTAGACTCTGGCATATGGTTTAGAATGATGATGACTGATGCTGGAGATGCCACACAGACAACAGGACATATTATCTGGTTACATCTGTGTGTAAAATGCTTCGAGATTTTTTGATGGAAGGGGTTATGAATGCGTGAGGCTGAGATGCTGCCTTTATGTCCCTCTAAATCATGCTCAGAGATAACAAGCAGTTAGAGCCCCATCGTGCAAAAACAAGCACTTTTATGAATGCATTTCATTGCATCCATGTGCTGTCGTCCCCCGGGGTAATTATGACTTGTGGGTGAACCTTGAAAAATTGTGGAGGATCGGCTGAAATGGAGAACTCCAATGCCAAAACACATCCAGACCCTGAAAACGGAAACCTTGTGAGAATAGCCTGTGCACAGTCGGATTGCAGCGCACTCAGGGCTCACTCCTCCCTCCTTCCAACACCGGGGAAACCCCTGTCCATGCCACAAATCTGACTGACTTCCACTTCTGCATCTGCAGCCTCACAAATCCCACGGGCCTGAAACTCCCACGCTCTATAGCAGAGGCCCTGCCTGACAGATTACATGCAAATGTTACAAATACATCACAGGCTACGGCAGAGGAATGTTCACAGTGCTGCAGACACACTCAGGGAAAAAAAAGATCCAGCAAGACCCCTTAGTGCAGTCCCCACGGTAATACATCCTGAATGAGGAACTCTATCGTGTGAAAACACTCCTAATAATTCCTTCTGTTTTCATTAATAATATTAAATTTCCTGCTTCTGGGGTATCTTTTGTTTTAACAAGCACAGCTTTTTGTCTCGTCTTCTGAAAGACTGCGCCACTGTAAGTCTATTATTACTATTTATGCTGAAGTCTTTTAAATGGGCCAGGCATCCATATCCAAAATCAGCAATTTGCAAGCCATAATCTCATACCAACCAGATTAACGTGACACCTGAGATGTGTTTTCTTTCAAGACACAGGAGTCTGAATGGCTGAAAGTATCAGAAATGCATGAAAAAATTGTCTTTCTGCTTCAGAAACTTATGAAGTAGATTCTGTGAGTGACCTTTGGTGATCTTTTTCTTCACAAGGAATCAACTAAAATTTGAATCAAACTGTAATAGGCCAATGGTTTGAAATCACTAGGAAAAAAAAAAAGGAGGTGTTTTCTCGCTATCTGAAATACCTCATTCTGGCCCAGAAATAATTAGAGGTGGATAAATTATCTGGCCTACAATTTTCTTTGGCATATTATTTTACTCATGTCTTTCTTCTTCCTCTGCAGGGGGTGCTTGTGGTCATATTGTTCTTTTATTTATGGCTCACAGCCTTTTCAGTGGCAGCACGCACACCCAAGTGCAGGCCCAGAGCGGGAATGCAAATTCCTTGGGAGGTAAATGGGAAGAGAAAAATGTCCCAGACCCTGCCAAACCTTTAAAAGGACGGCAGTTAAACAGGAAGCTATACCCTTAAAACCTAAAACCATGGAAACAATAATGCCTAATTACAATACCATGATTTGTATATTTATGAGCTTTACATATAAGACCTGTGGAAGCCTAATTGGTTCTTTCAAAATTCTGCTATAAAATAGTGCCTGCATTACCCAGCTGATGCATCCCCCAATTTATTTTGCTCAGTGGTGACTTGCTTCCACTCTGAGTCGGTCACTCCCAGGACCGCTCTCTGGCTCAGCTTTCAAGCTGATTTCTCTGACAAGCTGGCAGCAATAAAATAATTCATTCCAGAGGCTGAGAGAATCACCCGCAGCATATACAGCGAGGATCGCCTGGCAGCAGTACAGAGGCCTACGCAATGGGAAGCCTGGGGTAAACCCTGTGCTGGATGCCTGGATGCCACAGGGAGGAGGGAAGGCTTCGGTAATTCGACCAGGAATAAAGGCAGCCTCATGGCAGTGGGATGGGAGGAACGCCAGAGAGGGGCTGCTCCAAAGAGGACACGCTGAAAGGAAAAAGGAGCAACCACGGAGAGGAATATTTTTAATAAAAACAGAATTTCCGTGAGAAGAAGCAACGGGATGAAGCCTGCAATGTGGCGCAGGTCTATGTATCCATGACTGCTTCTGAAGGCACAGGAAAGATAACTGAGGACAAGTCAAACAGCCATGCTTTTGCAATGATTTGATATAGTTTTGTCTGTCTGGAAATGCTGGGAGTCCACAAGCCAGAAAAAAAATAATCCTCATGCTAAATAATATGATGTAGGGAGTCTAGTACCTCTGCAAATCTAAAAAACCACAAAACAGATCTACTTCTGTTCGAAAGAAAAAAGGTAAACTCAGAATGTAGGAAGAGCACAGGGTTTTGGATCACATCTGTGGATGGGGTTTCTATAAGAAAAAATAGGCCTGAGATACTGCATCTCCAGAGCCACTGGATCTCCGGGTGTTCAACGCGATCAGGACTTCCCCGTATCAGTATGACGTGTAATGAACTGCCCAGTATCTCACTGAACAATCACCATCCTGTTGCAAGGAAGTCTGATTACACACCCCTGTGTACTCCCAAGCCAACCCCATCTGGGTAGAGATTAGTCACTGTTTTTTTAGTAAACTCCTGGAGTAAGATCTGCTGTCTGATCCATTTGAGGGCCAGGGACCCCACTGCCTTTAGGCCCTCAAACCTGTATTAGCACAGCCCCAGCTGACTCTCTCATGCTGCACTGGAGTCCCATTGCAAATCAGGGTGATTTGGCAAGTTCCCTTTGAGATAACACAGCAGGAAAAAAAATGTTTGACTGTGTTGGCCTTGCTCTTTGAGCACTCAGAAATTATGCTGTTGGAAAACTATCTCAGCCTCAGCATGAATCTTCCTTAATTTGACTTCTGGCTGGCAGAACCATAATTTGTCAGCATTTCACACGGTGAGAAGTCTCTTCCACAAGGCCTTCTTGTAACAGAGAGAGAGCTGGCCCTTCTGCACAACCCAGCTGGTTCAGCTCAGAGGGCAGATTTCCATTGCTTCCGTCCGAAGTTGCCCACATAAAGTTCACTGATCCTTAAGGATACCCTGGCCTAGGTCACATGCCTGACCTGCAGTTGGGATGGCTCTCCACAGAACCTGCCTGGGAGGTGATGCACCACGTTGCCCCTTCCCAAGCAAAAGGCGATGCAACCACATTGTCAGTCCAGCAGGGATGCAGAACAGGCTTCAAAACATGACATTCAATCCCATATTGAAACCTTTCCGTTGAACTGCCAGGCTGAAGCTGGCAGAGTTTAGGATTATGTTTCCAATTAAGCAGAAAATTGCTTCTATTTAATTTCTAAGCTACATGTTACTCAAGTGACCAGCCATTCCAAAAGAAAACTGCATTGGAAAATTCCCAGAAACTGAGGTGTGGCATTAATTCTGTATAAAGCAGTGCAGAAGGCAGCTGTCTCCTTTCTATAGCATGAGCAGTTAGTTGGTGCCCAGCAGTCTTAAGCAGATTAAATATCACCTTAATTTCAGAAGCCTTCTGCTCTGGCTGTAAAAATGCTACAACTGCAATAATAATACAACCAATTGTAAAACTTCAGTGTTTGGCTTGGATTAATACCACTGCTACTTTATTCCACAGGGAAAGTAGTGCAGTGAGTCTTACGTGTTATCTCCTCCAGATGAGAAGCGTTAATTACCCAATATTCATCACAGCAATTGTGGTTTTGCTTGCTCAGTGAAAAAAATTCTGTTTTCTGCTTTATAAACAATGGGTTAATCTTATCAAGAGGAAAAAATACCTCTGAAAGCAGATTTTTTTTTCCATTAGCCTTTTTGAAGAAGGAAAAAAAGTAAAAAAGCATTTTTGGTTAATAATTGGAAAAAGGTTAAATAGCTAATTTGGGGACAGTAAAGCTGCAGAACATACACCTATCTCCATAGGTAAACACACTATTGTGGCACACTGGGTTGTGCCCTGATTGTTGTTCAGGGCACATCTCAGAAGAGGCCTTCAGGAGCTGTTATCTCAAAGCTATCAAAGCCTCTTCCTTGCCCTTAAAGGGGAGATGTGGAGCAGACAGCACAGCCCCAGCCAGGCTCTAGGCTCTCCTCCGCCACTGGAGAGGGGACCTTCCCTGCTGATGGCCCAGGACCTCCTCTGTGAACCCGGCAGCGAGGGGTTCCCACCAACTGGGAGCAACATGAGGACAAACAGAGCCAAATTGTGAGCCTCTCTGGTACAGGCAGGGATGCAGAGAGAGAGAAGCGTGTTGTTTTAGTGTGTATAACTCACTTAAATTTACCATGCAGTTTCAGCTTCCAATCCCATATTTCCTGTCCTAATCTCATACACAATGTGGGTTTTGTGCTGTTAAACAGTTTCTCTGTGGTTGCTCCACAGCAATGGGCAAATTGATTCATGTATGAAAGGCCAGACTTTGCTTTCAGACATGTTCAGTGTTTCCACTGGTCTGAAATGGGAGTAGCTGGTGTGTCCAGGAACAACTGGTGGAGGGTAAGGCACAGGTATAAGGCTCAGAGAGCTGATTGCTTCTCAGTTCTCCCTGTTGCCTCTGCATGAAAATGAGGAAGATATTTACTCCTCTTACTGCTTCAAATTTTTACTCATAGTAATAATAATTCTGCCTTTTCTTCTCCCATATTCTCTGGGTGAGGACTGCACAACTGTTCACAACCATTTGTGCAGCCC
Source organism: Edolisoma coerulescens (assembly GCA_013397115.1). Classification (NCBI taxonomy): domain Eukaryota; kingdom Metazoa; phylum Chordata; class Aves; order Passeriformes; family Campephagidae; genus Edolisoma; species Edolisoma coerulescens. Next base: position 1,206,324 of record VWZW01004129.1, read on the forward strand.
TCTACAAGGAGCTAGAAAAAAGAGCAACTTCTTTAGAGGAAAGGCTCAATACAAACTCCTTTTAATAACCTGTACAGCATGGCAGCAACATTATACAACTATCACAGGCCTGATCAAAGGACACTAAAGCCAATTAAAATGTTTCATTGGCTTCAAAATAGAATGGATGAAGAATATTAATGTTTAAGGATGGATGTGAACAACACTGAAAGACCCAATAACCTGAAAGTGGTGTCCAATGGCATCTCCCTGAAGGGCTGAACTGCTCTCCATCATGTATTAAGGGATTATATCAAGACTGAAGCAATGCCACAAAAAAAGGGAAAAAAAAAAAAGCCATGGAAAGCACAAGTTGTAAAAGGTCCCAGGAAAAGGAACAATACAAATTACTAAGGAAAAAAGCCTGGATAGAATTACCACCTTCACCCTTCAAAGCTGTTGCCTGAAACCAAATCTAAATCACACCTTTGCTGCACAGGGGTATTGCTGGATGGGAAGGTGAAACACCTCGTGAGCAGCTGCAGTGCAAACAGCAGCAGGGAAAGATGTAAACCCATCTGCTTAGTAACATGTTTGCCTTAGGACAACATATGTTGTGTAGGTTATTTGTGTGAGTTCTTTGATACCTGATTTGATCTACACCTTGGGGTATGTTTTTGAGTTTAACAACTAGTAGGCCTTATGATAAATCCTGATCCGTACATGCAGTCAATTGGCCCACAGGCAATTTGCGCCGGAATTCAGGGAACATTGCTTTAAAAGGAATCTAGTTTTTCTAGATATGTCATGGCTTGTCTGCACACAGTGGATAAGCAGACCCAGGTTTGTGCTTCTGTCACCAAACCAAAGGACAAGCTTCCAGCATCATCCACCAAATCAGAGAGCACACAAACACCATGTGCCACTGGGAAAGGGACTACCCCACGTCAGATAAACACCACCTGGCCCCACGTGCTTCTCTGTGCTTGTGATTTCTTAAAACATCCTTGCCGTGTCCAAAACGCATATTTTTCAGGAGCCTATCCAACCCTTCCTGCCTTCTAGAGCTGGAGGAGTGTCAAGTGCTTTGTGTTCAGCAACAGTTTTCCTGTTGGAATGGTGGATAGTGTGAGGCCACTCCAGCACGGGCAATTCACCTGATAAAAGAGTGCAATAAATAAAATCCTGCACTAGGGACAAGGAGGCAAGGTTCCACTGGGAACAGACGAAATGCTGTTAGATTGCAACTGAGCAAGCACCAACTAGGGAGAATTTAATTATTTAAACAGCCTTACTCCATGCAAGGAGAGGGACTGGACTCCCAGTGTAACACCTCCCACCTTTGCCATTTCCATAGGGTGAAAGGAAAGTTGAAGGGTTGCCTTTTCCAGCAAAATCACTGCATTTCACTGCGGGTCTCAGGTGCTGGGTTTTTTAATCATACATTCTCAAGATCTAAGAGCAGGAACTGGTTATTAAAATGGCAGCAGCCACGAGTGAACACAGTTGACAAGTGTAGCCAGGGAGGGTGCAGAGAGCTGGCTTTTATGTCATACATTACTGCTTCTGAGCAAGGAAAGCGGAACTGGCAATAAATTAAAATGAAAAGGAACATGCTGATCAAACTCTCAAATTGTCATCAAGAAGGAACTGATTTAACCATCTGCAGTGCAGTGCATTGTGACACAGGAGCTTTGCCCCATGAAAAGCAAAGGAAATGCTCTTGGAAAATGAGCTAAATGCCTCATAACTCACAGAACATAAAAGCAGGGACACATGTAGTGTAAAGTCATAGCTAAGAATGTTTTCAGCAGCAAATCCAGGCCCATGAATAGCAGGACAGAATACAGGTTTCTTCCTATGCCTCAATTGTTATATAAATATATATAATCCTCAGCATGAGAAGTCGGTACCCGCCTCCTTCACTCCTGTCTAGCCAAGCTCAGAGCCAAGTGAATGCTCAGAGAGAAGTGGGGCATCAGTGAGAAATCAGCTACACAAAGACTTGCCTTAAATCCTCTGGGATAATTTAGCAGGTCTAAAGGCTCTGATTCACAGTTCAGGCAAGGTAAGATTAGACAAATTCTCCACAAGCCAAAAAATAGCAGAAGAAAGCAAAAGAAACCAAAAGCCAGTGCAGTTGCTCTAGAGGAAAGGCTGTTTGTTGTACTGGCTGCCTGCAAAAGCAGCCCCTTGCTCCGAAAATTGTTGGCAAATAACTTTCTAATACTGCAGAAAGGATTATTCTCTATTACTGCAGAAAGCATTGGCAAGGTGAACAAGTTCAAGACAAACCTTCGACCCCCAGAACTCCTCACTTCTATTATAATAACTTCTTATCTTTCAAGAGGTTCTGCCCAGATCGAGATAACCCTGGATTCTGAGAAAATTCAAAGCTATCTAAAAAATGGGGCAGGTCAGACCTGCCTGCCTGTATCAGACTTACAGCACCACCAGCAATTAACTGCCACTGCAGATTAAACACCTCTTGCAGTTTTTCTCTCCAGAGCTCTGCACATGGTGGGCTTCCTCTGCACGAGTGTCTATTAGCACAACATGCAGAGAGTGCTGCGGCAGAAAAGCGGAAGGATTATGCTACAAACAGCTCAGTAGCCTTCAAAAGCCTTCACTATGTTAATAGCCTTTAAAGTGACATTTCAGAGCACCAGTGGCACCTGGTCCAGCTGCTCGCGGCTCCGCTTCCATCTAAACCCCTCTCTGCTCATCTGCCACCCCACGGGCCAAGGTGAGGAGGGCTTGTGCCTGCCTACTCAGTGCTAAAATTTATTGGTTAGGCAAGAGGAGAGGACACAGGATTCTCCTTCGGTTTCTTGTGCACATTCTCCTCTACAGCTGCTGAACGTAACTTTAGCAAACATCAAGGAGAACAGGAGGCTTTACTGAATTAAAATATTTAACATACTGGCTAGTCATCGTTCCCTTTGAAACCAATACCCATCTGGGATTTGACTTCATGAAGACTGTTACAGTCTTTCCATGCCATGTCCCAAAAAAGTTCAGAAGGGAAGCACATTGTTGTATACTTTATGTAGGCCCACAGAAAGATTTGGTTTGGAGTGCACATGGACACAAAAGCTTTTTATCTCCAGGGACCTAACCTTTGATAACTGTCATTGCAAGCATTTTATTTTGCTCACTTAAGTAGCGCTATCAATAACTGCCTTTTGCTCTGAAGGCAAACGTGGTCTGCTTTTCCAAGCAAATGAAAACAAATTAAAGACTTAAAACACCTATCAGTTGTTCACCTCAGCAATTTGATCGCTATCTTATTTTTTTTTTAAAATTTATTTCCAGAAGATCCTTCAGGCCAGATAACAGTCACTCACTGCCTGCAACGCTGCACTGCAGTCCACAGCGTGTGTATTTTTTGAGAGCTTCAGTGAAATATGAGCAAGAAGCACAGATTAGAATCTGGCCTGGAATTACGGTTTGAACTCTGCAAAAACGGATACAGCAGGTCAAGTTCTCCTCTCAGTTACACCAGAGCAGCATTCCAACAAAGAACAGAAAATCCATGTTTTTTGCCCTCATTTTTCAGGTTATTTATACAACCTAGAATGATGAGGGAGGTTAGAAGGATTACAATTACTTGTAAGAAATCCGTGGCAAACTGCATGTGTATGGCTCACTGGTGCATCAGCTGAACGCTTGACTGAAGAATATAAAAGTGAGTCTCCGTCATTTGGAAGAAGGCAGGTAGGTGTTACTGCCTTGCAAGCCCTATGCCTCTCTGTGGCAATTTCTGGAGCCTGAATGAGTGTAAAGACAGCCTTCCACGCAGCAGAAATTTAGCTGCAGCAGCACAGAGCCCAGCAGGGTGATTTTACTCAAATACTCAAGATTCTTCAGTTATTCTGATTTACTCCCCCTAACAGTATGATAACACACAGAGACTTCCACACCACCAGGGCTAGGTGGATGCTGTTCCCCACGAGATCTGGTCTAATTGCACCTGTCAACACTGAAGACAGTTGTAGATGCACACTCAAAAAAACCAGCGAGGGCATTTTGACATTTACCTTTAAATGGAAAGAACTGAACAATAAACACAGTGGTACACATAACCCTGTGTGCAGCCTGGGGAGTGCTCAAGGGGCAGCAGTGCAAGGCATTTCTGATGTGCACTTGGTACAAACAGCATTTGGGGCCACAAACACATGAGGACATAAAAGGGTGCAAGTGAGTTCCATGTGAGAAAGGGAACAGGGCTTGGGCACCTCTGGTGCTGTTCCACTGGAGTTATTGGAGACACAGCACTTACTGGCCCTGCTTCTCCACTTGCTTACAGTGGGGACACATCGGGGATAAATTTCATCCTGTGATTCCAAGCAGCTGGCCAAAACCATAAAGCTGCAATATGTAAACTTGCTCAGACTTGTTTTTTTCCCCTTGCCCCCCCAAAAGGTAATAACTCCCCCTCACAGAGACATATGCACATTGTTCAGAAATATTAGCCATTTCTCCCCTGCTCCAGCTCTGGTAAGTCAGGTAATTGAAGCTTCAAAGGAGAATCACAGTTTAATGGAGCTGTGCTTGCCAAAGAAGACAAAGGACTTTGATTAGATTTCTTCCAGCTTATTTACATGACTTATCTTTTTGTAAATTCAACTTCCTTCCAAAGTTGATAATGAGATGCCTTGGAAAAAAGACAGAAATGGAATGGTTTGTTTTGTCACAAGACAAGTGATTATTTTTGTGATAGACTATGTCTGGTGTAAAGTTCAAAAACAATGGAAGTAATAGTCTTTAGGCAAAACACATAACTGTTCCTGATAACAGTCTGCAAGGAAAAAATGGCAATTTTCAGAATTCTGCATAATAGCATGGACAAATAACCTTCCAGGAGCAGCTGTCATGGTTAATTTCTGCTCTAAGATATAAAAACAGGGATGGCTTTTTGATTAGATGTTATTCATAACTTTTTTTTTTGCATTTAATTTCTTTTGCCTGAGTAGAGAATGGACATTTCCGAGACAGGAAAGGACCATTAACATACTAGATTAAAATATTTCCATGCATTTCAGCCCCTGTCATTCTGACTTGGACACAAATCAATCCAATTTCTCCACCGTGGAGTCCTCAGAAAAATCACAGGCATGCTGATATTTTCCTAAACTGGCCTCTAAAGTGTGGCAATGAGCCTTGTAAACATTTGAGATTTCAGTGAAGGAAAAAGAGAGTAATTGCGTAATTTGAAATTATGATGGAAGTTATTTTCTAGGTAATAAGTGATAAAAAAATAGACAAGGTGATTTGCCCTGATTTCCTGTTCAGCAGCTGGAATGCATGGGGAAGATTTACCCAAAAGAACAGAAGGATGGGGGCAGATGATCAGAAAAAGGATGGAGCAAAGCATCCTCCTCTGCAGGGAGTCAGCTTCAACACTTAAACTAACTGCCTCTTTATGGTTTGCATAAAACCCTGACAATTAAGTACTCAACCAGGGTGTTTGAGAATTTAATCTGGGGGTCTACCCAAGTGAATTTATCCCAATTAACTACCGCAGTTAAATCATGCCTTAGCTGGGCCTAAATTCACTTGAGAAGCACTCAGTTCTGGCCCCAAGCTTTTCCAATACATACATCAGCAAAGGAGAGGCTTGTATGCTTGCGTTTCGCAAAAAAAGAAAAAAAAAAGAAAAAAAAATATATCCCATGTCATTAAATTAAAACAACATTAAAGCAAAACTATGCGTGCAATAATTAAACAAAAATAAAAACCTCCAGCATACTTGAGCAGCAAATCTATAAATAGTTTCCAAAGAGATTCTCAACATTTCTAAAAATAAAAGCTGTCATAATAAGAGCATGTTGCAAAAGCAAACCTTGCTGAAAAAAGTTCTGAACCTTGTGTCTGTGAACTAAGAGAAACTAAAGCAAGAATTTTTACAAGTCACTTGACTCAATATTATGGTACATTAACCTTGATTTTTATTACCACTCAGCATTTTTGCTTTTGAACCAGACCAAGCCCCAGAAACACTGAAGAATACACATATGGGGGTGGGGAAGAGAGAAATGGGAGGATTTGGGTTATAATTACTGCAAAAATACGGTATGAGTTCTGTGCTAAAAACCTGAGTGGGCTGTCATTTCATCTGACTGATTGGCTGCACCCTTAATTAAACCCCAGCTTGTCTCCCTACGGGCTGTGAATCAAAACACGACTCCGAGAATCGTGCGGGAGGCACAGCCTGGGATGGGATGTGGGCTCAGCCTCGCTCCATCAAGGCTGGACTCCAGGAGGAAAGTAACTTGCCAGAACATCCATTTAACTGACCACCTCTTATTCAGTGGAATATCACATGTTTGCAAATAAAGTTGCTAAAAATAAAAAGTGTAACTGCTCTGCCTTTGCACTGATGGGAAAGGCAGATGTTGCCTGTAGCTCCTACCCACCACAATTTTATTCTCAATTTATTCACCACCCCCTGTTTTATGGTTCACCCTGCGGTAAGATACTGGAAGTCAGAGCTGCTGATTGCCAGTATGAACCTTGTGCTGGTCTTTACAGTGCCTTGTACCAACAGCCTTTGCTGGAAAACAGTTTGGAAAATATTGGGCAATATTCTCCCGTCATTCCAGTGGAACCACATGAGAGCTCTGAATTAACCTTGGCCAAAAAGGAAGCAAAAAGGGAAACAAAGAAAATGAGTGAAGATAGCATTCCTGATAATCCATTTAATTTACGTGCCTAACTCCTGCCCTCTGACAGAAACAGGCAACCCAGTTGCTAAACAAATGCTTGACCAAAGAATTTGGCACCCGCATTTCTAACCACAGGTCACGGCAAAGGCAAATCATCTTCACTGCCCTGGGCAGCACTGGAAAAGGTCATTTCCCAAAGATGCAGAGCCACAGGGCTGTTCCAAGGGGGTCAGGACACCCCAGAAGCCCTGTGGCAGGGCACGAAAGGCAGCACGGAGTAGGAGCAAAATCAGTTCATCTCAAACTCTTCTTAAGGCAAGTGTGTCTCTCTGCATCCTTCCAGGTACGATTAAGAGCTGCTCGTGTTTGACAGAAGGGGATGCCAGTGGTGTGGCCAGTGTCCTGACCTTTCCAGGCTTTCTCCCATCTTCCTCATTAGGAGTCTACTGATCTCATGATCGTCCCAGAACCATCCCACTTCATAGATTTAAGCCAGGCCAACACGGTGCAGATGCCCTTTCCCACCCTGTGTTTGCATCCCTCCTGGCTCAGACACACCTTTGCATTTGTCTGCAATCAAATGTCAGAGTGTTACCATGGGACTTTTCTAGAATAAATATTTGAATTGTGATTTCTCCTAGTAACAGAGAGCTCCTGCACTGATTTTTGGAAGCTGTTCTCCTATAGTGTGTAAGATCACCAGCAAATGGGAAGGTGCCTTTTGAGGAAGCCAAACAGCCTAGAGCAAACACACTGGCACCCAAAGCTAGGGGCCAACACAGCAACAAATCTGGCCAGATTTCTTTAGTCAAACTGTCATGAGAGTGGTTCAGCTGTGGCTCACCTCGAGTGGAAATGCAGCATATGCTGACTATTTCAGTGATGTGGTGAATGCAGTTAGGGCAGAAATGCAAGCCCAGAGAAACACATGGCTGGGTTTACAGGAGAGGCAAAATGCTCTCATCTCAAATCAGACTCCTTCATCTTCAACACACCTCCATCTATCCAAATATTTTTGAAAAATGCCTAAACTGCCTAATGGTCAGCTGTAAATCGTCTTACCCATAGAAGTGTGCACACCAGTGTGTCTTTACTGGCCTGGAAATCACAGGTGAGTACGCACAGGTGAAAACAAACAGTTGGAAATTTGAAGTTGATTTTTCTTGTATTACTCATTTGTGGTTCTCTCATTAAGCTAGATGATTCAGATGCCTTTCTGTATGCTGGCTGGCATGGTGAGGCAGCGAGACTGGACCTCCAGGCCCACCAAAACTCCCACTGCTCCAGAGGAAATAGCTCTGAGAGCATCTGTGCTTGGAGTTGATTCTGGAAAAACTGTTTTGCTGTCAGTCCCGTGGCAATATCCTTATTCACGAGCTCTCAGTCCAGATGGGAAATAACTGGTGAGCTCAGACCCCTGGAAAGAGGGGTTTCCACTGCAGAACTGATGTTTAACAATGAATTTATGCCAGAATATCTTTTCCAGAATTTCCAAGCAAGGGAAGCGAAGTGGGCTCCCCGGATGGCTCTCTGTGCCAGTGAGACCTGCAGTAATTCTGCATTTGATTGTATCCACCTGAAAGAACAAGAACTGTTTTGACAGCAAAAGGAATTTTCCACAGGAACAGCAGGAGGCAAACCATGGAGCCTGGACTTGCCTGCTATAGTGGCCAGTACTCATCTGAGGTTTCCAGCAAGGATAGAGGGAATTTACCTGCACACAAATTTCACATTTTGGCCCCAAGGGACTATTGATACCAAAAAAACAAAAGCCTTTCTGCCTCCGAAGCAGGAGCATTTCGGAATCAGGGGGAAATCTGAAAGCTCCTAACGAAAGGAAACATTTCTATGGAGAAACTCCTCGGCTCAAGCAAATTAGAAGTGGAAAAATATCAAAGCACTGGAGGGTTTTATGCAACAGTAGCCAAAACCTTGAAAGAAAACATTGTTAAAGGTTCGTTTTTTCTCTTTTCTTTGGGGGGACTGTTTCTTCTGGAGTGGCCTACATTCTCAGGCCTGAATGCTCCCAAATTAATTGCTTTGCGTCCTCTTCCCTCCCCCTATTCCTTTCTTTCTCTCTCTTTAGCCTAGTCCCAAGCCAGTGAAGTCTTGGCTGGGGCTTGTAATGAACTGGCAGAATGATAAAGAGATGCTGGGCTGGAGGGAGGTGGGGGACCCCAAGCCCACTAATAAGACCAGGATCCCCTACTTACGCCGTGCCCCACCGCGGGGAAGCCATTAAAGACCCACAGAATAGAAGAGAAAAGGAAGAAAGTTCTTACAACGAGCCCTCCCCTCCCCGGGCCCTCTCCAGCGCTTTTTGAGAACAGAGCTCTCGACATGGCTAATCCCTCCACCGCTTAATGAACTACAAGCTTCCCTTTCACTCGGACAAAGGTTTCTTTCCTTTCTCGGGCCTAATCGCAGACAAATGGTCCCCCCACCACGATGCCTGTTAAAAACCCATTCCCTTTTTTGAGGCTGCGAGGCAGGAGGAATGCCACTGGCAAGAATAGGTACCCTTGAAATGAGCTCCTTCTGCACTTCTGAGAGAGATAAGTGGGAGATGACATTGGAGCTATAATGGAAAAAATATTTTCACAAGGCAGCATCTGTTGTTTCAGTGGATGCAGCCCCATTTTTGTTCCAGAATGCTTCTGTGCATCTGTCTATATCTTTTCTGTCAGTGAAACAATTACTGCCTGCCCGCCCTCTCTCTGCACACACATACATTACTGGAAGGAATGTTACACGGCTGCACAATAAAGCTGCCAGAGCCTGTGCTGAGTTTTGTACAGACAACAACTTTCTGCAAGGAGCAGTTATTGGTTTCCTTCCCAAATGAAACAGTAGGCATGACTTGTACAATTTCTTAATTCACAATGCATGGGGTGAGCTCAAATATTGTCAGTTCCATACAGGAACAGAAAGATATGCTGTCTAATTATGTACAGAATCCTTGAGCATCCAAATTTTGTTTTGGTACATAAATAATTACCCTTATTGCATGGTAATAAAGTGTTTGCAGCTCTCACTTCGGCTAAGCAACAAAGAAACCAGGCCATTTATTTTAGTTCCTGACCTTCCAAATATAGTACGAATCTTTTGTCTTGGATGTGGTTTTACATGACCATTCAAGGTTGTTTTCTGCAGGTTTACGCCACACACCAGTACTAGACCTGGGAACGTGCCAGGTCTGCCAAGCCTCTCTCCAGAGCTATGTCCCCCGTCTCACACTCTGTGACAAGATATATAGGCTTTAAACAAGTAGGGACTGTTTGAACATCTAATCTGAATTCCCATCTAGTCAGTGCTGCTGTATTTGGCAAAAGCATTTTCCAGGAAGGCTTCCAGAAATAAGTTGAAGACATCAAAAGATGGAAAATCCATGCTTTCCCTCAGCAGTTTGTCCCAGAGGCTTTTCACCTCCACTGCCTGTCTAGATTCTACCTTGCTTTTGTCCGGACTCACCTTTTAGCTCTGCTATCAGCTTATGCCTTTCTTTTCCTAAATTACAGAGCTGTTTAATATCCTGTATCTTCCGCCCATGAAGGGCTTGCAGACTGCAATTAAGTCACCTCTCAATCTTCCTGCTGATAAGGTTTACAGCTGAAGGTCTTTAAATCTCTTCCTTCAAGGCCCTATCTTCATCTTGTCAATGTATTAGAGGCTTTTTGTATAATCCCCATGATACCTCAGTGTGCTTTTTAATGCATGGGCCCTTGGTTGTGTTTAACACTCCTCTGTCTCACCACTGCTGTTCACATGGCAAAGCAACCTCCCAGTCCTAACATTCGAAACCACACTAGATGCACACATCCAGTGTTTCCTTTCCTATTACAAACCATCCCAGCAACAGCAACTGCAGCTTCCTGACAGGCTCCTGTGTATATACCCAGAGCTCTGGAAATGTCACCAGAAGCCCAGAGCCTGTCTGGGAACACACAGATGAATTTTTCCCTTCAGCTCTTGCTCCTGCTCTGCTCTCCTACAACTACACTTCTGCCTGTGCTCTGGATAGACCCAAAAAACACAGAAGCACTCAAGGACAGTAAAAGTAGGACCAGTAACACCTTCAGAGCAGTGCAAGGCGATTCCACATCACTACGTACTGCAGAGGAGAGAGAAGCTGAAACCCACTGGTGTGCTAAGGAGCTCTGTGGCTTTGAGCCCACCTTGAACCACCACATTTATCTAAAACAGGGGTGATGACACACATTTGGATGAATGAGGCTTTAAACTGAACTAGTAACAGCTATACAGAATCAGGGAAATGTGTTTTTGACAGAAGAGGTCTCTTCTAAGGGTATTTCCCACTACAACAACATTGAATTATGGCTCTCTTAGGAGAGGGTCTCCCTCTTCCAGTGGCAGAGCCCCTCTCATATCTGTGTTGCTTCAGTAGCATGGAGCTTATCATCACCAGCTTGCAGCTGAATTCACACTCCAGTCCAGGTGAATCTTTGCCAATGTCTCCAAAGCACACGGGCTATGAGAAATGACAAGCAGTAGTATTTTCAACCACGCATTTCTGACTCTCTGGAGCAGGCTCAGTTTCAAAGGGCTGGATTCTGTTCTTATTTCTCTCAAGCCTGTCTGCCCATTAGTACTTGCAGGGTCAAGCGTGGGAGGAGGGGACTTCTACTCAGAAAACCAAGCAGCTACAAAACAAAAGGAATCCCGTTCAATTATTCCCAGCAAGCGGATTAAGCAATGAAAGCCACGTATGAGTCTTTTGTGTGGTATTTTTGCAATTATGTTCATTTTTCCTACATTACTAATATGCTACTAGAAACCAGACACCATGCCCAATAATATGAAAACAAGGCAAAAGAATAGAGCCAAGAAGGGGAAGAAATAGAGTGGAAAATGCAAAACAGCAAACTATTCCTCTTAGCATTTGTTAAGTATCAGCAAGGGCACATTGTAGCTGGGTCCCCAGACTCAGGCAGCAGTGAACTGAGAGCAAAGCAGCAGATGGTGATGCAGCAGATTAGAAATTGCCAACAATTGCCTGTCTGGAGAGCTTTGCTTGGGATTATGGACTTGATGGTAGAGTAAAAAAACTGTAGTGAGAGTCATCAAAATGTAGGCGTCCTTGAAATGGGAAGGGTCCAGGCTTCATGAAGATTTAATCTGCCTGTGTGTACTCTGCCCTGCCAGCGCTGGCAAAAGCAGATTGAAAGGTTTTGTGAATGTGTTACTACAAAAAGTAACTAGATCATGTTACTGTTGTGAATCAGTGCAGCTGTGCTGGCACCAGCAGATCTGAGTCAAAATGTACTATCTGAGAGTCGGGCTTCAGAGACCAGCGAAAAACTCATGAAAATAACTGTCTTTTAATGGTTTACAAAAGATTGGAAATGAAAAAAAAAATCATAGCCTGTGCGTGTCCTAGAAGGAAAAACTAAAACCAGTTTGCTTTGTTGTGGTTTGGTTTTTTTTTTAAAGACCACTTACATCTCTCACCAAGTAGGACTGAAGCAGCTCTGACAGGTCTTGTAGACCTTCTCTGCCCTTTCATAGAGCCTGGTGTGTGTGCTGAACTCTCCATGTATGCCTCTGGTTTCTGGCCACGAGGATTCAACACTTTTCTCCTCAAGTGTTGATAAAACGACGTACAACATTTGAAGGATGATCATCTATACTGCTGAGTGCTTGAAATAGTGACTGCAGCACAGCAAGGGAGAACAGAGAGCGCTGCAGCACTGTGTAGTGTGTGGTAAGTGTCTAAGAAACTATTTCATTCAGAATTTCATTCACAAGGTCACCCTCATGTTAAATGGTTCTCAATTAAATTCCTGGTAACTACCAGCAGCTACTAGTTTATCAGTGTATCTCTAACTACAAGGTGACAGACAACACGCATAAGCGTGAACTGAAGAGGGCAAAGGCACTGGCTTCCCATTTTACTGGGTATAGCCTTTCCCTTGTATGACCAGAGGTATTTACAGAGCAAAAGTCAGATGAAAGCTTGGGAGATGAGAGCTAATGTATCAGGATGGGCAAATGTGCATATATTTATCCCTGCAGTCCTCCCAAGGACTCCCTGCGCCTTCTGCAGAGGATACAGTTTCTTCACTGGGTGATGTCCAAGCATCAACTTCTCCCGTTGGCTTTAACTAATGAAACACTCTGACAATAAACTGCAGCAAGCCACATGCTGCACCCACCGTGCTGAACCAGTGTGTGCTTTGCACACACATTTTTGAAAGCACATTTTCCTCGATGAGCCTGTAATTTGACTCAGTGGGTCAGCGCAATGTGCACTAGATGAGATGGGAGAGTCCTTCACGGTATCGCTCACATGGCCAAAGATCTGAAGCAAATCTATTAAACACATTATGTTATTCCAGATATTTATCTGTGGAAACAAGATCAGGACCTGGCTTATGATCACAAGAAAAAAGTTCCTTATGACCTTTGTCTTCCAAGAGTGAAGGGGAAAATCTGCCACTTGAACATATATAAGGTTTACTGATATAGATTTCAACCTGGAGCAAAAAAAACCTAATGAGTGGGCCAAATGTTAAATCAAAGTAAGTATTTTACAGTAGTTCAGATTTGGGGTACCAGTTGTCAGTTCAACCACATGTTGACCTCTTTCTATTCCAGCATCTTCCAACCAGAGCAATGCAGGATTTCCAGTCTCTCTTGAGAATGCAAAGCTCCAAATAGCCTTGGAGCTTTACTGCACAATATCGACATATATATACACTTCAGAATTGCACCTTCACCTCAGCATAACACCATTTAGTTTATGAGAAAGTATCTTCATAAAATTATTTTTTAAGAAGTGTGATAGAGAGAAACTTCTCCCGTAAGTGCTGCCCTGCACTCGTGAAGGAAGCCCAGACCCCAGTAAGGGTTGTCTTTGTTGCAGAGGGGTGAAATACCTGTCTAGTTTAGCACTACTGAATGCCATATAGACATAAAAAAGGAGTATGCACATAGAACGGTGTGTGTATTTACATATAATGGTTTCACTTGACACAAACAATTTTCCCTCAGTACAGATGCTCCAAAAGCTGGCATTTTCACGCTGTGTCTGTCAAACAAGTAAGACTTTGCTGGGAAATAAATAACGAACACAGGCTACCCCACACTAAGGACTTTTCCAGTAAGATTGGTGACATGAGCAGCAAGACCTGTCACCACTTGCAGCCATGGGGGACAGTTGGCGAGTCAGATCCTGCCGTGCAGCGTACCCCACCAATGCACACTGGGAGCTGTGGGAAGGGAGTACTCAGAGTTTATTTCCATTTCCATGAGGAATAAACCCTGGCTAGACTGGCCAAGGTAAACACTGGCCTGCCCTCCCACCTGCCACAAAGGTCAGGGCTGGTGGGGCCCAGCCAAGTGCTGGCCGTCATCTGCTGAACGTGTGCCATTCCCCATGCAGACAAGGCTTTTCCAACACACAGCTACAGCCAGGCCTGGCAGATGCTCTTCGCTGGTGATTCCAGGACTTTTGCCTTGGCTTGGCTTCTCCCCTTTGGATGGGAGTCGTCTCTAGCTGCAGACAGGCAGACGCCTGAGAGGGTCTGCCCTGCAGGCAGGATGTGACCCATTGGGGATGACCGAGGGCCCCCTTTTCCACGGCCTCCAAGTCCACGCTCCAGCCCCAGAAAAGGGACAAGGCTGTGGTGCACAAGGGTGCTGGATCTACCTCTCACCATTCAGCAGATGAAGGCATGAAATGTGGTCACTTCATCCACTGCAGAGATTCCAAGGCTACAAACCAGCAGAGCTGGCAAAGTTCTCTTTAAAGCCACTGCTCTTTGTAATGAAGGCAAAAAGAATCTGTTAAATGAAAACCTCAGTTATAATGGTCTTTCTGCATCAAAAGAAAATGTAGTAACTCTGTTGCTTCCACAATAACAGTAGAAAAAGAATCACTTCTCAGGAGACACAAATTAAATATTTGTCTTCTTTTCTGGTAGAAAGGGTGAGGTTTCTCTCATCTGCTGCACAAGTAATTCGTGAGCGCTCCCCTGGTGTAACACTACCCCTCTCTGCCATCAAAGCAGTGTGAGTAGATTCTAATCACTGCCCCTACTTGCTCTGCTTACAGTTCTTGCCTTAGAAGACAGGTCTCTCTTTGGAGATGGATTTTACTGTCAAATCCCTCTTTTCAGTGCCACACCCACAGCACAAGATCACAAAGAAAGGGGATTGTTTAAACACAAAACCACAACTGTTTGATCACAGCAGTGTTATCACTTATAAATGCTGCAGAATCTTTCAAATCTCCAGGTATTTATCTGAAAAAAAATCTGTTCTATGTCTTAAAGACTTTATTCCCTCTTCACCAAAGAGAGTCAAACTCAGAAAATGAGAATGGTCCTTATATACATAACACATCCAGATGTATTATATTGCCCTTTCCATACATTACAGATCTATTCGAAGATTGGCTCAGGCCAAAAGTCAGGATCTAAAAAATCTCAGGTTGTGAAAACACAGGGATCCAACAGAATTAAGGTCAGTTTATAGTAACACATCAATGGGGTACACTGCAGCAGAGAAATTAGGGACCCCTTCCTCCCCTGAACTAGGCATAAATTCTAGGAAAGCCCTTCCTTCAGGCTAAATGGCTTTCTCTCAGTACTTGTGTTATATTTGACACAAGCACTATGCAAACATTTACGTTCATTGAACTAAACAAAGAAAATGGAAAAATTTAGGG
Source organism: Edolisoma coerulescens (assembly GCA_013397115.1). Classification (NCBI taxonomy): domain Eukaryota; kingdom Metazoa; phylum Chordata; class Aves; order Passeriformes; family Campephagidae; genus Edolisoma; species Edolisoma coerulescens. Next base: position 1,221,660 of record VWZW01004129.1, read on the forward strand.
AAGAAATACACAAAATGTCTTGAAATAAATAACTTTATGGCGATAGCCTAGTGACCTTACAAAGATGTATGTTAAAAGTACACAAGAGCAACTACCATGGAGCTCTTGAGAGAGGTTCGAGAACTGAACAAACTGAAAAGTACAGAAAAATGCAGAATTTCAACACCTGAAGGTTTTTGCTGCATTAGTAGAAGCAACTCAATACTTTATTGAGATGACTCACAACATAGTAAGTTGAGTCAGATTGAGTAAAACAACGTATTTTTTTAATCATGCATACTCAAAATGTTGTGGGGATTTTCACAGTATTTTTAGGATAATCAGAGATTTTCTAAATTATTGTATTTATAATATTTTGGAAAATCCATTTTTCCATCAGAAAATGTTGCTGGGAAAAGTTTCCAAACGGGTTTCGTAAACTTTGATGGTTGAGGCAGCAACCATCTTTCTGTTCATTGTACACTGGGTCCTGCTTTGAGCTGTGGCTCTTAGATGTTCCGTTTTTGCCAATATAATTAAATACTAGAAAAAAGACACTCCCACTGCCTTGTTTTGTAACAGCTTTTTTGGTTTTTTGTGGCATATTTCTTTCATCTCCAAGCCATAATTCAATTTTACTTTCATGAAGTTTCTTGCATTGCCAGATAAAGAACTTGTCCTTGGATCATGGAAGAAGCTGGCAAGGCTTACTACCCCTGGCAAAACTTTACTAAACATGGCTCAAATGCCAAATTTACTATGAAAATACACAGAAGAGAAGGCGCACATTGATTTCTTGTACTTTACCAACACACCATCAAATAGGTGGCTAGCAATCCACAGGAAGGGGAACAAGGGATACGTTTTGTGCTGGGCTTCATTCTCATGGCACACACCTACTCCTCCAGGCAAGACAAGTTATTTTCTGGGCCTGGGGGACAGTATTTGACAGTGACTGATCAGGATGAATGGCTGCCGTGCGCCTCCCCAAGCCAGGGAAACACGGTAACGCGCCATCCAGGATTTGTAATTCCGCAGCTTAAAGCACATTAGGAAAACAGCCCGATCGATAAACCCTCAATGAATGCACCAGCACATTACTGCGTTATCGCACGAGTGGAAACAACAAACGTGTCACTGCAGCCATTGTTTGATGTGAAATCATGTGGAACGCCTCATCTGGAGTGCGGCCCGGTCGGCCCCTGTGAAAGCGATCCCCCTCGCGCCATGTTAGCGAACGCCGGGGCGTGAAATCCAACCTCCATCTGCGCTGCCGCAGCCGCACTTTGTGCCCGCTACGTGTCAGCGTCTGTTTTTATTTTCTGGCACCTTGAGCAAGTGTTAGAGACTCTAAATAATAAGTGACATACGGACACTTTGCTGGAAACAAGCACCTGGGCTGGGGCACGGCATTCATTAAAGCCTGATACGCTCACCCTCTGCGCTCTTTTCGGTCCCTTCTTTTCTTTCCCTTACCACACGATTACTCATGTGCCTACTGGCAATGTGAGAAATGGAAAATGTAGCATGCCCCATTGGCCAAACAACTGGACCATGGTTCCAGAAAAACTCTCCTCTGTTATGGTCCCTTTCATCCTTTTTGCACAGCGCACTGAATAAAACCACAGGCACACCTTGGTCAGCTTCCTCATTAGAGAAGATCAGGCACTTATTTTTTCTTCACTGCATCAAAAACAGGGATGCCATACACAGGTGCACACAAGCTAAAAGTGCATGTATGGTCTGCTTTAGAGAAGAAAACAAATTTCAGGAGAAGTTAACTCCATCTCCATGGCTTTATAACATGCTAAAAGCATGAATTTTTGATGCATGTTAAACTGCAGAGAAAATAAGAACAGTGTGCACTATGAATGATGTTTTTGAGACTTGCGAGGGCTCTCTTGTCCTGTGCAACTAACTGCATGACTAGGGAAGGAAAGGAGAAGGCAGACTAGTCAATCATTTCACAAACTTGATGATGTGAACTAGCACTGAAATTTGTATTCTTGTAGAAGAGAAAACAAATTTACCTCGTCAGCTTGACTGGTCTAGTCTATGGCATCCTAGTTTCTAGTACAGAACACACAAACTAAAAGTCTCACAGGCCGCAAATGAAGAACCTAAAGTGGCTTTCACATTTAACTTCAGACTCAAGCTTCTATAGCTGATGAGGCAGCAGAAACAGGAAGATGCAGAAGACTTGTGTTAGATAACTTGTGGGTGATCAGGAAGTTGTCAGCAGTCCCACTCTCCACAGGATTTCCTGAACTGAACACCTACTGTCCTCCACAGAGAAAGCTGTGCCTGTAAGGGTGGAGGGACAGTAATGGCCATGCCACAGTGCACTGGGTTATGCAGGACAAGATAAACATTTCCAGACCATGTGAAGGAGGAAGAGAGACTTACAACTTTCACCTACAGCAAGCTCAGTCCAATGAACTAAGGATGGGACAACCCTGAAGATTTTTCAAGAGCACCTACTTTCACTGGCAGATTATCCTCTGCCATTAACAAAGACAATGATTGCTCCTAAAACTTCTACTCATAACATGTGTGGGTTTAATTTTGGGGGGGTTTTGTTTGTTTAAAAAAAAAAATCTCTCCAGGGATTACTGGAATAATTTCCCTGGGCACCCATGCTGCCTGACCTTCCTGGTGGCAAAAAACTGCCTTGGCTGAAATGATGTGTGAAAGTAATACTAAAACATTAAGATAAAGCATATATACACACACAGATATATATATATAGGTTCCCTGAAAAAGAGGGAGAAGATTAATGATGAAGAATGTCATTAGTCTTTAAAAAACACAGCCTACAAAAAAGTCAAGTTAAAGGAGTGAAACACCAGAGACTCATCAAGCCAAAATCAATAAAGCAGCAGTTAAAAATCCATTTCCAGTTCAGGATAAGCCTGTTGCTGTGTGGGGAAGGAAAAACCATCAGTGGTAGCACAGAAAAGACAGAAGCAAAACCAACTGTGGAGAAAGTATAGCCTGAGGAGAGAGATGACAGAGCATAAACTGCATCACTCAGTGAATAGGTAACCATTCAGCAGCGTGATGCAGGGCACATGTGTGTGAGGATGGAACAGAGCAAAGCTTCAGGCTGTGAGACTCAGAGTTCAAAAGCAGAGACTGTAGGATGAACAGTTCAACTTGAATTCTCAGGCAAAATATGTGGCAAAACCAGCTACAGCATTTTTTAGACACAAGGAGAATCCTACATAGAAGTGGGTAGGTGATCTGGCTGTATACACAATAGTATCTGAGACAGCATCTGGGTCCAGACTCGATGTCATTGCTCAAAAATTAAATGGGAAAAATGAGGAAGAAAAAAAAAAAGAAGTGTAAGAGTAAGCCAAAAACAATTAAGAGAGTAGGAGAAAACACTTGTAAATGTTGAAGTACTCAATACATCTCAATAGCCAGAAAGGAGGTTGAGAAGTGAGTAAAGCCTCCTTAAAAGATAATACTCCATAAGCAGCACATAAAATTGGTGTCTCTGCAGTCTTGGTGAACCAGGCAAAATATCAGGCAATGGCTGGTGGTGGAAGTTAACAAATGGCAAAGGAGCATTTGCAACATCACTCAGCAGCATCTTCATGACCTTGAGTTAAGAGTTTTCCAACCTTCTCCTGGACACATACATAGATGTACAGCTGTAATATGGGACCAAAGAAGCTGACTGTTCTTTCCAGCAAATCTTCTGTGGATTCCTAAACCTGTCATTTTTCATTAACATTAACCTCTGCAGGTAGCAATGTTTAACACTATCTTCTTAAAAAAAAAAAGAGAGAGAGAAAAAAACCCCCCAAAACCAAGCCCTAATATTTCACCATTTTTCAAACAAAGGGAACTAGTGTAGCGTAGGTAGCAATTGTGATGACATCTGAGATTATCCTATAATCCAGTTTCAATCTTCCAGCTGGAGAGTGGAGACTGGATGGTTTGAAATCTGTGAAGCTATTTGATTTTAAAGGCTTAGCAGGCAAATAAAAGACAGTGTAAGCCAATGAAATCAAATTTGCTGTACGATGTGTAGTACGCTGGATCCAGATTTTATATGTGTCCTCTGTGTGCTTACTCTGATATAAACAGTTACAGCAAACCAGAAATATGTGCTGTCTGTGCAAGACAGACTGGAATTCTGTCCTTGCTCATGTCTGATCTGTTCACACAGAAGTCAGCAGGATCAGCCAAAGGAAGAAAAGTTCTCAAGACAGAAGGTATTCAACAACAACAACAACAAAAACCCCTAAAAAATTTGATCATGGAGGAGGAAAGGTCATGGAGAGCAGAGTATGCATCTTTATATTCTTTGTATCACACTGTAGTGTGTGACTAGCTCTTGTCCACTAACTTAATCAGGAAGACATATTTTAGACAGTGACAAGCAGGAACGAATACAGTCAGTCTTGTTTTCACCACAGGATACAGAGATTGGCTTTGGATGTCTTTCTGAAACATTCATTTGCCAGGCAGAATGGGAGCCTGAGGGCAGAAGACTTCAAAAAAGAAAAATACATTTATCCCAGAAGTCATGTAAAACACAGGGCTACACTGTCAGCTAGTGTAAATGAATGTAACTCCACTAATGAGAAGGAGCATCTACAGAGTAAGCCAGAGGAAGATGACAAACTGAAATTGTGCCCTTGGTGACATCTGATCTATTCACAAAAATATGCATGCCTTATGGGGCAAATTTTACTGTCTGTCAAGATTGTTTGGGGAGTGTGGGCAGCTACATCTGCTGGGAGAACCAGGAGGGGCAGGGGGAGTGCTCTGGCATAAAAAGCAAAATTAAACATCTCGAGAAGCAAATTCCCCCCTCAGCTGCACAGAGGACAATTAACCCCTCTGGAGCTCTGCTCCAGATGATCATTGCAATGCCCAGCTCTCACCCTCTTGGAGCGAAACTCCCACTAAAGCCATGCTCTCCTGACACTCTGTTGGCACAAAATGTGAGCAACTTTGCTAAAATAACCATTGTGGCCATTCTACCATAAAGCTGAGCTGTCTGCCAAGGGGAATGCAACTAGAAATAGAGAATTTATCTGTCATGAGTGGCCAGCATGGTCCAGTTCAGAGCAGATTCCTTGTCATTTACACACACAGCTCTGTGTGATTTTAACCTGAGTAGAGTCACTGGTAAGTCAATAGTAACAGAAGGGGCAGGGGGAGGATGATTTATTTTTCCTTCCTGCTGCTGCAGAGCAACCGCATATTTTCCTTGTCAACAGCTGTGGTTCATATACACTGTAGAGATAGGCAGAAAGGGGGAAAACCCCACCCAACAAACAAGATGTAGGACTCCCAGGAATCATTATTACATGCTGAGCATGCCAATATAATGCTATTTGCAGCCTCCTCTCTAGGTCAGCAGAGATTCCAGCACCCTTTGTCCAAAACAGTTGCTCCTCCCCAGGAGCATGTGCAAACCCCCATCCTGCCACGCTGCCAAACATGATGGAGGTTTTAACCAAGTAAGGGTGAACAGGTCTCACTCATGCACCTGGCTGAAATACCTCTGCTCTTCACATCAGACTATCATCAGAGCTGCTGTGTCTGTCCTGCCACCTCGTTGTCATAGTAAATAATCAGTCTGTCCCAATAAAACTAAAAATGGAAATGATCGTGAGGGTGGTAAGGCACAGGAACAGGTTGTCCAGAGAAGCTGTGGATGCCCCATCCCTGGAAGGGCTCAAGGCCAGGTTGGATGGGGCTTGGAGCAACCTGGGATAGTGGAAGGTGTCCCTGTACATGGCAGGGGGCTGGAACGAGATAGCCTTAAGGTGCCTCCCAGTCCAAACCGTTCTATGATTCCAGGATTTTATGAGAATGTCGTTTCAGCTTCCACAGTTCAGCTCCTGAGGGGTAGCTCACCAAGGGCAATCACATCAGCACTGTTCAACCAAAGCCTGGGATTTTAGGTTACCTGAATTCAGCTGAAGATCCACTATCAGCTTACTGATACGAAAACACAAACGCTTTCAGACTCAGCCCTCCTTCAGCTTTGATCTGGGTAGGGCAGCAAATACTGCCAGCTGTCTGAGGGCACTGAACATGAGCACTGACCCGAACCCTCACCCACCATCTGAGACAAACTAAAATCATGTTCAGAGAGGTAGGAAATCCTTGCTTTACTCTAAAAACTGTCTTGTATTATTATGGCACTTTCCAAGAAAGCTGATGCCAGAGTGTCATGATAGAGGCTGTTCACTGAAATGCTGATTAACATTCATGTTGTGATAGTGCCTCAAAAAACCCTCTGCCAGGTCCCCACTGTCTGAAGCACTTTCCCAACTGGCTGAAGCTGGTGAGAACAAGAAATTAATGTAAATTATTTCAAGTTCCAGTGAAATCCAAGTGAACCTATGCTGCTTTACGCTGACTTTTTTTTCTGTAGAGCAGCTCAGCAGAAGTTGAGGTCAGTAGAAAAAGCTAAATTCAATTTTCCACTTTCTTGCTTTAACCAGAGAGACTTCTTAGGGAAAAATAACAGTATCTGAGTGTCCCACAGCAACCATGTTATCCAAGTTTTTCAGTCTGAGATCTCATTTCATGTTTGTAAAACTGGCTCCATGAATGGCTCTTGGAGAAAATCAAGTTACAAATACAAATATATCAGGAACAGATGCAGTCCTGCAGGAAACCATTTTCCAGGTGGAAGAGTAAACAGCTAGAGCACCCAAAATAATTATAATATTCAACTTCATAAATAAATAATATAAAATATTAATTGACAGTCATAGTGGTCCTGCAGCCAGGCTGAAATCTAGCTTCAAACCAAACACTATGGAAAAGCGAGCAGCACTGCTGGCATGCCCACAACACAGGTTGGAAGGAACGCCACAACCACTGACTGACACTTGACTCCTTCCCAACAACCTTCACGAATTGCACAAAACCAACATCTCTCTGCACCCACTCTCCTTCCACTCCCGCTCCCCGGAGAAGAGTGTTGCATCCTCCCATGTGGACTCAGGTTTGATCCTGGCAGCCGCACTGATGAGAACAACAAAACACAAAGAATTCTCCTCTCCTGGGCCAGGCACTGAGCTGTGCCTACGTGTCTGGAGCCAGAGACTTTCCTGCCTGGCTTTCACAATGCCAGCTCCTCTTTTGTTGTGCAGCACGTACAACACAAGGAGCTGCATTTCTGCTTTCATTCCCGAAGAAAGATCACCCACTGAGCAGGACCTCTGGGTGCCTGGGAGGGAATCTCCCTCTTTCACTTGCTGGGGTTTATGAGGGCTGTCTTCCAGTTTGCACAGCAAACATATGTCCTGATCCAAAGATCATTCAAGTCAACAGAAAGGCTCCTCTGGACTTCTATAGGCTTTGGCTCTTGCTTCCCTGGAGAGCAATGAACTGTAGGGCCAAAAATAGGGTCACACAGATGACATGACTCTCAACCCCATCCTCATCCCCCACCTGCTCCTCCAGGTCACAGCTTTGTAGCCACAGGAAGATGTTTACATCATGGTCCTATTGACACAGGTCAGAGTTCAAGGAAGCCCAGTAAATCATGAGTCTAAATAGGGTAGGGCTGGGGCCGGGTGGAGGAGAGAGGGGAAGTAATGAGAGCAGAACCCCTTTGAAGAAGAACAAATGTGAATGTTTACAGTCCCCCTGGTGCATTCTCCCTGTGCTGAAAACATGTTCAGACGCTGGTTGGTTAATCTGCCTTCTGAGAAGTTGTGCTGAATGGCAAGGAGCTTATCCATGCCATCAACAAGATCTCTGCCTCTGCTACTCTGCAAAAATCCCGGTGGCATGGAAGGGAGCCAGTGCATTAGTCCTGTATTTTCATATGTGCTGTATCAAAGAGGCTCAACTATGCATTTTGTATTCCCACAAGGTTGGTGAAACCAGACTTAGTCCTGGCATACAGTGGGATTCTTCTCAAAAAGGAGAAAGGAAAAAAAAAACAGCCCAGTTAGCAAACAAGACAGGGCTTGTTTCTGCACTAAACCACAGTACATAGTTTGACAATGTTTCACAAATCTTCTTCATTTATCGTTAATCTGAAGGCATCTTCTTTTTCCTCAGCAGAGGATGTCAGATCCAGCTCCATTTCTGGAGCTACAACATTTCTGGGTTTCCTATGCAGCCCAGTGGATCTCAGAGATATTCCCACTGTCTGTAATTACTGCACAGTGCATTAGCACTTCACTCTGACACTCACTGATTTCCTCTGCCTCATTAAGACTCCAGGAGTGTCTGATGAGAGCATTTAATTAAAGTGAGTACAAACTGATAACAAGGCCGTGTGATTCTTTTGTCCATCTGTTTGTTGATCAGTGACTAGCAAACTCAAGGGGACAGTAGAGGATAAAATGAGTGGAGGGACAGTAAATAGAGAGAGTCAAAGTCCAGGTGTGGGACATTGACCCAGCAAAATCAAATTTCACGCTGAGATCCACATAGCAAGGGTGGACACACTATTAGAAAAGCTTGACCTTTCTTCCTTTTAAAAACATGTTGTCCACATTTGAAAGACATCTGAAAAGCATTTGCGAGACAGGACAGTGATGTACACACAGGGATAGGTTTCTAAAAGGAGGTGTGACCTGCCTGACGGGCTCCATCCACTTAGCAAACATAATCCAGCCTGTCTTCAGCACAGCCTCTTTCCTGTTGCCTCATCTACACTAGAAACATTATATTGTACTTGCATAGCTTTATTGCCAGACCCTTCCTTGCTCAAACAGGCACAGAAAATTATCATATGGACCAAATCCTGCTATTGCTAGTAAAATTGATTTATTCCAGCTGAGCAGCTGGTCTAAGGTTTCATTTTTTCTGCAAGAAAGTCCCAGCACAGATTCATACAAAGAAAAATGATGCCCAGGTAACAGCAACTCTCAGTTGGCTCTCTGGTCATAGCCTTGGCTGATACCACTGTTATTAGAAGGCTGTTTCAGCAAAGAAACCACGTGGGCAGTCAGCCTCCCACTCCTGCAGCTTTCACTGAAATCTCCAACTTGTCTTCAGCCTTTTTAAACCACAAACATTGCTCCTGATCAAGTTTCTTTATATATTGTAAAGGCAGCTACTGCATTTTGCAGCGGACAGCGGTGGCCTCACTTCGCTGTTCTACAGTCAGACAAATTCCTGCCCGCAGAAGCTAAAAGGCTCCTCTCTTGAGGCAACCACAGAGAAGTCTGTGGGGTGAGACCGGTCCTTCTTACATAACCTGTACATTTAGATGTTGTAGCTGAAGGTCAAAAGAGATCACAGGCACATCCACACTGACCACCACCTACACATTGCCTATATTCTTCATTGGAAATGCAAAATCTTAGTTAACACAGTTTCAGATTGCCAGACAACCACAACAAGCACAACCAGGAAGGCCCAACCACTCACTCCAGACCTTGGTGAAGAACAGCGTCAACTGCCTGAGGGAAGCCCCAGTATTTGCAATATCCCTGACTGCAAACACACAAAGAAAGTATCTTGAGAGATCCCCAAGAAAGCCCGAAAGACAAAAAATTGTTGGCTCCAACTCTGGCAATGAGAAGATCTCGCTATGTGAGAGATACGCAGAAGACAGACATTGAAATCATTCCAATGTCTCAGAAATAGGAGAAGAGACCTCCATTTTGTTGGTACGGTCTACTGGATTGGGCTAGAAAATAGGATAATATGAATTATTCCATGGAAGTAACAATTTTCCTTATGATCTCCTGAATTTTTTTAGGGTAGCTTGTCAATTCTAACAATGTAGAGCCACAGTCATTTCGATGACTGCTGTTTTTGTTATTTATTGTTTACTCTGTAGCTATTGCCTAGAGGAGACACCAACCAGGAGCACAAAGCACAAGGTGACATGGTTATGCAAACAAGTCTGATGTCTGGTTTGCAGGTTTTGAGTTGTTATTATTATCTTGTTGTTAGGTAATTAACCGTAAGATGCAATGGTATCAGTCATCCTTCCTGGCACCTGCCTGGCCACATGAGTGATAAGCACAGCCCACAGTTTTGCTTTTAGTAAGGGACATGCACAGTTCCCTCCTCTGGCTACTTGGAACGAAATACTTCAGTCCTATCTGCATAGGAGAAAAACCTTGTGTTAGCAAACATAATTATCAGCACAACATATGACATAATTTGTCCTTCTGATCAATGATTATTGCTTTAGAAAACACATTAAGTGATTTCAGGTATTTCACAGAAACCCAAGTGAGTGCCATGTTGACATTTTTAACTGTGTTTTGGCTCAGGCCTTCTGGAAAGTCAAGGACGAGCTTATCTCTCTAACAGTAAATTACATAGCCACCTTTACTTTTTCCAAAGCAGTTTGTACCATTTGGTTGTTGAATTCTCTGCTGCTTTCCACTCCATGTATTCTGAGGCTGCTGCAGGTGTTTTTCAGGACCCTCAGTAGGAGACAATCCAGCACAGGTCTGGATGAGCACCCAGCACATGGTGCTGCCCGCTCTGTCGAGAACGAAGTTCACCAGCTGCAGCTGTTCAGACAACTTTCCTAACACCATCCCATGATGCAACGTCTCCTGCTCAGAAATTACTCAGAAATCCCCACTTACAAAACAGGACACAGGAAGAGTGGTTTTTTTAGGACACCCAGGACAGCCTGGCACAACTACAGCTCTGTCAAAATATGTGTCCCTCTGTGGGCATAGAAACACTCCTGCATGGCTGAGTGAAACGACCTGCCATGGTCCAAATAAGCACCAGCTGCAATTTTCTCCATATTTTTAAAATTACATGTGGCTCTCAAGAGCCTGGCAAATTGTCAACACAGCCCCTAGCCTGGTGCAATTTAAGTGTCCTTAATCCAAATGGTATAAAAGGAAACAGTTAGAGAAACTCTGAAAATAAAGGATGATGTTGGGTTGATGGCTTTCTAAATATTTCTTAAAATCCTTGGGGTGCTTTCTGTAGGCTTTTATTTTCAGGCAAAACTTTAAAAGCCTGAGCTGCCATCACTTTCCAGAGGAGCTAGCTGAAAGGCTATATTTAGAAGATCTTGTCAAAAAAGTTTCCTTTAAATCAGGCTGCTTAGTCCTACCTACAAAAAGATGTCATTTTTTACTCATTTGCTTTACTTTTAGCTATTTCCATATGTACACATTTTTTTAAAGGAGAGAGACGACAGAGCTACCTCCTAAACTTAAATTAAACCATCATAAAAAGCCTGCAGAGAAAATGCCAGCTTTGTGACTAGTAAAAACCAACATAGTATTTTCCTGGCACAGTGCAAATGACTGATCCAGGGGTTGTTATCTTTGAAAAATGCTCAAACTATGAAATTCTTGGTTGGTTGGCAGTTACCAAAAGCTTGTGGGCAGAATCTGGCTTATGTGATTTGAGTACTGCTTAGCATCTGTCATGAGAAAGCCTTAGGCTGAGTATTCCTCTTTTGCAGAAATGCCATGGAACTGAAAGAAAACCTGAAAGCACAAGGAAAGAAGTATGTGAACAGAACAGCTAAGACACTACTACAGAAGTATTCCTCAAGTGTCTTTAACCATCACAAATTAATATGATCCTGTCTTCTTGGGGATGATCAGATGACCTCTTTCTGTAAGTCTTTTTCAGCTCTTACATCTATGATTCATCCCTCTTGGGCAAAACATAAAACCAGTGTGCTGATCATCCATCATCGTTAAAAATCTCATTGCAGCTTTTCAAAAAAAGCAAAGGAGTTTGTTCTAGCCAAAATTCCAATTTGCGTAATTACTGTACACAGCATACCTAAAAAACTCCCCTTGGTTTGAATCACAGAAGCATTACTCTAGAATATGTTCTAATCAGAGGAAACAACCTTCATTCTTCATTTTCTTGAAGGCTGTGCAGTCATTTACCCAAAGTCAATATAAAACCCTATTTACACACATTCTGTGTGAGTCTTACTGGGTAAAGCATCACACAGGATACTGGGCAGGGGAAAAATGAGCATTATATGTGGGGCAAGCCATGGGAGTGGAGGAACAAGGACAGAAGAATGTTTTGCATGCTTTGATACGACTTCCTTCTTGCTGCAAAGCTAAAAACCTCCATGGTGAGCATGGGGCACAGCCTTCCCAGGAGATCTCACCCTGTCTTGGTCCCTCATGGATATCAGCTTTTCTGCACCTCTTTTGAGCTGGGTTTGGTCAGAAAGGTCTCACAGGCATTAAACACACAGTTTAAAATGACATTATCTATGGAAGTATTTCCCTATTAAAGTGACTATTTTTTTAGCACAGAAACCAAATTCTCACAGAAAATGCTGGTTCAAACCCTAGAAAAATTTAGAAAAGAAAATTTAGGGTTTGTTCTCAGAATGACCAGTGCTCTAGTCTTCAAGGGCTTGTAGTGTGAGGTGAAGGAGCAACTTTTGCTACAAGCCACCCAGAACTGAGAGAGGAGGTGACCCTCAGATGCAGCCCTGATGCTGCTGACAGCTATGGAAAGGAATATTCAGCCACTGCAGCCCACTCTGACAGCAGAGTGAAGTCTACTGCTGTCCTCACAGCCAGTGAATTCCACAGCACAAACCCAGCCACATCTCCCATATGCTAAACAGGGACATTCACTCCATTTTTAATTATGACAGTATTTCCTCTGTGTTGTTGATAATGAGCCAGCACAGGCTGGGGTCCAGTGCTTTGCATTCTGTACAGACAGTATTTCTGTTTCAGGGAATTCCCAAGGATCACACTGTTGGAGTCTGGGCACTTATGCCAGGGGAATACCACACTCTGCTTCCCTGGGCGCCCACTGTCCTGGCAGTCACAGACAGGAGACTGTGCTGGGCACGTCCATGTCCTGATATCCCATTCCTGAGGCCAGCTTGTAAGACCTTATCTAAGGACATTAACTCAATGACAGTAAGGTGATAATATGGTTATCAGTGATAACACAGATAATTTCATAGCACAATGTCCAGCACAGATTCTAACCTCAAGGACTCCCCAAAAAACAAAAATTCCTAAGGAACAGAAATTATATTTCGTTCATTGTAATAAAGCTATAAAGGCTGTTAAATCCTAAGACCAAACTTCTGCTGCAGAGGGTCAACAAGATTTATGGCACCTTCATTGGACTGCCACACTCCTAAGAGATCCTTCTGGGTGCTTAATTTAACAACAAAAATATGGATGTATGTAAAATAATGTAAAATATTATTGCATGTAGAATAAATCTGGACCAAAAAAATCCCACCAAACCAAAATTCAAATTAAAATGGAGAATTTCCATCATAGTCAGGGTTTAGGTTAGACAGCAGAACGTTCTAAATTGTAAAGAGATGGTATCCTCCACATTTGGTCCAGGTATGTCTGTGGAGGTACCCTCGTCCCATGTATTCTCCTCTTCACACTGAGACATTACAGCTTGATTTAATATACTTCATAAGCCTGTCTGATTGGCAAATTTCAACATATAGGGTCTTCCATATGTTTCAGAGAAGTTTCCTGAGGCACCACTAGATCTTCTAGCTGTGTTCAGGGGCAAACCTAACAGCCACTGTTCTCTATCAGGTATGTGTGCAGCCATGAGTAGTAAGCCAAATCATAAGGTGATACTGAATTTTTGACAGAGTGTCTACCTCAAACTAGCAGAATGAAATTAAAAATGAAAATATTTAGGTTCTATATCAGGAAATAAAAAACCCAAAACCCTCTCGAGAAAAATAATATATCTTATTAAGTTCTGGAAACGAAGCAAAGACTTTTGATTATGGCACCTGGACTTGTAACACAGGGGCTCAGTTTCTAGTTTCTGTACAAACTTCCTTTGGGACTTCAGGCTAGTTCCCTCACTCAGTAAAATGGGACAAGGCCTGTCACTCAGCATTTGTCTGCGTAGTTGATTTACCCTGTAAGATCATAGGGGTGAGGTCTATTCCTGCTACATGTTAGAAAAACGACCAGCACAACATAGCTTTGCTTTCTGTTGGCACCTCTGAGCACTCTGACCTAACTAAGGAATAGTCCCAATGTATTTAAAGCTGCTTGGGAAGAAAAGAAAAAAATTGGCTGAGGGGGACAAGACAGTAATTAAAAAAAAAAAAAGAAAAGACAATTCTGGGGTGGGACAGGCAGCATTCATAGCTGGGAATGGGCAGAAGATTCCTGGGATCTTTCTATCCTGGCAGATCCCCTTTCCTCAATCCCTCAGCAAGGGTCTGTGTTATCACCTGCCCCTTCTTCACCCAGTGGACAGTGATCTGCTGGTCACCATGGGAGAGGTGTGAAAGGACATAAAGAAGATAATTCCATGAACCTTATTCTCCCATGGTGTAAATCCTGGATCCTGAAAAAAATACATGCAAGGTTTTTCCCGCAGATAGAAAGCAGATTTCAAAACTGGGGAATCCAATTCAGCCTTGGCATATTCCCAAGCAAATGGACAACTTGGGATAGACCGAAGCTCAAGGGACAGCACAAGGCAGCTTTTTATCAACACACTTCTGGCCATCACACCACCACACTTCAAACTAAAGGTCTGCAAAAGCCTCCACTTCACAAACCTCTACCAGGTTCTTCCATGTCATACCAAACTGCAAGTGACAGAGAGAGGTAAGTGGAGAGAGAGGGAGGAGAACTAATGCACTGAGGAAATCAAATGCTGTGCACAACTGACACAAGCACTAAATATTTACCTCCATTTAAAAACTTCAGCTATTTTCCTTTTCAGTCCTATCAAATCACCTTCCTAATCACACGCACTTGTTATTTCTCCCCAAGGGCATGAACTCAGCTTGTAAAACATCTACTTGAGGAAAAGCAAAGCGTTGCTGGTGTGCCATGAATTGCTGAAGAAATGCTGCTCAGGGTCTGGCCCAAAGGCAACCTCGAGCCGTGGGCTCACGGCAACACTGCAGGCACGAGTCTGAACATCCCTCCTCTCTCCCTCTGCATCCTCTGATTCAGCCCTAACCTTTCAGACCATCAGAACCCACATTTCACTTATTTCCTAGAACAGGAGAATTCTAATGAAAACCTCAGCTCAGCTGCTTTTACCTGAGCCTTAGATCTGCCACTTGAAATAAAGGGACTACTTTTTCAATTTCTATTACATTATTTTTTGCAAGGAAATTGTTTTAGCAGAAGCCACACAAATGCTGAACCTTTTGCAAGCTGTGAAGATCCACAGGAACTGAAGAAGTTTTCTCCCATGACTGTTGCATTGTTTTACACAAGGAAGGATGACAGGAGGTCAAAAGCAATGCAGGAACAGGAGCCTTTGGCCAACTTTGTGTGCTGAGGACTAGGAAGTCCCACTACAATTTGCTCTGCATTATACAGAGTAATACAGATTCTTTTCAGTGTCCCAAATCCTGCTCCACCTCCTCAACAATGGCACATAGGCCTCAGAGTAAGCAAAAATTGCTTTAAATATTTCACCCTGTGCTCTGGCTAAAGTGTTAAACCAGGCTTCCTTCCACCACTCAAAGCTCACTGAAAAAAAAAGCCCCAACCTCTCTGCAAAGACAAAATCCAGAAAAAAGTCTTTGAATTATCTAAGATCCAAGATAGAAAGAAGCAGAAATAAACTGCTCTGTCTCAAGAACTAGACATAGGAATTAAAAGAAAAATACTTTATAATTGTCTTCCGTAGTTTAAGTGTGACCCTGCACTAATGACGTTCTTAGAAGCCTCATTAAAGAACTGCAAAGTATTATTGTTGCAGCATTAATAGCTCCATTGTTGTAGCATAAATAACTGTGGGAAATAATTCCAGATGTAACGCGGATGGAAAGGAAGAGAGTGCCTCACACTCCTTCAGAACTGTATCTTCAGATGGCTCTTTCCAGCTGAAATTTCCCATTCTGTGTCCCAGAAGTGGAGGTCTGCAGTGCCTTACACACTGGAAATGCTAAAACAAAGCCCACAATGAATAATGGTACTTTTGTTTCAAGCATTCACATGGTTTCTTTTGAGATCTCCTTCCCCCCTTCACAGATTCTATATTTTGCTGATTTTTCCTTATATTTAAACGTCAGCCAGCGAGGAATTAGCAACAATTGTGGGACAATTGCTTCTTCTCATCTCCCTCTTCTCTTGCAGGGAAAAAAAAAAGGAGGGAAAGGAATTTAAAGAGAGAGCCTGTGTGAAGTGGTGAAGCTTAAACTGCAAGCTGCACATTTTTGGAAAGCACGAACCACAGAATAACAGCATGGCCTGGATTGGAGGGGACCTTAAAGAGCAACTGCATCTATCCCTATTCAGCCCTCCCAGCATCCTCTGTGGGCACAGAAAGTCACGGCAAGAGAAAAATCACACTTCTGCTCTGGAGTGGGGACACCTGGTTAGACGTCCCTCCTCCCTGTGCAAGTGGTCAGAGGTGATGCTTCATCTCCACAATGCACAAGGGACTTGGATGAAGGAAGAAGGGATGAGAACAAATGGACTCAGACCTGGGAGCCAGACTAGCAGGAATCATTCACTGCACAGAAGAGAGGGGAAAAGCTGGCATAGGGATCTCTGCCACCTTAGATTCCATGGGTAGGAGCTTGGTCCCCTTCTAATCTTTCACGCAAAACTCCCTGGCACAAACTGTCTGGCTTATTCACTTTTCTAACTTATTCTCTTCCATCTTCCCTAATGCCAATGAAAGCCCAAGAGTCCCAAGAAACAGCTTTGCCATTGCTTTAACATGAGCACGCTGCTTGCACACAGGAATGAGAATTTAGCCCGGAGACATAAACCCAAATATACAGCTGTGTATGGTATGCTGAAAACTAACCCAGCACAGAGAGCTGCTTTTATGGGCAGGATTTGTTTTTCCAAATGGGATTTATTTAAAAGAAAATTGAATGGTTATAAAGAGCTCACTCTAACAATAACACAGAAAATGAATCCAGTGCTCACTGTCGGCTTTGCTTCACAGTACAATCCAGACACAGAAATCTTCTTTAGAGGGTCCTGGCAGCAATGACCTGCCCTGCAGAGCAACCCTTGGGGAAACAGCTGGCTAAAAACTGGGACCCTGCTAATGACTGATATAAAGGCAGGAATTTCACTGGGGGAAGGTGTTGCAATGCCAGTGTGAGGAAGTGACCACGGGAACACCCTGTTTCAATAACCTTTTTTTGTATCAATAGGATGGCAAGGCTCTAGGAAACACACAGGACTTCGGTCTCCAGGAAATTTCCCATTTCACCGTCTTCATAAGGGCCAGGACTCCTTAAGTCCAAAGGTGCCTTACCTTCCCTTGGTGCTCCAGCCAGTATAGAACTTCCTCTAAACAGCCTTGTTTCAATTTTCATGGTATTTTGGTAACTTCTACGGGTACCACAGAAGTATTTATCAATAAACGCCTGATGCTTTAGGTGTCACCATAAGATGTCCATAACCTGCCCCACAGAGTTGCTTAAAAAGAAGCACTTGGGACCTTTTAACCATCACCCTCTTCAAACCCTCTTCTCCACCTGCTTTTCCCAGTGCAGGACAGTGCGCTGCTGCTTCCTTTGTCCTGCTTGTCTCCTTCAGTATGTGTCCCAACAAGCCAGTACAACCAGTCACAGCAGTTTATCTGACTGAAAAACAGAAACAGAACTGGTTCAAAGATGCACCAGAGAAGGCTCAAACTGGGCATCAAGAAGCATTTCTTCACCAAGAGGGTGGTCACACACTGGAACAGGCTTCCTAGAGAGGTGGTCAATGCCCCAACCTGCC
This sequence comes from Edolisoma coerulescens, assembly GCA_013397115.1. Lineage (NCBI taxonomy): Eukaryota > Metazoa > Chordata > Aves > Passeriformes > Campephagidae > Edolisoma > Edolisoma coerulescens. The sequence continues at coordinate 1,239,275 of VWZW01004129.1, forward strand.
AATGTTCTAAGAGATGCTCTCAAAAACGTTTCAACTTTTGGTCAGCCCTGAATTGGTCAGGCACTTAGACTAGATTGTTGGTGTAGGTCCCTTCCAATCCAAATAGTCTATTCTATTCTAAATATAATTAGCCATGACAATTAATGCTTCTGATTCAACTTGCTTCAGAACTCCAAATCTACTTCAGTGACTAATTAGAGAGACCATCGGATGTCTTTCGTCTGGGGCACATCAAAGACCTTCCTTCTCCAATTAGGCACCGGTCTTCATTCAGTCCTGTCCAGGACAGTGAGCCATGCACTGTTGCACAGATGTTTTCAAGTCAAAAAGAAGAGCGGGTGTGGGGACAGCTTTTACAGCTCTTACTGGAAACCTATTAAGGTCATGATATTGAGAAAGAGCTCAGTATGGCCTTCATATTTTAAGCTTTGGAAATATCAGCCCCAGAGCCGAAAGATTATTTATACTGGAAGCTGATGACTAGGCAGCTGCCAGGGTAGAGCTAATCAAGGGACTGACTGGTCTATTAACCCTGACATTTTCCCCAGCCCATCGTCTCCCCACAGCCTTCCACGGCTGCTTCATGGATAAACCAAGAAGTTCTGACGAAACACCAGACACAATTTTTTAAAAACTTTTTTTAACCTGTCCCAACTAAATCCATGCAGGGAAGATACAGCTGGTTATTTAGCTCTCATAGACAGAAATCTAGAAACATGGATTATTCCTGGAAAAACCTTTCCAGACTCTGCAAGAGCTTCATCATCTTTTCCTTTCTAGAGAGACATCAGCTTTTCAGTCCTCCCCACAGATGCTCTAGTTTTAATCCAAGTTAGCTCCCAGCAAATCCCATCACTGCCCAAGATTCCACTCACAGTTCAAGCACACTGGAGCATCCTTTCCTCCTCCTGCACTCCAAGTTCAACACTCAGCAACCATGCTGCATCTGAACTACTGGTCTCCATTGCCTCTATCTCACAACAGCAAGGCTCCATCTTTTCCCCAGCAAAGCCTGAAGAAAGATGTCCTGGTTAAAGGTGAGCCTGATGCCCCAAGCTAACACAAAATTTACCAGACTCCACTCTCCTTTATACATATATGTATATATTTATATTTATTTTTATTTTATTTATATTTATTCTCACCTGCATAAATTGACTGTCCTGCTGGCCCCAAGTTGTTTTAGGGGAGGTTAAAATTGTATATTAGGAAAAATTTCTTCACCACGAGGGTGGTCAAGCACTGGAACAGGGTTATTACTTGGACTCAATAACATTAAAAGTCTTTTCCAACCTAGACACTTCTGTGATTCCAGTTTGGAGAAAAGAATGCTGAGGAGTAACTCGTCACTCTCTACAGCTTCCTGAGGAGGGGAAGTGGAGAGGGAAGAGTTGAGCTGTTCTACCTGTATCCAGTGCCAGGATATGTGGGAATGGATGAAAGCCGTACCAGGGGAAGTCTAGATTGAACATTAGGAAGCATTTCTTTACCCAGAGGTTGGTCAAACACTGGAACAGGCTTTCCAGAGCAGTGGTTGATGCCCTGGGCCTCAGTTCTTGAGACATTTGGACAACGCCCTTAGCAAAATACATTAACTTGGTCATTCTTGAATTGCTCAGATCATTGCAGGTCCCATGCAACTGAAATAATTTGTTCTATTCTATGCCATTCCATTCCAGTACATCATGCAATGTGAAAATTAAACAGGGTGTATAAATTACACGACAGAGGCAGTTTCCTAAGACTGCTGTAGACAACTTGCAAGTAAATGTGTCTTTTATGATTACACTGGCGCATTTGCTGAGAAATCCACTGTTACCCACTGCTAAGGAAAGCCTGTCAAACAGCTACCAGTGTTAAAAAGAGGAATTTCCCATTACTTAACCTTTTGAGGAACAAGAGGTTAACAGAAAAGGTAAATTGTAAATCTTTCCAATTTAGAAAGTGGGACCATTTCAGCAATATTTTCAAGGAAATCTACAGCCAGTGTGTTCCCAGAATTAAAATGGAAAACCTGACACCTTTAACAATTTCCTGCCACTGTATAACTGTCAGCATTGCATGGATTCTATCAACCCAAAAGTTAAGTTTCAAGGTTAGGAAACCTTTGCATTCATATGCTTTTGGGTTGTTTTTGTACAGTTTTCTTCCCTCTGCAGCCCCAAGATACCTGGCTGAGGAAAGGCAGCACTGTGGGTTTTTTACAGGTTCTTCCTTTCCCCATAAAACAGGATGCAATAAAGATCTGAACAGGGGACTTGTGGACCACTCCCATAGCTCAAATAACTTGCCCTTCATGTCAAGTCACAAGACACAACTTTCACTAGGGCTGGTGAAGAAGCAAAGTGTGGCTGCAATTAAATCCAGATGCCAAAACAAAAAATAAAGCCCCTCGAGGATGAACACAGACCCTCTAGGGGTACACATGTGTTGTATACAAAACCCAGGTAGAAAGCAATAACCAGTGGCACACAGTGCCTAAATACCAGCACCAGGATTAAAATCCACGTTTCTTAACTCCTTGCCTTGTGTCCAGCATGCTGTGCTACCCCTGTCTCTGGGGTAATGTGCTGATCATAATTCAGGCTATGGAATACTGAGGTGAAGTTATATCTTGCCAGGTTCATACCACTCATGGATGCACACAGCTTTTACCAGCCTAGGTAAACTTCTTATAAAACTTGCAATTTCTCTATTTCTTGACCTATCTCTCACACGTAAATCAAAGTCAAATCAGCATCACCAAGATCACAATGAGCATTGAGAGTCATCAGCATGGAAAAAGGTCCCAATATTTTACTTCCCTGTCCTGTTTATTACAGAAAAAAAAGCTGGTTTTCTTCTCCAGAGGTGTTCTAGGGTAGATAATCAGCTTCACATGCCTGTGTCTCAGCCAGAGATGCTCAGGACACCAGAGCACTGTATGTTATGATTTGATCAGTTTTAATAACAAAAGCAGTATAACATCATAAACACAACCCAAAAAGCACTCCAAAGCACATAAATCACTGAGAGGAAAAAAGCAGAGGATCTCAGAGGAAGGGAGTTCAATAGGGAAGGAAGAGACTGTGACTGCAGAAAACGTTTCTATGGTGCTCTTAATTATTTTATCCCCACTATCCCCTACAATATGCTGCCTTTAAATTTTCTTTTCACAGCAGAAAGAGCATTTGAGACAGGAGCAGGCATTTGGTTCAGCTGTCCATTCTCAGCCCTGCAAAACCACAGGGCACTCTCTGTATTCCCACCTCCACTGTGCCGGGGAATGACATCAGCCCTGCTCCAGGGAGCTGGCGGGCCAACAAAAATAACTGTTACTGACCAAGAGCACTGTTGCAGGGAATATTTTTGGAACTGTACTCCGCATTCCTCCGAGTCTCCTGTTTCCTAGTCCAAACATATCATGGCCTAAAAATTCCTCACATTTTCTATGCAGTGTTTCCTTTGGGCTCGCACAATGGGGCAGTTCTTCTGCTCAGCAGCACTAGTGTTCTGGAAAGGGAAGGGGGAAAAAAATAAGGCTGCAGCACTAAATAACCCCAATGGCAACCACAAGGGCCACAGTGTTATTTTTAGGTCAGAAAAATGATGCAGAAGGAAACAGAGTCACCTCAGAGTTACCTTCCACTTGGCCTTTACGGAACAAAAGGCCAAAGAATTTGGTTATTTCTTCCATGTGGTGGTAAGGGGACTCACCTACGTTTGTGGTGAAGATGCAGCTATTTAGTGGGGTTTTGCGTGGAAGGAGGAGGCCAGGAGGATGTGGCATCTCCCTCTAACAGCACCTCTGGGACTGTGCAGAGGTAACACAGACCCAAAGCCTCCTCGCCTCTATGCTCAGCCTCCTCTTCACTGCAAGAGGCACAAACCAAGAGAGGCAAGTTCTAGGTTGTGTCTAGGCTGTGCAGCTGCCATCATCTTCCCAGAAGAAAAAGCAGGAAGTCCTCCAGCCTCCCACCCAAGTGACACTGTACTGATCCCTTCCACTCCCACGTCTGTCAGTGTACTGGCATAAGGTAATTTTGGAGGCCTTCTACCAGCAAACAAAGGAATTGCACAGAATGTGTACACTTAAAAATATTCCAGCCTAGGCCAAGCATTGGAAAAAAACTCTTATTCCTTCTTTGTATGCATTTCTACCACTCTCTTTTCTCCTTCACTGGAATAATGCTATTTTCCTTATTATCAAGATAAAAGTCGTGGCTGATCTTGCAGGGAGAAGTTACAGGTACCTTCCAGTCCATGTTCTTCTCCAGCCCTGCCTCAAGCACCACGATTTGCTCAGTCTTGGTACAAATTTCTATTTGAACAGAAACAGGCTATTAAACAACATGTGTTTCACTGGACAATACTTTGTTTCCTTTTTTAGCTGCCCAGATAAGAAAAACAATGCAGAGAAAAAACTAATAGGAGGCATAAAGAGGCCACTTATTCTACCAGTGTTCTGCACAAGGTTTAGAAACTTCCTCTACCTTTTAGTACCTCTTACTCCACCAGTCCTTGATCAACTTTATCTCTTCAGACTTTAAAGTCTGGGACTTGCTTTCTGCTGTGCCCTCTCCTCCACACGCATAGTTGGGCCTGGAAGCAAATGTGTTTTAAAAATAATTGTATTTTTAAAGGTATTTGGATTCACTACACGTCCACAAACAGACCACTCGCCATGAAACTGTTTTCAAACACAGGGAGAGCAAAGCAAATTCACTCTTTGTTCTAATTGAGAGACAAGGAATGGGCTGGGGAAATAAGTATTTAGGTGGAACTAATTAGCAACAACTAAAAGCTAAATGACAATGTAACCCACAGCCCCCTTGTGGGATATTCTAAAATGGCTGGGTATGTCTGAAGCATTTCAAGGACTTTCATTATCTGCTTGGTCTACCACTTCTACAGCTCAGATAAATCGGTATTTTCCACCACAACATGCAGCTTGGTGCCCTGCAGAATAATTCCCCAGCCATAGTTCCAGAGATACAGAAGCACACAAAATATGATCTCTTTTACTAGGCTAATAAAAATCAGAAAGTGTACTGTATAAATTTTATAGACCTCAAAGGTCTATCTTCTGTAGGAAGAAACTGGGACTCCAGGCTACTGTCGGGCACCATAATAGAGAGAAAAATATTTATCAGCTGCTTTGGAAAACCCACCAGACAGAAGTCACCAGCAAAGCAAAATAACACAACTGTAAACTCACCTGAATCTTTCCTCTCCGAGGAGCTCTTTCTCGTTTCTGTTTCCACTCGCAGATTAACGCTTGCAGAGCCACAAGGGAAAAAGGGCCAACCAGCAAGGAAAATACCTCTGCCTCTTCGAGCCTGCCCCGAGCAGGCAACTCTATACGATGAGAATGCAAAGTGCCAGGGCTCTGCACCGCTGTGCTGAGCCCGCTCTGCGCCCTGAGAGGGGTCACGGCTCCCTCCAGCTCAGCCGGGCTGGGGCCGCTCAAAGGAGAGAAGGCGCCTGCTCCGTGCAGAAGGTCCTGCTGATTCAGTAGGGTGATTCAGGGAACCTGCTTGTGATCCCTTCCTGAAATTCCTCGGCCCTTGAGGTATTACAGTGACACTGAGCGCTCCGGGGTATGTCAAGCACAGCTCTCATGGCTGTGCTGCTCCTTGCTGAACCGGACACCAGAGATGGGAAACCAAAATGCCTCCTGAAAACTCACTTCCAAGCCAAGGTGATTTCCACATGGATTCAGCTTCTCCACAAAGTGAGAGGAGGCAGAGTGTGAAAACACAGGAGGAAAAAAATGGAAAGATTCATGCAATCTTTTCCGCAAGGAAACCAAAGTGCTGAGCTGATGCTTCTATAAAGCTGAATGACTGGGCAAGAGGTGGGAAGGAGACTGTCAGACTGGTGAAAGTGGGAAGATGCTGAATACTAGAGATCTGTTGCAAAGGAAGACGTGTATTTGTTGTGACTGGCTTCCACTTACATAATTTGCAACTAATTTGGGACTTAGTCCCAAATTCATTAGCTGCAATTCTCTGTTTCTGACAAATGAACAAACAAAATCCCTCCTTGGATTTGTAGAGTGGAGGGAGACTTCTGTAACCTTGACAGGTTTAGAGGAAACAGAGAGAGAAGAAAGTATTGAGACAAAGTTCCTCAAGTGAGATTAACCTAAGCAATCTGAAGTATTCTGCACAGGAGAGACAGGGAGTCACACAGCCAGCTTAGTCCAGGTTAGCGAGATGAGGAATCCATTCCCACAGTCTAGTGGAAAAAATCAGTGGGTGTCTTCAGCCCAGCTTTAGTCCTAGTTTCAGTGCTAAAAGACAGAACAAATTGATCTGGCTCATGACTTTGACATTTGCTCTGCTATCAGCATCAGCTCTATCTGATAGGATGACACTGCTTAAGCTGTGGTAGCCAGAGGAAATCCAATGCTAAGGAAATGGACATTCATTTAATGTTTATCTAGGATCAGCTCCACCAATGAATTCCAGATGTTGGCTTTAATTGTCGCATTCTGGTATGTTTAAGCAGCAGGAGTTCGTAAGGCCGATTTGTAAATCAATCTGGCAGACTCATACTGAACCCCATCTCTGCCAGCTTTTCTAAGTCAGGGGATGCTCTTAAAATGTTAAGTACTTAACGTGTCTGCAATGCAAAAAGGAGGAAAGATTTTTTTTTTTTAAATCCCTCCCCTAATGTTTTTCTCCTTTTGCTCCTTCTGTCCTTCATTTCCTCCCCGTAGTACTGCAAGACTTGCCATTCCCTTCAAATGAGTCCAGTGAATTTCCAGATGAGTCCTACAGCTAAGGAGGGCAGGTATCAAGATGCAGTCCTGCAACATGGGTGGGGCATCCTGCTCATCATTCATATACATTCCTTCTGAGTAACTCCACTGATTTCCCACCACAGCCAATGGCAACTGCATGCATGGACTACATCCAACAACAGTGTTCCTGATATTTGAGCCTCCAGTTTTCATAAAGCGGGGAAAAAAAAAAATTGATTACTGCAACCTTGGGACTGTCTCAGTTCTCAGCTTCCGTATACTTACTAGCTTGTATTTAACTGTTACTGCTCATATCCAGAGGTGGTGCAGAAATGGCTTTCCTATTCTGAATCCCAAAGCATCGTATGAGCTCCGAGTCAGATACCAGCAAAACCTGCAATGGTTTTGTTCTCAGCGTAACTTCATCAGCTGAATGTGTTGGACCATTGATAGGGGATTGCTTATTGCCACAGCCAACTTATCAGTCAGGTCTTGCTTACAGGTGAGAAAATTATGCTAAAAAAATAGCTTTTAAGTACTGAGTCCCTCCTGACTAGGGCAGACACTATAGCTCATTAAAATTGCTTTAGAAACCCATTTTCTCAATTTCCTTTCAAAACACCTGCTTCTGAGAAAGCACCTCAGTATTCAACACATGTGAACCCTCCTTACATTTTCCCAGGAATGTGTGCTTAGTACACACATTTTTCAAGAATTGTCACTGGATGGTGAGGTAAGGTTTCAAAAGCTTTCAGCAATGGCAATACTCATCCCATGGAAGTTCATGGGAATTCTTCAAAAGGGGTTGACTCAGCCTCGGCTGACTGCTTTTGAAAAACTCCCCTTTATCTTCTATCTTTGATGGTCCCAGAGATAATGTGCTGAAAGTTCAGTTTACCATCCTCCTTTAACACTACAGGCCTCTAAATGGGCTCCACTTCTTCCCTCAGTAAGAACATGAAAAGTGTTTCACTCATAGCCTGAGTCATGCTATGTTTGAAGAGAGGCTTGAGAAATGCAGTGGATAAAAATCCACCTACTACTCGGAGCAGAGACCAGAGTATCAGCAAAGAGCTGGCTGTATCATCTCCCCTTAGCCGTGGTTTAGCATTTGAGGCTGGAGAAGAAATCCCACTGCATTACAATAGCAAATCCCCAAAACCAGGCAGGGTGAAGTAAACAGTCTTGAAAATACCCTCCAAGTCCATGGGGCCATAAATAAGCAAGGCCCAAAAGCAACGCCATCCCCAAAAGTTAAATCATTATCATTGAGCATCTTGCAGAGAGCGGCACCAGGTGTCAGGTCACATCTGCAACATAAAAAAGCAAGTCAGAACTCCATAAGGGAATAAACAAACTGGTTATTTCTCCACAGGAAACAGGCTCCCTGTGCCAAGTGTCAAAAAAGCTGGTACAGAGCTCCAGGGAGATAGTTGTCAATAAGAAAAGCAGTAAAACACTCTAAAAAAAAATTAAAGCAGAAATAACAGGAATGACATGCAGGCAACTTGTTGACTTCTGTTCCTCATGTCTTTAGCTATTTCTGTGGTCCACAGAATATGAGAAAAAATTAATAGATTTGGCCCAAAACACAGAAGAGTGCTTTGTCCAAATACGAGGTGGGAAGAATCTAGTGAAACTTTTAAAGAGTTTCCCCTTCAGGATATGCCAAGGATATGACATGGCTTTAGAGGAACAGAGGTGCTGTCACAGGATCTGCAATATTCCCTCCCTTGCTGAAGATGCTGAAGGATGGCAAAAACGTCACTTGTGAGCAGCCCAGTGTGCAGCCCATCCTCCTGTTAAGTGTGGAGCTTTGAGCACAGGCAGGGCCAAAAATTCCTAAGTTAACACAGGTCAAACAAATGAATAGCAATAGCCACATACAAGGCATAACTTCTGTATTTAAGATTTAACACTTTAATTTGTAGTAGAGTATGTCCATGACCTAGTTTCTGCCTAGAACAAGGGTAAAATGTATCCAAATCATTCCTTGCAAAGGGATCTGAGATACACACGAGCACTGACAGTAGTGAGGATGTTCCATGGCCAAATTCCTCTCTCACACAATCCCACCCATCTACCCCTGAAAACTGTTGCTGTTTTGTCTGTTTATCATGGCAAGGTCTCAAGTGGCCACCACAAAATTCTCCATAATTATCCAAGGACAGAGCACCCAGAAAACAACCTCATCTTTTTGAAGGTCACACAGGCATGTTTTTACAATGGCCTTGATCAGAGTTTCTCAGACACCTCCCTAGAGGCTCTGAAAACCATCCCAGAGGAAAGGCAGTGATGGAGTCCCTACAGATGAAGCCAGCGTGAGCAGGACACAGTTCCCATGGCAGGAGCATGCTTAGCACCTTGCTTGCATTTCAAGCTGAAGACACAGACCAGCTTCTCAAAATTCACCACCAGTACTTTTCACTTCCCAGAAGCGAAGGCTGCTGCATCTTCCAAACCTCCTTGAAAGAAAGAGATTAACAAAACCACACTCAAACCAAAGCAGCTCACAAGAGACCTTGGCTGACACGACACTCTCGATGTTGTTCCCACAACTTTCTCCAGGGTTGGAGTTTCTCCTGCCAAAGCACACACCAGGGCTACCAGGAGGAGCTGCAGTGGGCTTGCAGTTGTCAGGAGAGACTGCAAACAGAGCACAAACATTGGGCGGTGCTGGGGATTGGGGAGGCGTCGTCCTTCTCCTCCACGAGATTCCTGGGATTGTTCAGCAGGGAATCCCAGACTGCATCTGAAGTGGATCCAACTCCCCCAATTCCCTGCCAGTGACCAAGAAGGACTATCACCAGTTCTCTCTCCTGCCAGCTGCACATTCAGCAAAGGTGAGATGAAGATCCTTGTCCACTTCAGTTAAAGGTCACCATAATTTTTCTAGTTTGAGAAAAAACCTAACACAAAACCAACATGCCAGATCACATGGCTTCTCTTTAAGAAGAGAAACATTCAATATTGGACTACAGAAAATTCAATGAAGAATTTGGTGGTGATGCTTTTTCCAAATCAAAATAGTTTTGCAATGGAGGATTCAATGCCAAATATTTCAAAGCCTTTTGTTGACAATCAAGCAGAAAACTGACTCAATAGTTCAAATGACTTGACAACATTTTTTAGGGAAACAATGAACTGGAAGAAAAAAGCAATGAAAGTCCTATGTATAATTTCAATTGTGTGATAAACTCAGACTTAGTGGCTTGGTTGGCATGAAGAAAACCATCCATATTCTGCATTTTTTGCTCTATAACCTAACAACCTTCAATATGTCTGTAAGAAATTTATATACACACACAGTAACAAACATATCTGAAGCAAGATCAAAGAAAAGAAGAAAAGAAGAAAAGAAAAGAAGAAAAGAAGAAAAGAAGAAAAGAAAGGAAGAGAAGAAGAAAAGAAGAAAGACAGCAACTGCCTTTGTTGCACTGGATCATTGCAATGGAAAATAAAATAATTTGTTTCCCTTTAATTTACATGAAATATTTTCTGTACAGTCCTGTTAATAATTTAGCTTGATATTAAACAACAGCATTGTTCTCACTGTTTGTCTCCCTATTGTTCTGCCACTTGCAGTAATTTAAAACAACCCAGAAAAATCACAGACAGATGCATTGTGCAGAGGACAGATGTGCTGACCCACACAGCACTTTAACAGCTACGCCTGCAAAGTGTGTTTATGTTCTTTCCTTTTTGCTGCACATTAAAAGAAGGTTTTCTTTAAAACACTAACTTGAGAGCTGCAAAATACATCATGGGAGTAGAAAGTGAATGGATAAATTCTGTGTTATCTGATTCCTTTTACTGCTTATTTCTCCCCTCTTTTCCTTGGCTTCAGTGCGAGGAGCAGGTTCCATCCTGCCAGTGCAACCAGAGTAAAACTGACATTTTATGAGTGGAAACAGTCCAAGGATGGTGGCTTATGCTCTTAACATCCTGACATCTCAACCTCTGAAAGCAGCAGTGGCGCTGCTTCCAGTGGCTGCAGAACACCTTAAAAAGCAGCACAAACTGAAAATGAAAATAAACTACGGTTGCAGCACTGCAGGAGTCTGGCAGCCCTTAACAAATACAGCAGTGTCTGGGTGTTAAAATACATAAATCTGTCATCATTACCAGGCTAAGGGGTCGTCATCCTATTCTCAAAATAAAAGAACTGTGCATAATCAGTAGGGCAGGGAGTTCAGAACAAAGTACGCTTTTACAAACTCTCAACTGCTGATAGATGGATGTTTGCAAGGGACTTAATGTCTTTAACAGGGTACGTTTAAGAAGGAGTGTGGGTTTCAGAACTCCTGGGATTAGTACTTTTTTTTTCTCTTCTTTTCCAATTTTATTGCCAAGAAGTGTATAATGTAAACACTCAGGTCTTCTGACTATGAAACCCACATTATTATAAAGAAAGAAGAATCAAAGCATTCTAGCACAATGATATTGTTCATCAAGGACAACACAGAATATGTCCTTCCTCTCATCAAAAAAAAATAAATTGGATTTTTAAATAAGTCTGTACACTAATTTTCAGGAGTTTTGTTGATTTTTATTTTCCTTTTTTCATCTTTTTCTTAATGTGGATGCCAAAGACAGCACAGGAAAGGTAGAGAATCAGACCCTACAGGAATGTAAAAATATACCTCCTCAGCAACTATACATTTTAACAGGCAACATACCTACATGCATGGATCAAGAGGCAGCATGTGAGCAATCGGTGCTGTGTACGTGCACTTACACATAAAAAAGCAGTCTCCAAAAACAACATTCAAGCTACACGTTATAAACTGGTCCAACTTGGCGCTGCTCACTCTGTAATAAATATTCTTCACTGTGCTTTAATTTACAAGTGTGCCTTTTGGGTATTTCTGAGTTAACTGATACCAAAGGGAAAATTTGGCTAAAACCCCGCTATCTGTGGTATTTACTGGGCAAACTGAGGACAGCAGAGCTGTGTGGTGGCACAAGGGAATGGGGCACAGACCTCCTGGAGACACTGCACCCATGAAGCTCAACACAGCTTCAGGGGTCCTCTGAGTCCAGTGAGGCCATGCTAAATCCTTCACTCTCAGCCTTCAGCAAGAAGCAGAGGGAGGAGCACAACTTCCAAGGAAAAACTGTCAGGAATGGGGAGGACAGCAGTAGTTGTAGGAAAGTTGACAAGAAAGATCCTGCTACTTGGAGAAGATAAGTCATCTTGGATGCTTGGCAAGGTAGTAGATATCTAAAAGCTGCTGATACCAGGCCTGCAATTAGCTTGATGGCTTCTCATTACTTGGGGTGCTAGTAATTAAAAGACTCTTAACTACTATTCTGCAGTCACAGCAGACCTTGACTGGGAATTTAGACCACCTTTTGAGAGCCTTCCTTACACACACACACACACACACATCGCCTGCTTGGAGCAGGGACTGCCTTGGCTTTACTCACGAACACAGCTCTTTCTCAGCATTGTGGAGATGCAGATGTGGACAAATCTCTGGCTGAGCACATCAGCATTGCACTGTCAACAGAGAAATTCTGCCCACTGCCTGTATGGAGGATTGCAACAAAGACAGCTCTGATTAATAAAGTCAGAGGCAAGAGATGTTTTTAGCCTCAGACAAACTGACGAGAAAAACCCAACATGAACACCACAAACTCGCTGGGATCAGAGGCTCTTTCTATTAATATTGTTTAACAGAAGGAAGCCATAAATTGCTCAGATCAAACACGGTTTTAATGTCAGCCTGCCTGGTATTGTGTGTTGCTTTCATTCCCAAACAATATTCATGCAGCAAGCAGAGCTGCAGCTTGCTATTTGCACGGGTGTAGCAGCCACTACACACTCCAAAGCATCTGCAAAGGATTGTGGGCTAAATGCATCCATATGTCCTGCATGCCTCAGATTTACACTGGCTGCAGCTCTGGTTTGCCACAGACTGCCACAGGATGGAGTATGGGGGGAAACTATATAGCCATACATATATGTATGAATTTCATGCTTACATCCACGGAAAAAAATCTTTTCATTTCCTTTAAATTGTGAACAGGTGTTGTCACCTTCTTAACTTGGCTTCTATGTTACAGCTTCACGAAGGGAAAAGAGAGATCTACCCGAAACAGTGAGGCTTTTGTTAGCCAGAACATGATGTATTGATAAGCATACTGTAAAGTTTGTTATAAAATCAAATGAAACTAATAAAACCGAACAAAGATCTTGTAAAAACTGTGGACATTATACAGCATTAGCACTGAGCTACATTATAGATCTGGACTTGGAAGAAACAAGACTGCTGCCCAGTTGTGGTATTTTCCAGCCTTTTACACCCATTCACCAAGACCATCAGTCAAACCACTCGGTGCTACATTTTTGATCAGTCATTTTTAGGATAGTTACAGCTAATACTGGCACTCACATCATCACCTCTTTATGGAGCGAGCTTTTCAAGAACAAATTGTTATGGGCTGTTGTGACATCAGTCTAGTGCAACACTCATCAAAATGATGAAAACTAGTGAAATTGTTTCCCTGCAGCAATCCAGCAATAGTCACACCTTTCCATGTTGGCATATTTCTTTCTCCTCCTTTCCTCTCCCAGGACAGAGGACATTTTACAGGACTCAACACGCTGTATATATTGGACAGGGAGTTTGATGGGCTCTGAGTTGGATCTCTCAAATCAGGAAGAAGTGAAGAACCCCTGAAATTCAGGAGGTAGGAACGCCGATTGCTTTTAGATTTCTTTTCACATGCTTGTGCTGTCCCTGAGCAGCACCAAGCTTGGTCTGGGTGTGTGTCTTTATGCCTACGCTAATAAACACTGAGGAGGAAGAGCCCTTGCTTGGGTGAGGGCATCATTAGTTAACGATGAGTCACTTCCAGTGGAAAAGGAGCTTCACTTCCAAGTGAACAGCTTTTAGCTATGAGTTTGCACCAAAACATGAAAATACTCACATTTCACTGACTCCCCTACTCACCGGGATCTGTTTATGCCCATTTCCAGTCTCTTTCCACAGGCTGACGTGCAGGACTCCCTCACCTGGCAACACCACTAAGGCAGCTCTTGCTAGGAACCAAACCCCTACCCACACCGCCATGGAGGGTGACACGGTGGCACCTCACCACAGGTTGACAAGAAGCAATGATTCCAATGGCTGGGCCTTGGGTAGGCTCCTTTTTTCTGCTCAGCTCCCAAAGGCCCAAACCAACTGGAGCTTTAATTAGCAACATAACCATTACTAAGCATCAGTGGCTATGGCCAGATCCTCATCTGGTGTTAATCACCCTGCGTGTGCACAGGAGGCCACCAACGTAGATCCAGCTGCCGGATTGGGGCCTTAACAAATTAAACACGAACTTTGTTACTGTTTATTGTCACAAGAAACTCTTCATTTCCATATAACAACTGACTAATCATCATTAGCCATGATTATATGCCCTGTGATTGTGTTAATGGTCCCACACTGGATGGACTGCCCTTTGCACTTCATGCTGAAGTAAATGCACTAAAGACATTTTGCTAACTTCATACCATGACCAGCACAAGCTACACCCCCTTGTTCTCAAATGCAAAATCTGCATCTTTTTTCCCTTTTTTTAAAAGTGTTGACTCATTTCAGTTTTTGCTTAGCATTAGCAGACCCTTGGTGCACACATTGCTGACTCAGTGTTCATTCACATCTTCTTGCTGAGCACATCTCCCTCTGGTCCCCAGAGTTTATTAAGAGGCCAAAACCCAAACATAAATGAATTTGTCATGCTGTTCCAAGATGGCTGGTGGCACCTGACTCTGGGCTAGAAATGTTTTCTCAGCTTTTGCACTGTAAATGAGTTCTGAGACACGGATTGATGACTTCATTGGAGAAGTGTAATGCAAACCATGTTTTACTGTACTTGATTTTTTTTCACAGAGTATTTTCTACTACTACAAGCAGAAAAAAGAACATATGAATAAATATCCATTCAGAGAAGGCCATGATTTTTTTCAGGATATTTATGCTGACTGTTTAAAAAAAATGGTTATTTTAATGCAAATTTTTCACACATGCCTGTTATCAAAGAGAGCTGTCTTTGGACAAGCTGTAAAAAAGCATAAAATAGCAGCTGGCTCAGCAGGAAAAAGCTACTTTAAAGATAAATCATCTGATGTCAGGGCAGATTCTTGAAGCAATCAATTGCAACAGACAGACAGCAGACATTTAACGGCAAATCTGATTTGTCTGAAAGTGAGATGTAGCTCAAATTCTGAACAGCCCATCAGCAGTTCAGGACAACAAGCTGCCCTCTTCCTCCTGCTCTCTGCACCAAGACTTTACTACTCTACTGCCCAAATGGAGCCAAGTGGCTGGGTCCCTCAGGGGGCGAGGCACCAGAGGGGGGATATGAACTGGATAGATGATGGATTCTTCACCAAAATATACCTCAAAAAACCCCAAAGATGAGAATAAACAACTGCAGCAGTCAGAGATACAGGGCAAGAAAAAGAAATTCAGGAGAAGCTGTTTCTTGGATTTACATGTTGATCATTTTTCGTGCTGAGATGCACCCAAGCAAAACGTGTCCTTGGCAATTTACAAACACCAAGCAAAGCAGGAAGGTCACAGTCCCAAATCCTGCTCTTGTTGCTCCTTTTTTTTTTTTCTTTGCTACAGAAAGCAGTAAGAAACATGGATGCAGATGTGAAAATAGAGACAGTTTGATCTTTCATCACCTGGTTGAGCAACTGATGCAAGAAGTATTTACTGGCAGCACCTGTAGCAATAGCCCCACATGTTGTAATGCTGGCACACCTTGCAGGATTTGGCCCACAACACTTCTGCAAGTGAAAAGTCCTCTGTGTTGTGCATTAGTGAAAGAGGTCATTATGCTACAGCATAAATATTTACCTATAGTCCTTCCTACAGCTGTTCACAAACAATTTTCCCTTCAGAGAATGTCCAGACTTCTGGAACTTGGGATACTGTTTATTATTGCAGAGAGAGCGGTAATGGAAGTCCTCCAGCACTTCCATGTTAGAATACTTTGTTTTCTAAGTTATTTATACACCAGGAAAAGCTCACCCATTTGGGCTAAGATTTCCCAGGGAGGGCCTGATGGCTGGAGTGTGGCTCCATGTGTGCAAACTCACAGCTTCTCCAAGCTGGCCACAGCTCGACAGAGGCTTCAGTTACACCACCACCTGCTATTTTTTTTCTGCAGAACATGCCTCCCTTCAGCACACAAGGTGGACAGTTTTCAAATAAGGAGCAGCTATTCAGCACTTTCTTTCTTCCTCTTTGGCCTTAAGTTTCCTTTTAGAGCACACTGGCAAGGAATTTTTTAATTATGCAGTAAAGAAACCACAGGTTTCAACCAAGCATCTATAAATTAAATAAAGTCACTTTTCACACCTTTAGAATTAATTCAGATGAGGAAAAAAAGATAAGATTTCACGGGCATATAATTTTGGGGGAAGGTACAGCACATTTGTTTTGATGAGCTACACATAATTTTCCAAAATAAGGAACCATTGTACTTAATAACTGCAATGTAATTAAATACTGATTAAAGTTCCTCTTCCAGCATTTGTAAATCCGTCTACAGTGTAATTGGCATCCCAAATCTTGTGGTGAGCCACAAAAACTATTAAGGATAGCTAAGAGAGGAAATTGTAGTTTTGACTTATATTGGTAATCTGCTTTTACTGGCTTACATTTCATGCAGGGCTGTATTAGAGCAGGATTCCTTGGATCTTTGGGATCCAGGCCCTGCAGGCTGAGAAGACGGGGAAATAAGCAGGGCAGAAACCAATTGCTACCATCTGGGTTGGCAAAGCCTTTGTTTGAGAATGAAGATCAAAAACCTAGAATAAGAGAAGACTCACTTCCAAAAGAGCAGCTAGGAAGATGCGAGATTAGGAGGAAAAGACTTTAGTAAGTGTTATGAAGGAAGAATAGTCTTTTAGGGAGAGATTTAAGAGGTTTAGACTCAACTCTGAGCCACAGCTCCTATTTTATGTGGTCTTGGCCTAATCACCTGGTCTCTCTTTATCTCAGTTACCATCTGTAAAATCACTGTAATCCGTCCCATCTGCACTTTCAGACTGAGAGGTTCTCCAGCCAGGCAGGCTGTAGTCCTGTCTACCAGACGTGCAGAGGCACACCTAAGTCTGCTCTGCTCGTGCACTGAGCTGGCTGCTTGCAAGCCAGATCTGTCCTGGAAGCCACAAAGGCACATTCAAGTAGACTTATACCTCAATTCTTACATCTCACAGAGTCCAGCCAGGGAGCTCATCCCTGCCACGTCTGCTGGCCCCCCACACCAGCGTTGGTGGATCCACTGACCTTTTCATTCCTTTGTACAATGTCCCAGATTTTCGTTGGTTCTCTGTACTATTATGGAATACAGTGGCTGATAAAAGTTAAGATTAATTAGAGTTACACAGTGCTGAAAACAGGCAGAGAGGTTGAAGATTGCTGGATTTATTCACAGCTCTCTGTAGGATTTGGGTAAACCATCACCTTCTTCTGCTGCAGCCTCCATGTAAATAACACAGGAGTGACAGTTCCTCATTCGCCAGTGGTGTGGCAGAGCTCAGTTAGAATTATACAGCCTAACTCCAAAACCTTTCAATAAGCTACTGAATATTTTCCAGATATTGTTGATTAAATTTCCAGAATGCTCTCATGTCAATATGAATTATATTCTTTCAAGTCCTGGGGTTTCATGAATCATTTAATGCTATTCTAGATCTAATATCTTAACCACCTTGCCCATGTCTGACACCTGTGTGGTTTTATATGTTTGGTTTTAGCAGTAAAGCTGGAATAAGAGGGGTTTTTCTCCTTTGAAGAAGTGGGAAAATAGAGAGGCCATATGGTTCAAAAAGCCACTCGGCCTAATGAAGTTTGTGCTTTCCAGAGCACAAACAAAACAGCTCCATCAATTTGATCTTTGTCGTCAAAACTGACATGCAGTTGGTTTTAAAACACTGCCTCCTTCTCAAAAACCAACAAGGGATTGATTTTCTCTCAACCAAAAGTATTTTCACCAAGACGAACACAAGCATCTGGTCAATGCATTAAATGTCTGGGTCCTTTGAAAGAGTAACTCAGTGATACCTTGTGTTTACTTGCAGAGCTTGACAAGAAAGACACAAGGGGAACATTTGTTTTCAGGGGAAACTGCTCTGGTGAAAAGCAGTTGGTTTGAAATGCTACATGAACACAACTGTACCACTGGAAACAGGGGACGTAAGTAATCCATCAAAAATGGTCTGAGCAATAAGAATGCACAAGGGCACACTGTGAGACGAGGAAAGAAGGTGCAAAATAGTCTAAGAAGTACTGGGTTTAGCCAGTAGTTACAACAAGGATGCATGGAAATGAATGATACCTTAGCCCGTACGTCTGACAGAGGTTTAGGTTAAAGTTACCCTTTTCTTGGCACTTGGTGATCAATATTTGTTTGCACAGGGTTCAATCTCACACCCGCAGAGGCCAGTGGGAGCTTGCCATTTCCTTCCACAGATGTCTGATGAGGGTCTAAATAACTAGTGTTTGTGCCCAGGGTTTTTCAGTGCCAAATACAATGAACACTATTGTTCTTAACACAATTCTATTTGATAATCCAATTTCCCTGAGCAACTGAATTGGAGTTTTTGTCTCAATCTTTCCTGAATTCTAGTCCAACTTTTACCCTGTGCCTCCTGGCTTTTTGCCTTCATTTGCTTCTGTTGTGCTACCAAGAATAGGCAGAGCCTTCTTTGACTTACAGATACCTTGATGCCTCTCTGCCCTGGAACAATGGGATCTGGCTTGAGCTTTATAGAAGATACAGGATGACACAGAAGATCAAAGACTTTGGCAACCTCCACATGCTGCAAAAGCACAAACTGGACTAAAGCAGACTCCTATAGCATTCCTTTCTGCACAGCAAAGAGTCTGGAAGGTGCATCCAAAAGGAGTCTGTATAGACATAACTCTCTAAAACTATTTCCACTTCACCCTGTCTGTTCAGTGTAGCACAGAGAAATGGATGAATGTGGTTAAGAAAGAGGTGAATGAAGAAAACCAAATCTTCAAACTATGTAAATTATAAGATGACTTTTGCAGCTCTACCCCACTGATGCTACAGGAGTCACCTGAGGGCTTCCCTTACAGAAGCATCTCTTTCCAGATAAGGTAATTCCATTCTGGTCCCTTTCCTATACTGGCTGTGCAGCAAAGTGCATCCTCCAAGAATCACCCTCTTATCGGGTGATAATCCTCCACCAAGCAGCACCAAGTGTTTGGTACACGCCTCAAGTCCACAGCAGCCCTCCTACTGCAACGGGGAACAAGGAGAAATAGAACAAAAACCAGGCCAAGAGCCAACCAGCAGGCAGCTGGAAACTGCCCTAAACTCTGTCCTCACTTCCACCATCTCAGAGAAACAGAACTTTGTAGACCAGATGCTTGGGATGCTGATCAGGCAAAGGGTGAGCAAGATATCTTATCTGACCCCCTGCTTTGTAGCTCTCCCCTTGGCTCCCTCAGCATCCTCTAGCACACTGATTTTCACCCAGCTCTTTCCCTTCTCACAGCCAAGCACCAACGAGCACATTTCTGTGGCAGCTGCCACAGAGGAATCTCTGATTACCCAGAGAAATGTCTTCAGGAGTCTTTGGGAATGCTCAGCCCAGCAAGTGACCCCAAAATCTCATTGCTGGGGCAAGCAAGCCCTTTGAAAATGGTCAAAAGCATTGGCAGTGAACCCATGGTCACTGAGACAGCATCTGAAGCTTTTTTAATCCTGCCTTCATCAAGAGGATTTCTCAGGAGCTGAGCATCCCTAGGTTACATGCCAGCTCGGAGCTCTGTTTCAACCCAAATATTATTATTCCTGAAGACACCATGCTTTGCAACAGCTCAGCACATGGATCTCCCCGCGGTGCGTTTTCATATGGGTGCTTCAACATTTGTTTTGAGAGCTATCCCGTTCCAACAGCAAACATACAGATCAGTGTGACCTCTCCTTATCGCACAGCCTTTCCTGTGTGGAATTCATTGTGATCTGGACCCCAGTGGCTATTGCATCATTTCTGTTTATGCGTAACCTTTGGCACTCCGCAATCTTATCTGCCTGCAGCTGGCTGCAGCAGAAGATGTGCAGCAGCACAGCCAGCTCTGGCAATCCTCAAACACTGGAAGGGGCCAGCTAAGAGTGGAGGTCAGCGAATGATTAGCAAAGCAAATCTGCAATCAGTGACAGCTACGTGGAGATCAGCTCTTTCTGCCACCCCAGAGGAGCTGAGGCCTGGCTTTGCTCCAGCTCTACTCACCGATGACGATGAGGGTGTAGTTCACGTTGGTGCTGCCGAAGCCGTTGGTGGCTTTGCAGATGTAGGTCCCCGCATCTTCGCTCTCCACCTCCTTGATCTTCAGCCCTTGCTGGAGGATTCGGAACCTCGTCCAGCCGCTGTGGATAGTCCGTCCATCCTTCATCCACATGGTGAGGGGCGGGGGGTCGCCTTCCACCGGGCACAGGAGCTTGATGGTCCTGCCCAGCCTCACAGACTGGCGGTGAATCACTTTATCGGCGATCCTCGGGGGGCCTAGGAAAGAACAGAGACAGGAACAGCTGTGATGACTTTTGCCAGTGACACAGCACTGATTCAAAGCCCAGTCATCAATCTGGCCATTACACTGACTGCTGTACAGAATAAAAGGTGCTTACCAAAAATCACTTAGAACCAAGGTTGAAAATGTAGGCAATTACAGAGGGATACAGCAAGAGAGATCTTGGTTTGTGCAAGACCTGAAGCTGTAGCCTTGCCATCAGCAGCAGCTCAAGCTAACCCACCAGGGAAGCCTGGTTCTGAGGTTCTGTTGCTTTTCCAAAATTTCCAGCATTTTCTTATCACAAGAAGGAGCCCAATACACAAATTGTTCTGCTGTATTTGGTAAAGAAACTGTAGCTGTTTTAAACTTAACACCTATCCTGAAGGCAAAATTAGTAACAGGAGTGGTACTTAGAACAAAACAATGCCCCCCCCCCGCCAAAGTTTTAATCCTTTCATGTTGTATGTACAGTAATTCCCTTTAATAGTCACCAGATGGGCTTTATCTGAGACACATAAGCCTGCAGTTGTTGAACACAGAACATTCATGGGGTAGTGCTTCAATGAAAGATATAGCTTAGCCTGACATGTTAACATTGCTTATAGTCCAAAAGAGGATATTTTTATAAATTTCCTTAGCAACCCTGCTGGTTTGACCCACCTGACAAATATTTGCTCTCTGTAAAAGGTGATAATATCATACAAAACAGAGTGTCCCTGGAATGCCAGAGTGAACACACTGTTTGCCACATGATAACAGGACGCACTTGGACAGGCTAACAATCAAAAGAAAAGAAGTGATAAAGACTCCAACAGTGGGAATGGTCCCATAGCTGAATTCCAACTGGAATTCCTTCCCAAGGCTCTGAAAAGTTGAAACAGAGAGTCTTTTTCCTGCATCCGTCTTTTCTGCCTTTTCATTAATTGCACAAGTTCTCCACACAGATTGCAATAGCAGTGCTCTTCCCAGAATAGTCTATTAATGGGTGTGATAATAAGTGCCCTGTTCTTGCATAAGGACAAAATGTTTTGCTAAGAATTGCTGATGCTGAGTTGCACCCAAAACCCACAAGATGTTTGTGGGATTTGGAACTGTTCCCTCATATTTTAGTCCTCTTCCTAGTCTTTTGCAGGATTGGACCCACAGGGGATAAACTACAGAGCTCATTTGCACTTCCTCATGACTAATTCCTATTATTCCAAAGTCTGCCTGATTTTTCCCCAGCATGACTAAAGCAGTTCATACAGTCCAGCTCATGAATGACTCCAGAGCTGCTGCTGCAGTTACTCATGTTGAATCGCACCCGTGATTTTGCAGCTTTGCTGGTGTACAGAAATGCTGCTCAAGCTGAAAGCAGAGCGGTGAACTAGCTTGAAACTTATAGAGTTTAACTAAGAGCCTGGTTAAATCAATGGGTCTTAGGCACACTCAGATTCTGATGAACTTCTAATGACCCGAAGTGGGGACCTTGAGAGCACTTATTCTGAAAAAGGCAGAGATAACAAAGATAACAAAGAAGGCAAAGATAACACCCATCCCTTCACATCTTCTGCAGTCACCTGTGGGACAGCATCTCAAGAGGGGATAGTATCCTCCCATACTCCAAGGGAAATGGCAAAATACCATGAGAAATCCTGCCTGTCCAGGTGTTTCTAAAAATTCCAAACCAGCCTTATGTTCTTCACCTTGTGAGATTTCCAACCATCTCTGTGGATAGAGAGATAGCCCCAAGACCTTTTGAATGCTGGTCTGACACAAATTGCATTGCTGAATATTTTAAAGTGAAAATTCACCCATAAGGAGGGGCTGTGTGTGTTGACTTTGATAAGGCAGAATTCACAAACACTGGGGGAGAATCCAGCCCCAAATTCAGCTACGTTTCTCTACATGGTGCCCTAACTCAGTACAAAGGAGCTGAAATGCCCAGATGAGCCCACAGACTTGTTGAAACTCTGGGTTGGCCCTTGGAGAGGTCCTTTCTGACCCAGAGCCCTATCAAACCAAGTCAAACTTTAAGAGTAGCTTCACTGCAACCTGCTTGTGAGCCAGGACACTACTTCATGCATATTCAAATGACAAAACCAGATCTATAATTAGTGCTGGGGAAAAATGTTTGGTGCAGGGCAAGCAGGGACAGCGCAGAGAGAGCACCCTCCTCCCAACTTGGAAGCCTGCTGTAGGCTCCTTCAAAATCCCTTTCCTTCCGACATTCATGTTGACTCCTGATGAATTTTGAGACCTGGAGGAATCAGATAGTTTCCCAGTCACGTCATGTGCTTCTCTGGGGCAGGCTGCACAAGCGGTGCTCCTGATGGCACCAGAGTTGCCTCTGGATCTGTCACATGTTTGGGTCAGTGGTAAGCTTGGTCCTCCTAAATGACATTTTCCTTTGACTGACCTTTCGTTCTGAGGAATTGTTGGATCAGTCCCTGTCACAGGATCTATCTGCAGACCTTTATGACATTTAGAAAAGGGTGCATTTCTTAGAGCCATTCTGCCTAAAAACCTTAGTGCAGCTCTTCACTAGCTCCTCCAGCAGCTTTCTCAGGAACAGGAATAAAAGTCTCCCCTCGCTCTTTTTTCCTGCTGTGAATTTTGCCAGATACAGCATGCACTTCTCAGTAGTATATAGCCCTAGGACAAAGATGATAAGGCCTTGTTTCTGTTCATTCAGTCCTGTAAATATTCCCATTTTATTACCTATCATCTTTGCATTAATAACTTTCTGCTCAAGCAGTACTCTCTAGAATCAGTGTTTTGATGTAAATATCAAGCACGATGATAATTATTAAAATAATTATTACAATATTGCAATTTACTACTGTGTTTACAAATAACCACAATACAATTCAGCACCTGCACATACGCCACAGGCTTCAGACAACCTGGCAAGCCAATGGTAGCTGGACCTCCTGAAGCTGGGCTACAGCAAGAATAAAATGTTGATATCATCACGGATGTCTCTCTTTCTCATGTACAGGCATTCACTGGGTCTTATTTCACTACATACCTGTAGAGCCCTGCCTTGGGACTGCAAGAGTGACGGATGAATGCTTTTCCAGTCAAGACACACTTTGGCACATCTCGCCACTCTGCACCATCAGAGGCATCAGGGGAGGCAGCAGAGAGGGGTAAGCGTGTTTTGCAAAAAGGCCCTTCTCCAATATCCCCTGGGCAGCGTGTGCTACTGATACAGAGCAGCCTCACACACTGTCCAGCCAAAAACATCTTCTCCCTCTGATTCCAGATATGAAGCTGCTCAGCACCACTCAGGTTCTCCTGGAAATTAATGTCCAGGGTTTCTCTATGGCAGTTCCATCTCCTGCTACATCACCAGAGCAAAAAGATGTACTAAAAACATGCTGAGCCCGCCAATTTCCTGTGTGCAGCACTGACAGGAGCTCCCCACCTTCCAGAACTGGCCCATAATGTGCCAGGGGGTGGCCAGGAGAGCAGAGTGCCCAGTTAGCCCTCCCCAGGCACTGATTTGGGAGTGTCCTTGGTGTCTGACCCTGCAGGGCTGGGGCACGTGTGTGCTCACAGCTGAGTGGGGCGGTGTGGGAGCAGAGCCCAGGACACAGGCCCTGCAGGCTGGATACATTTCTACAGCTGCTTAGCGAGGCAAAATCCCAGGAAAGCACCTGCTGCTTCACCTACAGCTGCCAGGGAGGTAAAAACAGGCTGAACCCTGGCTGTAATCACTGACTTCCCATCCCTCGCTGCTGCCGGCGTCCGTCCCGTGCTCTAACGTAGCATTAAAAGGCAGATGAAATTACTCCTCAAGCAGCCAGTGTCAAGATCTCTGCTGTCCTGGACTCCAGCTTTGTCTTGTGAGTGAGCAGGAATGATCTAATTGAGTGCAATACCCTATGGCTGCTCGCTATTGTGCTGCTCTTGCCTTGTTTGTGGGCAGGGCAACACCCCAAGTACTGGAGAGCAACACAGTAAGGGATCATTCTGAAACCTGAAAACATTTCATTAAACCAGACTGTTAGAATAGCAACTTCATTTACCAATGCAAAATTAATGCCAATATATACCATCTCTCTGGAGGGGGGAATCCTGTGAACTGCCATGTGCCTGCACTCATGGGCCAAAGCTCCCGACTGGATCCTTTCAAGGCAGAGTAGCAGAGAGCAAGTGATCCCCCCAATTTCTTAGCCCTTACGCAGTGATTCTTGGAAACATCAGCCTTTTTTAAGTGCTGAGAATCTCCGATCTGTGATGCTCCTGGACACAGCAATTACTTCCTGCAGCATTTTTTTCATGGGATATGGGGAAGGGGATGAAAACAAGGCCCTAGGTAGATACTCCATCCAATATTTTTAGGCATTTTTGTAATCAGGAAGGGAGAGGGAACTCTTCCATTTTTCCACCAGGCAAGGACAGCTCTCTGTGGCCACGGGGCACTGCTTTTAAGTCCCACCACGGTGGAGAGGGCGCAGCTGGTTCCACAGCCTGTCTGAACAGAAGGAGCTCTCTCAGAAAGTTAAGCCCCACCTCGACACAAGCCCAGTGGGGGCAGGTTTTCTTCAGTCCCCCTTGTCCTCAACCCAATAATTTGAGAGAATCATTTCTTAATACTCTGGCTGAGGGGGAAGGGAGGGGTTTGACATCCACGGATGTGACTCGGGAAGAAGTGATGAGAATGCAGCTGCCTCCCCCCATGCTTCGTTGTTATTCTTTCTCCAAATACAAACTAAATATAACTTTGCCCCGTAACATTCAAATCATTTTAGTTACTAGCAGGGATCATGCCTGGAGTTCCAAGGGCCAGGGTGCAATCAGGCTTAAAATATAATTTAAACAATCCAGAACCTACATTTTCCAGTAAGTTATTTTCTTGCTTGTAGTTTGCCCATCTGCAAACACATATAAACACACCCAGAAAGAAACCAACAAGCCCAGCCAGATGCCAAGTTTTCTGTTCAAGATCATATAAACCCAGTCAAACATTAACAAGGAAATGCTGTGATCACCTCATTTGTTTTAAATATTTCTGCTCCTATACATGCAGACAAGTGTGCAGATTTATTTGCCTCATTTACGAATACAAGCAACTGGAATCTCCATTCTGTTCCATTATATAAAAGACAGACCCTACACCTGTCTTGCTGAACAGCTGGGCAATTTTCAATTTATATCCACTATCCTACACCACAGAAAAGCCCCACTTGCTGCTCTGCTGCTGACACTGCTTTACTAGCATTCCTGCTCTCCTCCCCAGTGCCTTGGGAAGGGATAGTGGTTGCCATTTCTTGGCAAAAGGAGTTATGTAAAACCCAAGAAAGCCTCTTTGCTTTAGCAAATAGCTATTTCCGGGAAGCAGCAAAACCAATTTCTAGAAGTGTATTTAAGACACAACAGTGGAATAGCCTGGAGCTTCCTGCCCATATTTCTCACAGTCAAAAACACACACACGTGTAATTATATTTTCCTGGGCCACATTGCAAAGTTCATGCACTCGTTCAACTCATACATGTAGTAAACATGATTTACAGCTCTGTGTGAAAACCCTCTAGATATATGGTGTTTTGATAGTGACTCAAACCTAGCACTATAATTTAGTAACACCTAGCAGTGAAAACTAAATGATTTCCCACTCCACATTCCTAACTTTCCATGAACCCCTTTTTACTGCTAACCTGGAGAGGAGATACTGCTTCTACAATTGTTTGGACTTAGCCTTGCCATTCCTTCAACTGAACTGCACATCAACTAACATCAAGCTTCACATATGGTGAACGCACCAGCACTGACCCACGTCCTATGAGACCATTTGCCATCATATAGTTCAAAGTGAACTTTATTAACACATTAAACATAATTACAAAGAGGAAATTCCAAGGAAGGTCAACAAGCCCGGACAGTTTCTTGGAATGGAAAGTAATTTATAATATCCACATACTGCATTGTAAAGTTTATAAAGAAGTTAAATAAGTTTTAAGAGCCCCATGGGTTATGTATATTTTATTATTTAATACCAAACACATTCACTTTCCATGTAGATAAGATTTCTTTTGAAGTGCTGTGTTAGCAAATTAGCAAAGTCACTTACAATGAAGCACCCAAACAAGCCATCAACACAGGGAATTAGCATGAGGGGCTGGGGTACCACAGATAGTGTGTGTCCTACGAGGGGAATAGAGCTAAGCACAGAAATCTTTCATTACAACAGTGAGATGAAGGAGTTGGACAAAGGTCACCGACCAAACTGCTCATTTGGAGTGAACACAACCTCTTACACCAAATCTTGAGGCAACATTTGGCCTTCACCATACTCATCACTAAAACCTGAGCTTACAAAGTCTTTACTGCCAGGGTGGTTCACAGCAAAGTGGATTTCCTTTACCTTTCCCCATGCTTCAAAGCAAGCACAGTCAGCTGGAAAGGACCACCTAAAAGCCATGTTTGAAACACGCATCCAGAGTTGCCTAACTTGGGGCATCTGCTGCTACAGAGCTGGGCTGGACACCTCCTGCTTACAGTAGGAGCTTAACCTTTTCTACAATAGTTTAACCCTCCCTGCAAGACCAACATGAGGATTATGTCCTCACACTCTCTGCATATCATTATTACCACTATTTGTATTGGCATTCAGGCTGTAATGATGGATCAATGGACAGAGGTCTTGCTATGCTAGGACAAGCTCTATCAAGGAGCAAATCCCACAGGGAAGGCTTTACAAAGCAATGTTGGGAACAGTTTCAGTCAACATGAGGAGGTGTTCCTGAAAGAGAGGAACTCTTGGCTCTCTGCACAGTTGGAAGCCATTACATGGAGAGCAGAACTGATAAAAATGCTTTTTGAGAGCGATAAAAGGATGAAGGTGTTGCCCATGTATCCCATTAACTAATGGAATAAGTGGTTCAAAGGACTGGTGAATCCAACATCTTTTCACATTTTCAAAACAAAACAGTCTGCATTTCCAGAAGGTATCTGCTAGCCAAGTAAAGTAGGGGTCAGCATGGGGGTAACTGGTCCAAAAGCTTTGGTATGTGACATGAGGAGATCAGATTAGATGAGCTAATGGGTCCTTCTTGGCTTGAAAACATAGGCACCCACAGACAAAAACAATGCTTATCAAAAACAATCAAAAGATTAAAGAAAAAACCAACAGCATCTCTGCAGAACAAAGACTCTGAGCGAGGAACACAAAAACACCACAAGTATTTGCGGACCAGCCCCGATGGCTGGTCAGGCTTAGATTTGGAAATCATGGACTGTTTGCAGGAGTAAGCTCCAGGCTTGGGCTGCATGGCTGAGCCCAACAACCTGATGGAGAAAACAGCTTCACAGATCCATTTTACAGCAAGTGAAGTGCCATATTTTCTCTTTCTTCCCTACCTCTGTGGTAGGAGTTGCTTTCCTGATGAAATGGATATTTATTGATAGCACAAGAAGTGCCTGCCATATTTTTACATGAGTAGTAACTAGTCCCTCGGGTGAAGGCTGCCGGTAAATTTCCTACTCTAGATGTTCCAAACCTAAGAGAAACAGAATATTCGGGAACATGTTCCATTTAATTAAGTGCCCTGCATACACATTTCACTGACATTTAATAAAATAGTTATTGTATGTTAAACAATTGGCACTTGATTATTGCTTAGATTTATTGCAGTTAAACAACAGTAGATGAGATACGTATCTCTTACGTGGTTTCCAAATCCTTTGAGCATATGTTTTCAATAATCAGTTGGTATTTATTTAACATGAAATTACCATCATATTAAATTAAATGTGCATGGGTGACATTCAATTTCAATTGTTGCCGAACATTTTTTCAGCAGCAAAAAATAGTAACTTTATCCCTTAGGTTTCGAGGTAGCAAACGCAAAGGAGAGTTAGGATTACTTCAAATTACTTTTGAAGAAACAGACTTCATGTGCTGGAAAGTTTCTAGTGTGGAAGAAAAGATATTATTTATTGTTTCTCAAGTGCTGCCAGTGGGCTTAGTGTGGGCCAAAGGAGAGGACTAATATTTCTACTCAAATGCTAAAATTATACTGACAGCGCAGTTCAGGTATGCAGCTCAATGGATAAACACAAAACCTTTTTTTAGAGAAGAGATTAATACAACAAAGGTGTGTTGGTAGACACACCCGCACAATCTACCTCTTCCATTCCCATTGAAGAAGGCAAGCCCATCTAAATAATGGCATTCCTAATTTGTGGGGCATTTTTTCAAATGAGATGACCTTAAAACATGGCTTCAAGGTTTTAAAATTAGAAGGTTTTTTTTTTAGCCTCTTATTTCCAGGAAGGACAAACTGCCTAATTCTGGAAGAAAGCTAGAAATCATCTGGCTTGAGGGAGGATCCAGAACCCAACTGAAATTCCATAGCCCCACTCTGCTCTCTCCAAACCCCCACCATCTCCACCACAGGTCACAGAGGCACCATTCCTGCCAACACAAGGCATTTGTTTGCTTCCCATAATCTCTGGGAAACAATCCAGTCAGGCAGCCCTGAATTACCTTCTGGGGTGGATCTACCCAAATTTTAACATAAATATCATTGTACTATGCCCTTCCAACTGTTTCCCAACCATGTAAATCCTGCTTCACAAGCCCAGTGGATTTTCCAGCCAAATCGCCCACATCTCCAAGACTTTCGGTAAAACAAACCAAACACTCTGCAAGCCTCAGTTTAATTCACTTTTTTTTTGTAATAAAACTCCCCTTCAAGCCACCAATAGCAACCACATTCCAAATCCCAAGATTCCAAAGATAGGCGTTTACTTCTGAGCCAACCTGCTCTGATTTTTGTCGCCTTCTTTGTCTCTCCTCCTTGCATGCAGCATTTTGTCACCTATCCATTTTATCTGAACGGCTCCTAGAAAATAGGATGCCCAAGTTCACATTTGGTGACACAGGTTCCCCTTGAACTTTGGTAGTCAATATTTAACCCAGTCTGAGCACTGTGCAGGGTTTAATAAGTAATTAAACGTTTCCCTTATAGACAGGTGCTTGTGTGAGCACTGTGCAAGCAGGAAATTCTAAGTGTCATTGTTTATGTCTGCAGGAAAACAGAAACCACGATGGTTGACTCCGTGCCATACACGGGAACGATGGGAACACGGACCTTTAAATAGGTGGTTCACCTTCCTGCTAGTCCTCAGCAGCAAGTTTTCAGCCATAGACTGACACAGGAGCCTTTTAATTTGTATCCAAGGATCTGGTTTTCCTCAAAATATTCTTAAAAATATTTTTTTACCAGAATTCGCTCTAAGGGATGAAAGCGGAGAAGACTTTAAACTCTTCCATCCAGTGCTGGTTCCTACTGGCCTTTCCCAGTACCCAGGATGGAAAAGGTGCGATTTGTGCACTGAGGACTCAGAAAAAAAAACATCTTGACCACTCACTCTCAATCATGAGACACTGCCAAAATATCCCTAAGCCTTCTGCTGCTGGGCAATCAGTGGCAGTGCCCTGCATGGCGAGGCTGCTCTCAGCCCTCCCATTCCTCTGCCCTCGTCTCTGGGGGCTTCTATGTTTGGTCACCACAAAAGCGTGGTAACAACTGTTTGATGGTGACCACAAAGAGATAAACATTGTGGTATTTTAGAACTGGAGATATTTTCAGAGGCTTCTCTAGAACAGAAAGCATTTCCAGCTGAATGGCTGCATAGCAGGCTTGATATGGAGCCTTTGGCAGAACTGTTTTTCTATAAGAAAATTACATTTTTGTCAAAACCCAAGACTTTACTCGGTTTTCTCTTTCAAAGAGTTTTGCCTGGTTTTCTCCCCTTTTCACCTTAAGAAATATTTTGTATAATAATTTTGGCCAATCAAAATAAAACACATGCAAACAAAAAAGTTGTGATTTCAAAAGCATATTGATTAAGCAATGGTAACATTTTTTTAATTGGTTGTTGTATTCCTAAAATATGAAAACAGTTTTGATTTTGGACAGCAATAAACTAAAAGATATTTTTATATATATATTCATATATGTGTGTATACTTATATATTTAATTTGTCTTGCTCTGGAAGAAAACTTAGAAGTAAAAAAAACCATCTTCCTCCAAAAGAAAAATGCAACACACCTTCTAAGACTGCAGCATTTTAAAATTCTGCCTGAAACCATTCACTGTTGCACTACCAAAACCTCCAGTTCATGGTAGGTGTGAAGGGAGCTGGCTCTTTCTCTCTGAATTAAATTCTCATCAAAAAGGTCTACCTTACATATGCCTACATCAGTGTCTTAACCTGGACCAGACACATGCTTTAGAATGAATTTTTTGATCTTCACCACCAATTATACTTTGCTTCGCATCAAGAAGCTGTTTTGGTGCACATGAAACTGAGCTGCAAGGGGCATTTAATTCTCAGGGCCAGCCTAAAGCTATTTTGAAGTGAAACATTCCTCTGAAATAGGGGTGCCATGTCCTCAACACCAAATGTTTTGCTTTATAGATCAATCTTACCAAACCCCACCAGCTGCTAATGCAGACACACTCAGCAATTGCTTCCTGGGTCCCTGGTAAAACAAAAGCAGAAGCTGTGCTCTGGCATCTCCATTAATGAGCTCTCAATCTACATGACCAGACTGGAGCTGATCCAGAATAAACTCCCAAAATGCCTTTTAGTGGGAACATCACCTCCTCAGCACCAAATATTTCACTTTCAAGATTTGTTCCTGTTGTGCCATTCTACAGGCTAACTTAGACACACCTGTACATCTCTTGCAGGAGGAGAAAATACCTGAATGCACTTTAAAATAAAGTTTTCACAAGGTTGATTCATTGAAAACTTACATTTAAACTCAACAGACACCAAGTCTCCTGCACAGGGAAACTATCACTGAATTCTTACAGCATTCCCATCTGGTTCCTGCTCTTCAGACACTGAAGCACACACTACCTGATGTAGTTTTACATGTTTTTAAATGTTTTTACATTTACCTGATGTAAAAACACATGATACACTCGCCTGGACAGAGGCAAGGGCAGCTTTCTGCCGCCTGCCTGCACCTGGGAGAGCTTCAAAGGGACCCACTTCCTCTGCTCCTTCTCTGGTTTGCTAACAACAATAGGGTTACTGCACTCTTACCTGGCTTTATTAGTTTTTCTATCAGGAGATCTTGAAGACTTGTTGTTCTGTCAGACTTACTATGTTCAATTGCACCACCTAGGATTGCCAGAGTCTGTGCTGTAAAGTCCTGGGACTGTTCAGCTTCTAAAATCAGATAAAATCAGGTTTGCATTTAATCTGGTATGTCCAAAGGTTTGCTGCACCCCTTGCTGCTCAAAAGCTGCTTCCCATCACCTGGAGGAAGGTATTCCTCCTACACCTCTATCGCACACCAGTGTGGCGTGTGTCAGGATGAATGGTATTAGCAAACCAGCACCCAGCAGTGGGTATATTCTGCCAATATTGAACCACTGAAACCAAATATTTAAAATATAAATCCATTTAGATTCCTCAAACTATCCAAAGGATTTGGAAACACCTCTCCTTTGCTGAAGATCCCACATTGCCTGCCTTTTATCCCTGTACCTCTGCATCAGCAGCAAGATGGTGCTAATTATTATTTGATACACAAGCAAACTACCAACCCCCTGTTCTTGGCACAGCCTGTTTCTTTACCTGAGCTGCCCAAACTTCAGCAGCTACAGAGACACACGGGGGTTTTGCTGACATCGATTGCTCTGTGATTTCAAGTGACGCCATTCCGCTGGCGAGCCGCGCACTGGAATGTAACATCATATCCAGCAGGTAGATAGAGCCACTGGAATATCAATTAATGTGCAATCCTATTACCTCAGTGTCTGGTAATGTGCAGTCCCAGCTACCCTCCTTCAAGTGGAAGGGGGAGAAACCTGGAGAGCACAGCCGCTATCTAGGAAAAGCTGTGCAGGAGAAATATTGTCTCGCGGCGTGACTGCGGAGCTGCCCCACACCCCATCGCGCACGTGCGGGTACCGGCACACGCACGGCGCATCAGCTGTCAGCAGGAATTCCTGGCTGCACGCTGAAGCGCTGCCACAGCCTGTCTGCCCAGCCTGCCCCGGCCGATGCACATCTGAGCAGCTTGTCCACTCACATAAACATTTCTGAGCTTCCCCGTTCACGGAAATAGGTTTTACTGTTGACGTGACTTGAACTTGTTCTTGGGGGAAGCCACGTCAGGAATCACTCAGTGCAGCTCACTGGCATTTCTGAGCAAGGAGTCAAGAGGTCAAAACCCAAGGTCAGAGAACAGCAGACACACAAGATCCCTTGCTGTACCTGAGGCTGAAGAAATCAGCACATTCCTAATCAGTCCTAATCCCCTAATCTTTATTGCATGTAAATTCCAACCCCTTCCCAATGTCTGTGCCATGGTATTCTCCAATCTGATTACGGTGAAACCCCATTGGAAGACTCATCGATAAAAGATGGAAATGTGTAAAATCGATTTGCTATATATCACAAACAGCGCTGCAAACCCCTCCAGGGATCAAAGAACTGCCATCAAATAGCAACAAATAGAGGGCTGTTAAAAACACTTCTTATCTAATAGTGGATGTGACTATTTGACAAAAGACAAAATTCACTTCCGAAGGGAGAACAGTGCTGCATTGTTTTTCAGACAGTAAAGAATCAGTTCTTGACTAAGGCAGAACAGGCAATGTAAGAAAGATTGTCATTTAAGGCCAAGCTGTAAAAGTGTGAGGGCAGAAGACAAGAGGGACTAGATGCACTCTGACTCACAATTTACTCAGCCAACAATCTCAGCTTTACTTGCAGAAGGTACAACAGGAGCACTGTTGGCATGGAACAGCTGGTCAATGAATCTGTCATGTAGCATTTATCTTGAGATGAAGCAATAATCATTGGTAGGGCTGAGCAAAATGCTTCAACTTTTGGTCCTGAGCTCAGTCAAGCTTTGCCTGAAATGGCTCCACCAGTAGGGTCCACAGCTTTGGCCCACTGGGAACAGCCTGGACTCTGTTATTATAAGTACAGTGGTTTTTAGTGTTGAAAACAATGAAAATTTGATAATGCTTCTAAAAAATAAAATACCTTGGCAGGATCTCACTCTCCTATGTCATTTTCCTATGGTGAGTATAAGGGAAATGAAGCCTCCTTCATATAATTCACCAGAAGACAAGAGAAAAACACTGAATTAGAAGAAAGCAGAGGCCAATCCAACTTCTGTGTTTCATCCATTGAGGGGAGTTTGCCAGAATTCAAAATTTTATTTTTTAAATCTTGTGATATTAGGTGCTTGTTTCTTACCGTCTCTTTTCTGAGGGCATAATCCTGAAGGAGAATCTCCTGTTTATTTAAAAATGAAATTTGTGACCTTTGTGATCATGAGGAACCACTAAATGCTCTGAAAACAGGAAGCAAATAAATAAAATCCAATTTGTTGTAACATTCAAGCTGTTTCAGCCATAGTGCTGGTTTTTGTGGGGTTTGACCCAGGAGTGTTGAACACGCAGGATTAGTAACGTGAGTGTTTCCCACGGATACGTCCCATGTGATTTATTTAAGCATCTTTGTGACATGCATTAACAAAAGGCTGCATTGGCTGTGGGATCCAATAGCTGTAGGATCTGAAATAGTTTATGCTCCATTCACCATCCAGGAGATTATAAGCAGGTGTCTCTCCAAGAGAAGCTGGTACATTACAATCAACAGGAAGCTGTCTCATATCCCCAGATGTTTGTCATTACGGGAAGCAGGGAGATGTTGGGGTCAGTAAAACCACACTGCTACTCTTGCAGCACCTACAGTCCAAGAGGGACTTCAGTAGCTCAGCTCTGCCATTGATAAAAGTTTTACAAGACCTCTGCTCCAACGAGCCCTGAAATCAAAGGTCTGTTTACTTAGCCTTTGCTTGCAGGGCTTTAGGATAGTGCAAGGAAGATCAAAGCAGAGACCTCGTTTAACATGTCCAAGTACACAACCAGCAAGTCTGTTTATGTTGGATTCCTACACACTGAGAGTGCTGCTGTCTGTCAACACTTCAGGCTCATTTTCAGCAATATTGGGTGAGGAGGGAAATATTCAGAAAGACCCCACAGATTTTGGTCCTGCTGAAACAGAAGTGAATGTCAGAGCAGGGAACTCTGCTTGAACTGTGACTGCCAAGGTCAAACACGAACTCCTTCCAGGGAAAAGGAAACCTGCACAGGTCAGGTCTCTGCTGAAGTGCTACACCATAAAAATGCAGCTAAAATCTGCATGAAGAGCTCGAAAAGAATTTTGGTTCTGTATAATTTGGTTCTGTATTATTTGGTTCTGTATTATTTTTTCTTGCCAATGCACAACGAGACTTGGTTTGGCACTGGTAAGGAATGACACCCTGAGCACCTCATGCACAGAAAGAGGTGCAACAGCCACCAGCAATTCACATCTCCACTGATACCTGTACAACCCCACACTGGGGATGGGGCAGTTTGCCATGACAGGCAATTTATTAACAAAGCTTAGTTTCCAATGGCCCTGCATTCTGTGGAGCTATTTCCCAGGGTCTATTAGGAGGCAAGAATCTGATGACATCTTTATTTATTTATTTGCTTGTTTGTCACTGCGGCATTAATGTCTCTCTATTTAGAAAATTCATCCATATATTTAGAAAAGGCTGAAGACTTGCAATGGCCTTTGCCCCAATCATGGTGGCAGTGGGAGGCAGCACTATTACAATCCCTTCTACATGACTTCCCATTTTCACAACGTTTGAACTTAGTATCTCTCACATCACTCCTTCTCAAACAATGTGTGTAAAATTGGCTTATAGGCTTAAAAGCTACTGGAAGGGATGGAGATGGATTGACCTTCAAATATGTCACCACATGAGTCTCATCTCCTTAGGACACCAATGTAAAGACCAGCCAGACATGCATAGGTATGGAAAGGGTGCTCAGACAGAAGGAGAGAGCTGGTATTTAACTTTGGAAGTAGAGCTCTTTCTTTGAAAGATTTATCTGAGGATATAACCCCCATCTGGTATCACAGCAGAACCTCCACCAGAAAATCAAATCACAAACGTTGGGGTGGATCCACTTTATGCTCATTTCTTTTACTTTCCTCGGTGCTCTGTTCAAGTTTCCTAGGAAAACCCTCTTGTGTTCTGAGCAATGTTGCTCAAAATAAATAGAAACTTGGGACCTGAAAATGTCTGTAACCAGTGTTAGGAAACCAAGTCTCCCAACAGACAGCTTGCTCTGGAGCTGCCTCGTGGAGATTCCCAGCATCTCCCTCTGAAAACCCCAAAAAGGCAGAGACAAGGCACTGGACTGCACATCCCATAGATGAGCCCAGCAGAAACAAATTAATACCTGCTGCTTCTTCCCTTGGCTTCGCAGAAGAGTAAAACTTTATAAGTTTAAAAGTTGTAAGGAACATGTGGAGAAAACCTCATGAACTGTGGGGTGGAGGAGCCCCATTAGGTCTCATTCCCATCCATCTCTCTGTACTATCTGCAGGAATGACCCTTTAAAACAGAGACAAATAAAAGGAAAGAGAGCCTAATGGATAAGGTGCTTTCTTAGGTCCTTGATAGTCAGAGAGCAAGGGTCACACAAGGTGCCAAAGTGCCATAATTGCACAATTCCTCTCTTGGGGCGCTGTGAGAACACACATTAGATTGCCAAGCACCCTGTGATCACAGGTAGATGAGACCTAGATGGATATGCAGGTCTTAAGACTCACCAGAGAATCTTCACAGT
Source organism: Edolisoma coerulescens (assembly GCA_013397115.1). Lineage (NCBI taxonomy): Eukaryota > Metazoa > Chordata > Aves > Passeriformes > Campephagidae > Edolisoma > Edolisoma coerulescens. The sequence goes on from VWZW01004129.1 coordinate 1,275,227, forward strand.
TTTCCAGGGGAGAGATTTTTCCCTAACGAGGCAATGCAACCAGCTTTGCTCCACCTTATTCCACTGCCTCTAGTCAAAATCCTCATCTACACTCCTAAACTGTTCCCTCCCCCTCCTCCTGGCTCCAGTATCCAATCCCTTCATACACTTGCAGACAGTTATTGTCCCCTCAGGTGTCACTTAGCCAAGCTATACATATATTTACAAGCAGCTCTTTTAATCTTCTCACATAAATCAGTCCCCCCAGTTGTCTGATCCGATCAGCTGGGCCTGTCTCTCTCTGTCCGGACGAAAACCTTGCCTGTCTCCCTGACATCTCCTGGATGTCAAGCTGTCAGCTCAAGCTCAGAGCTCTTAATCTTCCTCCCCCTCCCCACCTCCTTCCTTAATTGCTGTGGACACTGCTACTGTCCCGCCTGTCGCTCAAGCCCACAGCCCTGGTGTTATTTTTTACTCTGCTCTCCTTCTAGCTCTCCCCACCCTGGCTCAGAACCTGAGCTGAAGTCTTTCTGCAGTTCCTTGATAAGCCCAGCCCTGGCTGCCCATCCACTCACTTGCAGTTTGCATCCAGACTCCCATCATATTTCATCCTCTGCTCCAGCCTTGGCGAAGCACACTCTTGCCTCATCCATATTAATTTTTTTCTACGCACTGCTCTGGCCACTTCTACTTCTCCTCACATCTACCTCTCCCTTTCCCTGCCACATCAAACAGCTGCTACTTTTCTTCACCTGTCAAGGCTCCTCCTGGCCTCTTCCCAATCACTGTTCCATCACCTTTTCCTTACCGGAGGCCCACCCTCTTCCAGCTGCACCAGAAGTCCAGGCTCTCTCCCGCCTTTTTACATTTTTCAAAGAAAATCATAGGTGTTCCCTGCCTCGTGTGGGAGCAGCTCCCCATTGGCATTGGCTGAGGCACTGGCTCTCTTCCTGCACATGCTCCCTTAAAGCTTTCCTGCACCAGGTACCCACCACCACTGGCATCCAGCCGGTCCTCATGGCCAACACCATTGAACAGTTTAAAACTAAAAGAAGGAGAGATTTAGATGAGACGAGAGGAAGAAATTCTTTACTCAGCATACACTGGAAGAGGTTGCCCAGTAAAGCTGGGGCTGTTGCATCCCTGGAAACTCAAGGCCAGGCTGGATGGCGCTTGGAGCAACCTGGTCTAGTGGAAGGTGTCCCTACCCATGAGAAGGAGGTTGGAACTAAATGATCTTCGAGGTTCCTTCTAACCCAAACCATTCTGTGATTATAGGATTTTACGATCTCACTGCTCCTTTGCTCCACCCCTCTTCCTGCCATCATCCTTCACCTCATACCCCCAGGCAGCTCTTCAGGCACAGCCTTCTTGTGTTCACACAACACCTTGCACAGTGGGGTGAAGGCCCTGAGCACAGCAGCGACACACACAAATCATGCTAATCACAACAGCTTCACTAGCACCTCTCTGCTGATTATCCTCATTTCTGCATCCACAGCCTTAACGTATAATTGCATTTTAACAAGCTTCATTAGCACATTGCCTTAGTGAAGCTTAACAAAGCCCAAGCACCCAATGGTGCTTTTCTGCTCAATATAATTTTCAAGGCTTCTGTAACCTGATTTGTTAGGAATAACCTCAGGGCTATGAAGCTTTTCTTCTGCCATCCAGCAATTAAGGAATAATTTGTCATGGAGCAAGTCAAGCTGCAGGGCAGGAAGGCCCTGTGCAATACAATGAAGCTGTGTAAACCAAAGCCCTGGGTACAGGAACAAAGCGAGCATCCCTCCCCTCCTTCTTCGTTAGCCAGGAGCTGGTGCTCAGCTCCTGTAAATGCTGCACAGTCCCCTCAGTAATGCAGCTCTTGCTGCAGGCAGAGAAATGCCTGTGTGCACCCTGCCAGCACACACACTGGCTGTGGCTCTGCCCCTCCGGTACTTTTTTTGGACATGGTGCAGAAAGGCAAACAGCCCCTTGCCAAACCATACTGTTGGCATGAGCTGTACGATGGAATAGGATTAAGAAATGGGCTGCAAAGCTTTTTAAAGAAAGTTTTATGAAGCTCCAAAGGATAACTGAAACTCTGTTTGTTTTTTTTTTTTAAATAACTACCCTGGGAAGAAAAATGTGAGTAACTTCAGAATACGACAGATTAAGCCCAGGTAATACATCTATCGAGCATGATGAGTATTTCTGTCTGGCTAAACCTTTTCTAGATTTAATACTTTTTCCAGTTATCTCAGTCACATAAAAGTCAAACACTTTCCCAAGCATTCCTGGAAAGATGCTTCCTGTTTTGGTGAGGGAGAGAGGGTATTTTTAAGTAAAAAATGATCTGACTATGCTGACTGTGTATGAATCACAGTCACAAAACCAGAAGTAGTTTTGCAGATGGAGGTTGTTACCTGATTTTTTTTTCCTTAACTTCCATAGTAACCAGATAAAGGAACTGCTGGCAAACCTCAGTCACATTTCCAAAACCATACGTAGGAACAGTGTGGCAGGAATAGAAAGCTATAGAATATCAACTACTACATGGCCCCAGACAGCTGTCTGTGAAAGCAGAAAACATGGGGTTAATGGTTCTTTTAGACTTTTCTTTTAGTACTTGCAGACAACTGAGGACTGGTATGGAGATCATTGATCATTGCTGGAAATTCTCCATGCAAAGAGACACTCTGATCTTGTGAAGTGTGAGCAACACTCAATTCCCATTAATTTTAAGGGAGATCAAAGTTGTCCAGAATTTTGTAGGGTATTCTAAATCTGTAGACAGATAGGCTCCCATCTCAATATAAAATAGGTTCTCCTCCAGCAAACCCCTCCTACACCTCGATTTATCCATACTTTGCAATTTTCCAGCTTAAGCACATAAAGAAGAAAAAAAACCAGTTGTCAACCATGTGATATTACAATAGTTGACTCTTTAGGAATATATATATTTCTCACATCTTACTACCATTATTTTAACATTCAGAGGCAAAGGAAAAACTCACCCATCCCCACCTTCTTCCCCCTTAACCAGACAAATAAGGCATTCAGCTTGTCTGAATTTAAATTTTTATTGGAGTTGATCCAGCAACCAGAGCACATTGCTAGAAGCCAAGGTCCCACTTCCTTCAATACACCTCCTTCATTCTGACTCCCTGCTTTTGTACAGCTTTGGTAATCTCAATCTGTGGTCAGGGATATGATAAAATTTCAGCTGTTTCCCCCCTCAGCTGCACAGAACAGGGCTTGCTCTTAAATCAAAAGCCTTGCACCCTAAACCTCTGGTTAAGTACTTAACTATAGGCAAGTCTTTGAAATCATCACAGGCTTCTTTTTTTCTTTTTCTTAGATATAGTGCTGAAAACCACAGAAGTGAACCAAGTTCTCAGGAATATCAAAGGTATTCAGAGGAAACTGGGGGAAGGGGGCTCATAGGGTGGCTCCCCAGTGCTTTCTTGGCCTGATCTTCTGAAATAGATGGCATTACCAGTCCCCATCAAAAATGTAACATTTCTTCCCTTATCCTCCAGGGCATGACAAAATATTGGTAACTTTTCTGGAAGCATTAGGAGCAGACAGCAGCTGCAATCCAAGCAGAAGCCACATTTCTGTCGTTGCCTTGGTAAATGACCTCCACCTTCCTGCACAGGATGGTGTGGGCTCCCACATACCTTCTACTGATGCTTAGATTTTCCTCTCTCTGTGCTTCTCCCTTTTTCCTCCCATTCCCTCTCCTCTCTACAAACAGTAATTCAAGAACCACGATCACCCCTTAGCTTGGCTTCAGATCTCTTGCATGGGCTAAAGTTACCTCCAATTCTCCAGCATGGTTTGGGGAATTTATTTATATTCCGTGCTCTGGAGATAGACCCCATGTCTTGCCAAGGGCTCTCATGGGTATTACAAAAGGAACACTGACAAATATTTATGGAACCTAAAGTGAAATTCAAGACACTGTTAAAATAAAGTTTGCTTTAGGTTTTTTTTTTGTTTTTTTTTTAATTCTCCTGAAGAATTGACCTGGCTTTCTTGGCAAAAAGACTAATCCAAATGCTATTGGTATCTCAACAGCTCATAAGAACCACACGCTTCAAATAAAGCCATTACTATCAGACACACTGAGTGGTTCAATTAAACAAATATGAAAATAGACACTTCGTCCTGCTCTAACTGAGTGGGATCATTTCACTCCTGAATCCAGACTGACAATGAAAATGCTATGGTATTTATAGAGCAGCTTTTTATCCTGAAAGATCCCAAAGGATTACGCAGACCCTGCTTCACACACTACCGAGATGCTGCCACTTCCAGGGAGGAACACACGAGCTGTCCCACAGCCCTGAGGAATGGCACATGGCAACTCATACAGAGGAGCAGAAAAGAATTCCACATTCAGCTGAAACTATAGAAAGGAATTTAGGCAAGCAGAATGGAGATTGTTTAGACTGGAGCGCATCCAGCACAGAGGAGGTATAGTGATCTGGTGTTTCAAATGCAGAAGTTAAGGCAAAACAACAAAAAAGTTACGGTTTAAACTATCCAAAAACCAGAATTTAGGGAAGAAGAGGAAACACCACCTTGAAGGTGAACAATTTAATTCCTTCCACTTCAGTTGTGCATGGGAAATTCTCTAGAAGATGCTCTTGCTCACTATTCCCTTCAGGAATACAAGGACTAATAATACTTTGCATAGCTGCCTGTCCACATAAGGATGACACAGGATACGTTATGAATTAAAGGCTTCAAAAAGCTTTGTCTGCTAGTCTCACACACGTCAGAGACAGGAAAATACTGGGTCCATCTACATCACACATCAACTGCTGCCAGGATCCCTGCTGGTATCTCAGCCCCATTTCACATTAGCTGCACTGCAAATATAATGCAGCCCATGGAAAGAAAGAGACTTGCCCAAGGCTGCCCTGTGAGTCTGTGGCAGCAGCATCAGAACCCCAGTTTTGACTCCCAGTGCTCTACTGTGACACTCAGGTGATGCCTCCCCACCCCAGGACAAGTTCCCTTCTGTGAAACCACGGCCTTGCCAGAGGAGCTCAGCAGGCCTCAGTGCACTACATCAACAGGTGGCCAAAATTTTTCCACTAAAATTTTCTTTTGTGAAAGACAGAAAAGGAAACGGCTGATTTATGGAGCAGCAGCATGGCAGGTCATGGTAAAACAGGGAAAATCCATCACTTTAAGAAGTTAGGGACACGGTGACATGACATGAAGTCATGTGGGCACACACCAAACGTCAGCTGCAACTCTAAGGGTTACAGCAAGGACTGGAACCAGCTCAGCGTGAGGAGTTCAGCCTGTGGATGTGTTCATAATGACACATCTGCAAAGAATCACAGAGTCACAGAACCATTTAGGTTGGAAAAGACCTTTAAGATCAAGTTAAACCATTAAACCAGCACTGTCAAGTCCACCACTGAAACCACGTCCCTACATGCCACATCTGCACATCCTTTAAATCCACTCAGGTATAGTAAAGAGAAGCAACCCTGACAATATTACTGCAAGCATCCCCCCAGTACAGAAGTGTGAAAGAAATACAACTGTGCCATGAGAGTTTTTTACCTGGCACACAACTAGCACTAGCATGAGCCTCTCTGCAGAACAATTAGCAGAAAGCACCAATCCTATAAAGCGTCTTTCTTTTTTCCAGTTCATTTAGCCTGAAGTAGAGCAATCAAGACTCTTCTGGCAGGATATCACATTCTCAATATGTAACCACTTAAAGGAAGAGGACAGCTATTGCAGAGAGATGTCCCACGAGAAGAAATCACTGTACAAGCGAAAGGGATTTCTTTGGAGTGACTTTTAAAATAATGTGAAGCTGCTCTTTTTTTTCTCTTTTCTCTTCTTTTCTTTTCTCTTTTTTCTTTTCTTTTTCTTTTCTTGTCCCTTTTTTCATTTAGGACTGGACTACAAACCTTTCTTTTTCTAGTCAGCAGTTGTTCACAAACCTAATCTTCTGTGGTTTCAATGAAATAAGTAAGGCAGATAATCACATACTATGAGGAGGAAGGGGGTGATTCCATGGCCGTGCAACCTCCAGGCACTATTTTTTCCTGGATGGAAGTGGAAAGAGCAAAAGGAAAATACTCAGACTTAAGAGATGAGCAGAGAAGGAAGACGTGGCATGCCGTATAAAGGAGATTTCCAGCAGCTCTACAAACTGCCAAGAGCTAAGTCTATTCTCTTATTTATATGTATTTTAGGGTGCTTACAGTACTCACAGAACTCACATCACTGACAGCAGAGGGAAAAGTACATTTATACAGAGACTGTGCATTTCCCTGCCATGACAGGAACCCTGTCCTCAGGTATGACACAGAAGGATACAGAGAGGTCAGCTCTGTCTGGCTCAGGGTCCCATTACACACATGACAGCAGAACTCCAGCCCCACAGAGCAGTGCGGAAGAAGGCTGTGGGATAAATCATGGCTAAATAGGTATGGAAAATAGGTGCCAACTCTGGTTTGGGAGGTGCATTGGACTGAGGCCACCAGCTCTGCTGCTGTTTTGGAACAAGAAACCCTCTATTTTCACCCTTGAGCAAGAGCCAGGTTGGACTAAAGGGCAGCAGTCTGACCTGGAAGAAACTCTGAGCAGCAGCCTTGAGGCAAAGCAGCCCACACAATCCACGGGACTCAGGATTTCATACAGAAGTGACTCCGTCCCTCTGTTCCTGTGTGAACACGCTGCTCGTGGTGAGTAAGCCTGTGTCATCCTGCAAGCCCGGGATGTCAGGAACACACCCAGCTCCAAAACCTGGTGGATGGTGAACGTTTGCAATGCCACTCTTTGAACTGCAGCGCAGGGCTGTGCACAAAGCCACACGCCTGCGAGACACGGCGCCCGCGGAGGTGTGGTGGTAAGGGCTTCTGCACAGATTAGCAGCCAAAATGTGTGCCTTGGAGAACCTCTGGCTGGTGTTCAAGGTACAAAACCAAGCCTGGCAGAGAGTGTACCTCCTCTGTCCCACCCTCCCAGTGCCTTTAGGAAGGTACACTGTGCTCTGGCTGGTGCTGGTGCTGATGCACCTTTGCTGATACACACATGCAGCAACAGCACTGCTGCTGCCTGCTCAGCCTGAGTGCTCCTGCTGATCTCCCCACTAAACTCCTGACCCTGAAAATGCCCAACAAGCCATTCGGGCTGTGCTAAAATACAGAGACTGTTGCTGGAAGGCAAACTGGAAATGGCAGAGGCAAAAGGGGATGTTTAAACAATGCAACACATGACTAAAGATATTAAAAATTATTTAAAATCTATTTTTATAAATAAAAAAAAGATTACTGCAAAGCTTAGCAGCTTACACTTGGTTCCTCTGCGTATCTATATGCACGCACACATGAACAGCCCATGCACGACCTACCTGTAAAAATGCTGCATTTTATCACACCTCTTTGCAGATCAGGACATGACATCACCTTACACACAAAAAATCCATGTGTGTGTATTGCCACACTATTCATGAAAGCAGAAGTGGGATAGCACTGTATTAGTGAAATATGTGATGTTACTCCACAGCCACGAGGGCTCTGTTTGTATCCCAAAATCCATGGCTATTTCAGCATATGCAGAGCCCACCTTCTGCAACAGCACGACATCACCAATCCCATGTTCAGAGAATAATCATGGCCTTGTCTGCACTGCAAAAACTGGTCCCCAGCTCAAAAAAAAAAGGGCAGTTCAGCCAGTAGCAGCAAGAGCAGTGCTCTAATGCAATACTGGACTCAGCTGTTTTTAGTGTTGGATCATCCAATTCTGCTCAGAGCAGGGTAAGAAAAACCACGGGGGAAAACTCCCACACCCCAAAACCTCCTTGCCATAGTTTAATTGCAGCAGCCATGAAGAAAGTGAGGGAGAAACAGTTTTATAGTCCCCAGATATTTTTCTGAAATTTCAAAAGAAAAATTCTATTCCAAAGAGGGGTAACAAAAAATAATGAAAAGTCAGAAACTCAGCATTTTCTCAAAACGTTAATCTGTGAACATTTTTCTATCCGGTCAGATGTTCTATCAGCAGTTTGGGAGTGTTTCATTTCAATCCTGGCAGCTGCTATTAATTTTTAATCTCTTCAAGCTTTTTGGTAAAAAGTAACCTAGATAGTAGATCAAACCAAAACTGTGCCAAATCAGACAATCTTACTTTTCATTTGAAGAAAGTAAATGGCAATCACAACCTCCCCAGGAGATAATTTTATTCTTACCATTCTTTATTTGTACAATTAGCCTTTTTCTGATCCAAGATAAAGTCCCCCAGGCACAGTTGTGAAATATGTTAACAGCAGAGTGATGGGGTTTTTTAAAGGAACCCAATGAATGACCAAAATCAATCATTCCCTCAAAATTTTAGCTATGATGAGCTGGCATCTTGCACCCTGGAAGTGTTACCTCCAAAAATTCTCAGCTAGACCCGAGGGTGATATAGGAGCATCCTGAACTTCCATGTCTCGCAGCAGTTCATGGGTGTTATGTCATTCCACGGTGCTCCTGCAGCTGTGCACTGGAACAGCCACTAGCTACTCTTCTTAAACACAGAATACGTAAGATTTCACGCACATCAGACTTTAAAAAGATGAAGTAACCCCTTCCCCTACGTGGCAATGTCAATGAGAAATGAAATTAATTGAATTCTTTCACGCCCGGAGCCAATGAGCTGTAACACAGGGCAGCACAGCAGCTCCCCACGTCAGCCAGTGAGGAAGAAATGCACTGAGACCTCGTGCCAGATGCACCTTATCATTTCACAGGCATGCAGTGATGGATGAACACATCAGTAATGCACCCCTTCCCTCTGGTAAGTCCCTATCCCTCAATTCCCTTCCAGGGAAAGTGAAACCACTGCAAAGTGACTTCCCTTCTGCCGGCACCTGGGAGGCTGCCCTGTGCAGAGTTATCTGCGTGGCCTCCAAGATGTTCCATTCCTCTGCACAGATTGCTTCCATCATCCAGATTAAAGCAGAGGGAGATGAAGAAGCACTTGTGCCTGGAATTCCCTGAATTTCATTACCAACCACCGAGGGCTTAGCCGGGGCCAAGCTCTGTGGTTACTGCACAGCCACGCTTTGATTTCGGGGTGACAAAGGTCCATTCACTGACACCGGGGAGCCTTGAGGGGTGTGATGTGGGTGCTTCTATTGGTGACACTGGACTGGACTCATGCAAACAGCTGAGACACGCAGTGCCACAGCTCTTGTCCTGCTCTTGCAGTGCTCAACCCATGTCAGCTGCTGCCTGAGCCGTCCGCTTCGAGACCTGGCACTGACAGACGCGTAATTCGGTTTGGGGAGGTGTGAGCCCAGTGCCTGCACTCCCTTCCCACCTCCCTCCCTCGTCTATCCACCTTCCCTGCTGCTGGCTTATGTCAGCCCAAAACCTTCTCTGGGGAGGAGGAACAACAGCTGGTTCTCTCCAAAGCATCTCACCCAATTAAAGAAAAATCTGCAATCGATGCTTACATGCTTTTATTGTTGATGGGGGCACAAGGCGGAGGAGAAGCGACCTCACCCTCCCTCAGCTGTGCTGACTTCAAAAAATTCCTGAAAAAAGTCAACTGAACATGAAGGTGCCACTTGCAGCCCTTAGTTTAAAAGAGCAGAGGCAGGCTTGTAATGTTAGGACTTACGTAAAACTGTCCAACTGTGCTCTTTTCACCCTGAGTTAATGATACTTAGTTTGTTTTCATGTACTCCCAGTTTCTGGAGTCATGGGATAACACAAAAGGATGAACCTTAAGGAATTTTCTAGCTGTTGTGGTGACACGCTTGTGGAAAGCCTGAGAATTTGAATGCTTAGCCAGAAAACAAGTAACCAGTGCCTAAATGTGAATTTTTAAATACCTTAATATCCTCTTGAGTACTGGAGACTGAGTCATGGTTCTGGGAAGGGTAACATTACAGCTTTATGGTCTGCTGCAAGACTTGGCTAGGATGAAATCAGAGGTTTTCTGCAATAATTTGGAGCCTCTGTTCCCTCTGTGGAGGCGATGGTCCTCAGCAAGTAGCAGAGGATGCCTGCCTATTAAATTCGCATTACATTAACAGAATTAACTGCTTAACAGTCTTCACAGATCAGGACAAGGCAAGACATTTAAATGCCTGTGCAGATTTAGGCACCTATTATTAAACATTTGAGTGTGAAGGCTTGGACCTCAACTTTTTAATGTTATTTCTTCCATATGAGTGAGGTCTAAATCTAAATATCTGTCTCAACCGCAGCATCATGAAATTATTATAGGGCCTGTAAAGCAACCTGGGATTGAATGAGATGAGCAGTGGAAGAAGTATTTTGTACTAGGGACACAACAAGGTAGTATCAGAAGAGCAATTCCGAGCAATTCTTAGGCAATCCCAAGTAGAGCCCCTCTAGCAAGAGTCCAGCTATACAGACACAGCCACTGCAGTGTGAATCTGAGATCAACAAATCAGCACTTGGGCAGGTCAGGGCTTTAGTGGCCAAAGCTGTCACAGATCACTTGAAGATAACATGTCAACTGCATTTTTTAGTGTCCCCTGACCCTCCACTCTCTCCTCCCAAAATATAAGCAAGAAGCACTTCTGGAGGAACTCACAAAATAATTTTCTGATGTTCACAAAGCAAAGTATGACATGAGGAGGGATATGGCAGGGATTCCCCTTCCTCCCTGAGCCCTTTCACCCACAGATCTGCAGAGCCCAGGCTCCCGTGGCTCCAAGTGCTGTGTTCTCTGTGCTGTTGTTCTCTGTAAGAGTCAGCTCAGCAACCCTCATGCCCATCAGCTTTTAACCAGGACCTTACACATTTGGATACACCCCCATATCACCATCCCACACAATAGCCCCCCTTCTCTTGGAACAGAACCCTCAATTCTGCATCCACACACCCTGGTCCTGCTGTAGCCCCCTACACAGCACTCACATAATCCTTGTTATTCATTAACAGAGCCATATATTTCCTGCCAAATATGTTTCCCCTTCACACAGCTCATGGGGCCATTCAGCTCTTTGCCAAGCAGACTTTTCAAATACAGTGTTAAAACTAAAAGGGCCCTTGTAGTTGTGCAGTGTTGTGAGGAGAAATGTTTCTTTCCTGACACACGTTGTACCCCAGGTACAGCTCCAGCCTTACTCATGGGGAGCCAAGGGCTACGTAGGGATATTGCTGCTATTATCCCAGGGCACAGGGAGCAGGGTGGGGGCTCAGGTCCATTCCCAAGAGGACAACTTGATGGCCTGGATGTGGCAGGGCACAGTCCACCCTTATCAGCCAACAGTCAGGAGACAACAGGGATTTAGACCTGGCTTCATCGAACTGGATGATTCTTGATTTTGCAGGAGACATTGCACTCAGCTCTGCAGTCCCTGCTCTTGGATCTGAAACTGCTCCGGAGGAAGGGCCACAATCTGACCAAGCTGGCATGAAGTGCTCCACAAAACTCAAAACTTCAGGCACCACTCATCTGCAAGCCCTCACACGACAGCAGCTCAGCCCATGCAGGAAGGGATTCCTTTCCTGTAAAACTCTCCAGTAAGAATCACCAACCTAAAAAGCCACAGGTAGGAATCTCAGCAGGACCCACCAGGCTGCTTCCATTGCTCATGGAGAGCAGCAGGCAAGCGGCACTTTGATTATCAGTCATCTTCATTGCACTCACAATCAGGAGCAGGGAGGGGGTTTTCAGTAGCGCTGGATGGCCTGGCAAGCGCCACTGGTGCTGAAAGATGAGGGGACTTTTGCTCCCCAGCCAGCCAGCAACTTCAAAGCCTTTTTCATTCAGTTGCTGTTACGGCAGTACACACACACACACAACGCTGTTAAGGTATCACCAGCCTTGGCGGAGGTCAGAGCTGCCTGACTCATGCTACAACTGCCTGCTGCAAACACAGGGTAGACAGCTTTCTGAAAGGGTTTTTATCTACACACAACTAATGCTCTGTGCCCAACAAAAACGCTGCAGAAAGGACCATGAGAGATCTTGTGCAGCCCATTACGCAAGAGGTCGGGTGAGATTACAGCGCAACCATTTTCCAGCTGGCTGCATTTCAGTCAGAAGATGCCAATTTGAGGGGAAGTACAAATTTGGGATGAAAGTATATCAAAATTGATCTACTGTAAAAAATGTTTTAGGTCGAGGATGGAAATTTATGTTTCTCAGAAGAGCCGCAGCCTAGATCAGAAAAATCTCATTGCAAGCCCTGTAATAAATCAGTGAGAGTAAGACTTGTGTATTTCCTCACAGCTCTAATGCACACACAGATGCACCTGTACAGCTTTCTTCTCTTCATGCCCTGAGGAATACTGACTTTTTAAGAATAATAAAGAGCTCCAAGAAGTGAGACTGGGAGAGCATCACCTCAAACTAGCTTGGCTGGTGGGAACCAGCTTCCCCCCCATCCCAGTGATTTCCCTCCTGTAGAATAAGCTGGTGCACCTTTCTGTATCTTTTGGCTTTTTTTCTTGCCAAAACATCACCTAACTCCAAAATACAATGGAAAAAATGGAAAGCTTTCTTGTGAAAAAAGAATCCAAATGATCCCTTTTTCCTTTAGAGTCTAGGAAAGATGCTTCTCACTTCCAGAAGTTTTAACTTTTAGGATCAAACTCTATAGTGGCCTTTTTAGGGGAGCTCCCTGCAGTATCAAGCCCCATTTAAGGTAAGATGCAAGAGGTAAGTGCAAATCTGCAAAGGAGAAAGAGTGAGCTGTGAGGAAAAGCGCTATTATAACTCTGTACCATGAGACAAACAGAATAAAAAAGCAAAACACGTTAAAACTCTTCTTAGGTTGGTTGGTTTTGTTGTTCATTAGTTTTTCCCTGAAGCGTTAACAAGAAGAGAAATGAAGACACTTAGTCATGAGGTTTAAGCCCATGGTTCCCTTTAAAAAGAAATATTCACCATCCTCTGCTCTCAGTAGATTTTTATTGAGCAATTGAAAGATGCTGTTTTCAAAGCTAGGACTCAACTCGGTTAATTGTTACATCTCTTTGTGTTGCCTTTTCTTTCAATGAGAACCAGCTAAAGGTTTGCAGGAAGGAGCCTCGGGGCTGCAACAGATGTCATGAGCCACTTCCTACAAATTAGAAAAGGAAAGTAACCCCCTCAGGTTAATTATGGGGAGAGGCCACACACGGAGCTGTGTAATGAGCCTGTGGGATGGAGAGAAGGCAACTGCTTCATATTGGATTTCAAGAGACAGAGCATGAAATCTCTGGTGCTGACTACACGCTTTCACACTGCCAGAGCAAAGCCTCCTGCCCAGGCAGGACACAAGCCACGCTGTCTGGGGCAGGCAGCAGAGGTAAGGAAGGACAATGGCATTGTTCAGCCACGCTCTGAGGACGTCTCTTTGCCTTCCTGCCCTCCCAAGGCACAGCTACCACAGCACAGGGACTTTGCACCTGCCTCCCTATTTACACAGGTGCAAGGTAGTTAGAAAGCCATAGCTTAAGGACCAAAGTGTAGAAGACAGGGACTTGGCTGACCTGGATGTTGTTGTTTTCCTGGTGGGATGAATAGGCCTAAGTGCTTTCATCTTTCTCTACCTTATTTCCCCATCTATATAATGGAGATGGTAGTATTTATCTTTTTTTTTTAATGAAGTGGCTAGATTTTCATGAAGGGAAAGCACCAGAACAATCCTGGGCAACATCATTACCAAAGAGCCCTGTAACAGCACAGGTTAAGCCTTTTTTCTCTCTTCTTTTCCATTTCCCCCCACCCCAACAGGTTGGTGCCACCCTGTCTTGTTTCTTGAAACTGTTTCCTTAGGAGTTGGGTCACTTTAAAAGGTCACAGATGCTTGTTTAAAGTAAATTTGTGCAGCTAATCAGTTGTAACTCAGCCTTGAATGTCAGCTGAAGAATCAGCCCCATGTTTCCTTCCACTAAAATATACATTTATGGTCAGGTTAGCATGACCTGACAACAAAACCAGCAAGGACAAAAACAACCCTGAATGCGCCAGCTAGAGTGCCTAGAAGATTTATTTCAGTGGGTGGGAAATAGCTTGATGTTTATTTAAACTATGATTTGCAGATGGCGGCCAGGGGGGTGTTTAAGTGACAGTTAATGGGTTCATCTACAAAAAAGGAGAATCCTGGCAAAAACTGAGCTACAGCTTCACGTGGGAAGGCATCGCTGTTACCAGAGGAGAGGTCACTGGGATCCAGGACACGCTGCACAGGCATAGCTGAACTTCCTACTGCCAGGATGGCCTCGGGTAGCTGCTCCTGAAGAAGGAGGGATAAGTAACTGTGTGCTTCAGTGGACTCATGCAGTGGCCAGGAGGAATGGAAAAGGTCAAGATTTTCAGGCCAAGAGGGACATTTTGTTGACATTCCATCTTGTGGAGAAAAATAAAGTGAAACATTCTGGGTTTGTTCCAGTACAGAACAGTAGGGGTTTTTTGGTCTCAGAAAAGCAGTGGAAGATGTATCTGCCATCCTTCGGGCAGCCGTAATAACAGCTCCTTCTGTAGCATCTTCCCAGGTGGGTGCACATCACCTCTGACACTTCTGTTGACACTGTGCTGAAAACAGAGGCCAAGAAGCAAAATGTGAATCACTTCAAACCTCTCATAAAGCATGACCAGTGCAGAATAATACACGGTGCCCTCAATGACAAAAGCACTGAGCACTGCTTTGTGGCAGTGGATTTTCATCAACACCTATCTCTTCCAAGTGCACAGGAGGATATTACACTAAAAATGGCTACTACACTAAAAATGGCCAATGAATGTTAAATGTCTTCCAACTTTTCCACGCCCAGAAATCCAGTCTCCAGACTTGAACTGACAGTTTGCATGTCATGTTACTTCCCATTTCTTCCAAAACAAGGCACACCAAATCCACCCTAGTTTCAGCAGGTAGATTAGAGGCTAAGAAAAACTGGTTTTCTTGAGCAGGATTAGCTTGAGGTGCTTCTGAGATAATCCGTCTACCTTCCAGGCACTCTCTAAATACTTAAAGGCACCCATTTGTCATCACTGCTGCATTATCCCTGCAAAATGCATCATCCTTGCAAGATGGAGCTACCTGACCTGCAGGGTGGGAGTGTGCATGCCTCTTCCCTTGCGTGTGTATCTACTGGGGAGAAAAAAACCAGTCTGTGGTCTGCACATACGAAGCTGAACACCAACACTGCTCAAATATTGCAGGGAGACACATTGCTGAACTCTGATCACTCTGTCCCAACAGCCCAGGATGGCACAAGCTGAGTTTCAGGAATGTGGATGGCAGATCCAAAAAACAACTATTCAGCAGGGCTGAAGGAGCAGATTCAGTTTCTTGAAATAGATATGAGGGGCACAAACACCCCCTGGGCAGTTATCAGTGTCCTGTTAAGCGCAACAGGATGGCAAGGCTGCCTGGAAAACTAATAAAAAAACAAGTCCTGCTCCTACTTGTACCAAATTTTCTGGGGCTCAAAGGGTTTCTCTAAGATTTGAACAAATAATAGGATCAGAAGGTTTTAAGAAGCTCCCATGGACTTGTAAGGGGCTTGATCCAGCCCCCAGTGCAGTCAGTAAGTTTTTGAAAAAGAAATCTCCAACTCAAATCCAGCTATTGTGATTTACACCAGCTGAGGATCTCTCACCCTGCCTGCAATGGGAACATGACCAGGCTCCTTGCCAGCACTTCTGGCTTTGCTGCAGTAGGAGTGACGTTCAGGTATGCGTGACCACTCACCATCAGATTTCTTCACAATGAGAAGCTTTGAAGTCAGAGCACTTTGCTCTCCCTTCCACAAACCATTTTCACTCAAAACAATAACTATTTAAACGGGAGCCTCACCAAAGCCATTTCAGATTTTTTCTTTTTTTTTTTTTTACTTCTTTGTCAATGGTAAAATATAGTTAAATCACAGGAAGAGAGATACCTGCCTCCTAGTCATCACAGACTGGATATCCCAGCATTAAACTACTTCCATTAACTTTCAGTGCTGGGAGAGAAGACACCAGTGGCATCACCCAATTATTACACTGAAACCTAGAAAGAATAAAATCGCGCAAAAAACTCTTTCTGCTGAAAATCTTGCTAAGCTCCTTCCGACAAAACCCACTAAAAGTTGTCTTTTCATAGCCAGCGGGGCTGCTAGAGGCCTGAATGTGATTTGTGGACCTCATCCTGCCTATTCAGAGCAAAAGATAACACCTGCGGGAAGCAGGCGAAATGTTAAAACCTGGTACCTCTGTGTTTTCCTAAGTGCAGGGCTTGGCACCAGAACAGAGCCTGGGAACAATGGCAGGAGCATTGTGCCTGTTTTCTTTTCCCTTAAAGTAACATTTTTGCTGCAGTGTCATCTTTCTGCTCAGCCAAGCAGGCGCTCTGGGTCAAATCAGCGGCGTGAGCCGTCAGCAGATTTTTCTGGCCCTCTCAAAAGATCTTCAGGCATTGTATTAAGAAGCCAAATCGGTGAGAAAACAGGGAAAAAAAAAAAAAGTGGACAGACTGCCCACACGTTTTACCGCTCAGGCGCTCGCATGACTGTGAAATAATCAGCATTCTTTTGGTGAAATGTAGCAGCTTTAAACCAGCAATCTGGCTTCGCTCTCTGGAAAACAGTGTGCTTTCTGGAAAAAGCTAAACCCAGGGTATTACAGCCTGACAGCTTCAAAATTCCTCAGACCTCCCGGAGGAATCGCTCACAAAAGAGCAGGATGGATGTCATCCACCCATCCCAGGGCTGGATGTCAGGGAAACAGACCTTCTGATGGAAAACCCTAAGGGAAGGCATAACTTCCATTTACACCACCTTTTATGTTTTGGCTAAGTGGATTGTTTATAATTGCTGGATTTAGGCGAGAAAGGCTTCACCTCTCCCTACAATTCCTGCAGTTCAGCTTTGGGGCCCGCGGGGTCACTTCCCAAACAGAGAAAATAGGAGAAAATTTCCTAGAGTTCTTTCACGTGTTTTGGCAGGGATCCTGCAGCAGACACGGACACCAACAGCAGGGAGGACAGTCCCACTTTCACAGCCCTTTGCACAAACCATACCCATTTCTGGGAGCCACCATGCACCAACTTTGCAGAGAGACAAGAGGCACTGAACAAAATTCATCGCTACTTGCCAGGATTTCCATTAATCCATTAAAAAAAGAACCAGCATTTTAAAACTGAAGCAGCATTTTTAAAAAGAAATGGCGTTTTTTTAAAAAAACCCACCCTTTCTATACAAAATTTCTTCAAGGGCTATTGCTATCCCAAACAAAAGAAACTGAGGAGTTACATATGGCACTTCCACACATAACAGCTACCACAAATCCCTGTGGTTGTGGTGAGAATCAACAGATTGCTTAAATTGATGAAGACAAAAGTTTAATTGCTCATAATTTTGCCACACAGAACCATTTGGGCTAAGACCTTCCAATGTCTGGGACATATAACTCCATTCTTATGAGAGAAAAAGAGTAGGAGAACATCTAATTAGAAATATTCACACATGAGCTGAATTAAGGCAGAAAAGGACATCTTCTTCAATTTTCTGTTTTGCAACCTTAGTAAATTGTTCAATTTAATTTTATGTATTTGTAAATTTATTTAATTTGGTAATGTGATGGTAAGTGAATGCTAATTCCTAGTACTTGGGGAGCAGAGGAGTTGAATCAATC
This sequence comes from Edolisoma coerulescens, assembly GCA_013397115.1. NCBI lineage: Eukaryota > Metazoa > Chordata > Aves > Passeriformes > Campephagidae > Edolisoma > Edolisoma coerulescens. The sequence continues at coordinate 1,292,798 of VWZW01004129.1, forward strand.
ATTGCTGCACATTAAGTAACAGATTATGGCCTTAATTTCTATTTGTGTGGTACTAGAAGAGTAGCCTTCAAGCTTCCCTGCTGCCTCTTCTCATGTGAACTTCCTGCAGCCTGGACTATAGTGAAAGCCAGAAAAAACCATTTCTAAAATGAGACGGAGGCCTGAAATGCAAATCAGGGGAAGAAGTCATCAGAAAGGGGTCTTCATACAGATTTGGTAGGTTATCAGGTCTTTACCTGCCTGGTAATCAATCCTGGTGCCTGATCAGCTCCAGGGGATGGACCCAGGAGGAGCACAAAGGCTCTTTATTCCCTCTGCTCATGTTGTGAGTCTGCTATAAAGCCTGGTTCGCTGGGAAGGGCGAGGTGGAGCGGGACATGGGGCCTATCAGGTGACGTTAATGTTCAGTCAAGATATGGACCTTGTGTTTGAACGAGACAGACAGTCTTTGAAGAACATAATCTGTGTTGCCAACAATGGCTGGAGTGAAAGGAACTCGCTCTGGTTACCTCAGAGGATGGACTGGTAAAGCAAAGTTGGATTCTTATCAAGATGTTGGGTTTGGGTTTTTTTAATCATTGATTCATATGGTAACGGCTGTGAATACACAATGCGAGGTCTTCAAAGGGAGGAAACACAAGAAGGGTATAGTTTCACCCAGTTCATGTTAAGGTTCCACACATTTGTCCTGAGTGATTTTTTTTTAAACACATAAACCCTGCTATCCTTGCAGGGGTAAATCCTATCTGTGTCTTTTCAGATTCCCTCCAATTCCAGTTGGATACAGGCTTGCCAGGAGCAGTGAGAAGCAGCAGCTCTCCTGGGGTGCTGTGTTTCTCAGACTGACCTTAGCTCTGTTTACCCTTGCTTCGAAAGTTTGGGCCAACATCTGCTAAATAAACTGCTGAGCGCTGGGGCAATGGGGACAGGGAGGGGGACTTAAAAACAAATGGGATTGTGCTGAAATGAGAGAGTAGTGAGAGGAGCTCTAGAGAGATTGTTGTGGGTCAGCACACAGAGGCAAATCCCTTTGAATCAATTGAAAACCTTCTTCTGACATCTCTGACCCAGTTTTCAGGCATGCAGAACACAGCTATCCAAAGTTCATGTTTCCAGTTCAGATTGAAGCACTTTCCTGAATACCCAGACAAGCCACACTGCTTTTTCTTCTGTTTCATCTCCATTTCCAGCACACTGGAAGTACTCAGGTACTTCAGCCATGCAGGCAGTCGTGGTTTCACCCCTTACAGTAAGGTAAGAAGGGTAGTAGCTTGTATTTAAGACAGCAGAATCTCTTTTCCACCAAAATTCAAGTAAATCATCCCAACAGCACCCAGCTGGCAAGCATGGGGGATAGAAAGATGTTTTCAGAGCTGATGATGTGTTCATTCCAACACATCATGGTTTAGACCCTCACTAGCACCAATCACAGCATTTCACAAGCCATCACAGTTCCTCCCTGATACAAGAGGTGTCTGACTACGTCACACTTAGGTCTTTTGGTGGTCTGCACAACATCACTGGAACAGGCTGCCCAAGGAAGTGCTGGAATCACCATCCCTGTAAGTGTCCAAAAGGCGTGTGGATGTGGGGACATGGTTTAGTGGGGAACACAGCAGTGCTGGGTTAACAGCTGGACTCAATGATCCTAGAGGTCTTTTACAACCATAACAATTCCATGGTTCTGTCCTGTGGTTGTGAGTCCTTAGGCTTTTGGCAAGGGCACACTAAAGAAAGCTCATCACTCTCGGTGAGTGTGAGGATGCTCAGCACTTTGCTGAAGAAGCTAAACAAACCACTGCACAAATTGTCTCACATCTACAGCCTTCCCAATCTGAAGGTCTCTCCAGCTACGCCATCATCCAGGCACTGATCCTCTGTGGGCCAGAGCACGGCTTTGCTGTGGCAGGTATAGTCACACTGACTAGATGGCACATACCCTTATTTACCAGCAAAGTGCTCCTTAAATAACTGTATTCTCAGTATTCAACGTATGCCTTTAAAGCATCAGGATTAACATCCCTTAAAAAAGAAAAAATGGGTAACATGAGAGCAGATATTCCCATTATCAACAAATCTACATATTTTTTAATCCCAACCAGCATGTGGTCCTGGTATTATCTCATGGCAGCACGTTCCAGAGCTTATCTGGAATAACTGTGCTTTTCATCACCTTCAAAGTTCCCTGAATATTTCCTTGTTTGTCTCTCAGGCTGCCTTTAGCTTTCTGGACAGCTCTGTTCATACTCAAGGCATCCAAGAAACAGATTCCAGCTGACTCTAAGACACCAAAAAGAAAAAGAAGGCAAATGAGGCTCTCCTGGACAGCAGCTCTCTGATACACAGCACTAGTGAAACCAGCACGGTGTCATCTGAGGTGAGTACAAGCCCAAGAAAACAACCTCAGTACTATACAGGGCTTTATAGCAGATTGTGAAGCCCTGAGCAATCCAAGGTGGCTAAGTAGCCAAGAAAATTGGGTAAAACGCAACAGTTCTTAAATCAAAGATGCCAGCTAACCATGAATCTGCTTTTGATATGAAAACTGATTGTCTAGACATGAAAAGGTGGTGCTGAGTTTGAACAAAGCATCATTGGCTCAGGCCAACAACACAGAGAAAATTGGGTGGAACTCATCTTATCTGAAAGCACCTCACTGAGCCATGCTGGAAATCACCAGTGAGCATGAAGAGATGGGGACCAGTAAGGTGAGCTGGTCAGTCCCTGGGCAGGGAACAACCCAGCATCAGGGAAAAAAGGTCAGCCTCTACGACCTTCCCTATTAGAGTTCTTCCAAAAGGACCCACAGGGTAAATCTTGCTAAAGGGAATCACTAACAGTTTTGGCAGAGCATAACGCAGTGTTTAGAGGCGGGAAGATTCTGTCTCAGGGTCTCCAACCCATTCACCACTCCACGAGCAGAGCTGGATGCCACATCTCTCCAGAGAACGCTGATTACAGGCAACCTGCCGTTTTCCACTAGAAGTATTTCTGTGAAGCATCATTATCCTTGTTTCACACCTGGGAAACTCGTCCACGTGCTGGTGATGGCAAAGGCAAAAGGGATTTCTCTCAGATCAGTCAGAAAGGTGACTGATTCACAAAGATTTAAATGATGGTTTGTTAAGTGTCAGATGAGAACAGTAACCATCAGTCTTTCTCTCCCCATAGTTACATCGTTGAACTCCTCTACTGGAACAGATCTCAGGTACATCAATCCTACATTGGGATATTTAAGGGTTAAATAGGGATTACAAAGCATTGTAATCTGCCGGTGGTAAAGCATTCAAAATGTATTACAAATAAAATCAATAAAAATGGCAAAGGAAGCTCTACTGATAACTGTCACAGTGAGAACTCCTTGAACTACATTTGTAGTCAAAAGCAGCAAAATAGTAATCTAAGCCTGTTCAGTTCACCTTTAAAAGAAGAAAACTAGAAGAAGGAGGGAGCTGAAATCTGTGTCACTCGATAGCTCCTGGCAAACTCTTCCTGGCTTTATGGTTATGCTTCTAAATCCTCTCAATTTAATGGTGTAGGTTTCCCTATTTTTAGATCGCAAATTAAGGCAGCTCTGCTTTTTCCCCTGCATTATTTTCTAACCAGACCATGGTTATTAAACTTAGCAGCAAAGAAGCATGAGCGCCCTTTAAATTAAAAAAAAAAAAAAAACAAACCACTGCACAAGCAGAATAACCACACGGCTGGAGAAAGAAAATCACTCCCAGGGGCTGACAGACCTCTTGAGTTTCCACTTCAGTGGCCCACGAGGCAGGGCTGGTGCTGGGACTCCCGAGGCCCCAGAGGTGCCAGGACGTTTGGCGACCGACGGAGGAGCTGCCTTGGCACAAGCCTCCCCTCGAGCACAGGTCACCCACAGGTCTGCAGTGTCAGCCCACAACACTTGGGCTGGACTGTGACCAAAAAATCCCCAGTATAATGCAATAATCAGGGTGAATTTGGCACCCTGCTGCCTCCTCTCTGCCCGGCTGCTGAGGGCTGGGGGATGTCTGCACTGGGAGGGCACGCTGTCCTCCAGATTGTTTTGAAACAACAAGAAAAAAGCTTATCGTAATCCTCCTGGCAATTAGAGCCTGGCTGGCTGCAAAGTGCAATGCATTTATCAAAACCTCCTTTGAGGGCGCTGAGGGAAGTGAATTTGAAGCTGTTGGGGATGGCAGGAGTAAGAGAAGCCCAGCTGCTCCCGGGGAGCCTGAACTGGGGCAAGGGGGCAGAGGGAGGAGGGAGAATTTCCTTGTCTGGGACATGCACGTTTTCCATCAGCCTATTTGTGTGAGGATAAATAACACGTTATCTCTCTCTCCGTGTCTCTCGAAAGCTCGGCAAATTACAGCTGGCACGCTTAGGGGGCTCTTCCTGCAAAGTTTGCCAAAGAATTAGCCACTCCTGGAGCCATAAATCACCCCAAACCGGGCTTCTTCTGCCCTCATCCCCACCGTTGTGAGAAAAACCCAAACTTTTTAAAAAAAAAAAAAAAAGAGAGAAAGTTGCCAGTTTTGTGAATGTCAAAAGGACAAAACTGGCAGCCTTTGCCTTTTTTAAAGCATGCATCGGCACGAGCTTCCCAGAGGCAATTCATAAACAGCAACATGTTGAAGGGGCTCATCTCCCCTTGCCATACAACAAGGCTCTGGTCCAGCAGCACGAGGCGGGATTAAAACAGTGCAGTCTTGTAAAAACCAACCAAAGTAACAGGCTGCAGCACAGCTCCCAGAATCTCTTCCAGCACAAACCAGGTACTGGCATCTGATTAAATTCTCCAGACTCCTTTAATTTCCAACCTAGTGCCCGCTGCTCTCTCTGCAGCCCTCCAGACCTCTGGACATGTTTTTCCCTCTCCCTGCTATTCACAATTAAAAGTCTCCTTAGAGGGCAGGGGGAGGAAAATTGTTCATGATGCCCTCTCTTCTTATCTGCTTCCCTCTGTCCAGTGTGGGCATGCAACCCCTGGCCACAGGACACCCTCCTTCTCTTGGAGCAAAGACCATCTTCCCTCTGAGCACAGACCATATCCCTGGATTTTTATGCTGTAATGGAAGTGGTGTCCCTCCAGCAAGCAGGGAGGTGGATCAGGACACCAAGCCTCTCCTGCCTTAGGGGAAGGACCTGAGTCCAGCCCATGGTACAGCCACCCAAAACTGCTAGGGCTCTTTGCAGAAGCTCATTGGCTTCAGCACAAAAAAGGGTGTCAGAAGAGGGAGTGAAAGCCATGGAAGAATGGGAATAAGCAGATGGGAAGGTAAAGATGTATTAAAGATTAATTAAATTGCCCTGAGCAAACTGTCTGCACAGAGCAGGACCCCTGGGTCATCTCCCTGCATCTCCACATCCCTTCCAAAACAGCTTTTCTCCTCTGCAAGGTTTTGTTCATCCAAAACCACAGAACAATCGTTGCCTTGAGTATCATTTTAATCATTCCCAAATGCCTTTCCTTTGGAGGATTCCTGCTGAGATCCCAAGCTGGGATCTCCACCGGAGTAAATCAGCCCGGCTACTGTAACCAGGCTGCTGATTTACATCTCCTAGAGATCCACCCTCCTCCCAGCCAACTCCACTCCCTATGCTCACCCCTGCACAAGCCTTGTCTAAAAAACTCCTGGCGAAACCTTGCTGTGCATCCTCCCCTGCATGGGGCTATTCTTGGGATTTAAGGAATGTGGGCATTATACTGCTATGAAAAGGGGCACTGTGCTGAATTTATACTCGGGAAGGTTGCAGGGATGAGAGCCGGGGTGTGGTAACCTTACATCTGTGTCAATGTTACAGGGATGACAACAGCAAAAAAACTTTGATCAATCCCGGGGCACAAACGCAGGTTTATTTCCTTGCCATCTGGCAGAGTATCATGTTAAGGGCTGAGCAGACAACAGTGGCTGCTGCTACACAGTGTACTATATACCAATAAAAGCTGAATGGATCTGCAATGGAGCACACTTTTGAAATAGCTGTGAAAGGAAAATCTAGGCCACTAAGTCCTGTTAGAAACAATGTCCTTATATTTTTTCCCTTCCCCTTACTATTCTCCTCTGTCTTGCTTCTGCTCTTGGGATTCCTCTTCCCTCCCTTTTCCCAGCGCCCAGTGGCTGCATAGAGAGCTATCAAGTGAAATGCTGAACCTAAACTAAAGGTTGTGTTCATTTAACAAGCATTAAGTATCGGTCAGGAGGGGCAGACTGGCAGCTGCCCCCACAACTGAGGCCAATCCCCCTCCATAAATGGTGAAGCACAGCATCCCCACAAATGCAGGAGGTGGTTGCAGTCTTTTCTTTCCTGCTTCTTCCTCCCCTACTCAGCACAAAGGCATACGAGACCCACAATGATCCAGAGACCCATGGATAAAACCCCGGGCTAGTGTAATCATTGTCTTTTGCACTTCCACAGAACTTCCTCAGCACAAGATGCTCCAATCATTCCCTGGGCCTTGCCCAGAGCAGCTATAAACTCCCAGATATGATAAGCCACCACTGCTCAGGGGTGAACACTGCTCTGCAAACATCTCACATGCAGGTGTCTCAGCTCAAATGCCTTTCACTAGAAACCAAGTGGACACACTGCCCTGCACTTTCCACGTGCCAAAAGCTCAGACACATGCAGTAGTGCCTTACACGTTGTTATTTAGGCTGCCAAGAGACTGAGTGTCCCTCTGACGGGCATCAGGAGGAACAAAAGCTCATTTCACTCATGAATTCACCATAGCTTAAGGATACTTGCCCAAGTTAGTAGCAAAGTCAGCAAGAGACTGGTTCCCAGAAATCGGTTTCAACACCGAGACCACCACTCCTGCGTTATTTAACCTTGCAGACCGCAAACCTCAACCCAAAACATCATTCTTCACACCAAGCTGTATAAATTGTCTCAGCCACCAAATCGTCACACGGACAGACACAAACACAGAAATGCCAAGGGGGACTCTCCAGTGACGCACTGGAGAGAACACCATGGACAATGGCACGTCTTCTAAGGGACCCCACGGGATCTCTTCTCTCTGTTTTCAGTATGTATTTCCCATTAAATGAGTATGAATATTAGCCAGCAATTAGACGGAAGAAAAATTTAGCCTGGCAGTTAGGTCTCATTGTTACGAAGTTTTCCTATCAGGAAATACAAGGGTCTCAAAAGGGAAGCAATGGAAATGATCACTCGAAACAACTGAACAGGCTGCTAGACTAGACACTACAGGCAGCAGTCCTGACCTGGCAGGAAAACCCAATAGCCCTATTCTTCCTCTTTGGCATCTGTGATCCTACAATTGCTCAGTCATTTCAATAAATCCTTCAGCTCCTCTATCTGGTTTCATTTTCTTTTACGGGCTTAATTCTCAAAAGAACTCACTGCCCATCGTTCAGGCCAGCCTTTCATCTTCAGCTGCAACTGTGATCTTCCCAAATGTGCTCAGCACCCAGGAGCCATCTTCGGGAAGTCCCAGGGGAGGTGGCATTCCCTTGCCAAGACTCTGAAGCACTAAGTGCCTATTTGATGGCTGCCTGACTCTTCAACAGGAAGAAATGTTTGCATGATGCTCCTATGGATGTTCACACTGTCAAAAGGGCTAGATACTATTTTCCCAAGGTAACTTGACCAATTTAAAGAACTTCTCCAGGAAAGCCGATGGAGTATCTCTGACATCTGCACTACCACAGACACTCTGGTATTAACCATCCCCTTTATCTCACTGTATTTTTGTTGATAGCTGAACTATGCAGTGCAGTGGTTCTGGCATCCCAGCAATGGCTGGTTATCAGGAGCAAGAAAGCACGAGGTCTGGGAACTCATTGAAAACATTCAGAGGCGATACGTGAGGGACTGGGAGAGATTAGACAGGGTTTGCTGGGGCTCCAGGAATTCCTGCAATTCAGGGGTTACATGGCAAGATTTCTTTTTTGCATGGGACAGCAGCAAGCAGGAAGATGGAGTTTCCATTTCTCTTTAAAGCTGTTTTCCCAAAACTGTCACACATGTACAGCTTCCCCTGGTTTTTCTCCACTGTTTCAATCAGATGGGGCACCCAGGGCAAGTCCTTGGAGTAGCAACCCTCATGTACACTGGAGAGGCTCAGCTAGGCTCTCATTTCACCAGGAGCTAGACTTTGGAGCCTGACTGACAACATCCACAGCTGCCTGCCCAGCAATTCACTACTTAGAAAGGGCTAATTAGTATGAGGTAATTAGTTTCAGGGAAAGAATGTTTGAAAAATAATCTGTGTATGTAAGCTCAGCCATCCTACGTTTTGTTCAACATCCTTTTTTTTTCCTGTGCTGCTGAAAGAGATCCCAGAAAGATGATGTAAGACACCTAAACCAGGCAGATGCTGGAGATTCAGAGAACCAAGTGTTAAACATACTAAAATGCCTAAAGATGCAACTTCAACCCTAAAGGCTTCTGATGTAACAGGCATATAAAATGTGGAAGTTTCATGGATGATGCTAATTATCCCAAAAGCTCATCTCTCTTTCCCACACCTAAGTTCTTGCTTTTCCAGGAGAAACAAACAAGGCAACACAGATGAGATCCAGAAGAAGACAGAAGTGCTGACAACGAGGTCTGGCCAGGGTTGTGGCTGAATTCATTTGCCACTGGGCTCCTGCCCGGTCATGGGGCAGCTGTGAAAACAAGGCCATTGGGAAAGCACCACGTGAAGCCAGAGGGGAAATGCCAACACAACCCCAAAGCAACAGCAGCCAACCTCAACCACAGACACTACAGTGGCAGCTTTTTTGCATTGTTGTTGTTTTTCCCTAAAATAGCCTGTAAGATAAAGAGAGCCAGTGATTAGCTAAGTGCCATCCTCTCTGATACGCGTTTGCCCATTATCTGCTCCTGACACCTAACATCTAATTGCACTGCAACACCCCAGCAGGACAGCCTGTCCCAAGAGGGACTGAATGGACTGACTGGGAGAGTTTAAAAAAAAAAAAGGGAAAATAAAGCTTGCTGGCACATCCATGAAATGAAAAGGCTGCACTCCAGCAGGGTTAGGATATCAGAATGGGGATTTCAACAGCAACAGTGCTGGAAAGGTTGGCTACCTCTCAGAAGCACACCCGGATTCCAAATTGGGTCTGGTAAGGTTTCCCACCCTCAAAAATAGCCACATGCTCCCTGTCAACAAGGCCTGGGCTCTTCCCTCTTTCCTTCCTGTTTATAACACATCTTCTCAAGGATGTCAGCAGAATCAGCAGCTCTCTGTGCTCCAGAGACAGCCCCTGCCTCGCCAAGTGAAAAATCTCCACAGAAAAAACAACAGGGGTGAGGAAGAATTATCACTCTCTTGCCATCTTTTTTTTTTTAACTGCTTTTTAAAAAAAAAACTTAAAAAGATTCATTTCAATGATCCTGTTTGCCAAGCAAACATATGAACAACCTGATCAGCACAGTGGAAGAGCAACATACCAAGCCCTGTGGGCCCTGGGACTGACACAAGCCATCCTTGCCCCTGAATGCAGAACTGAGTCCCCCATAAACATGACTCTGTTTAAGTGTTTGTTGCAAACAGAAAGGTATCATATTTGGGAACTTCATGTTTTCCATGCTGGAGAGAGAAAAATATTTGGACAGGGACACCAGAGGGAAGGCTGTGTGTCTCCACAAGCACCACAAGCGATGCACAAACACACACTGCACCACCTAGGGACAAATATGTAGCCCCCTTTGTCTCTTGTTTTTCTCATTTTACTCTTATTTCAGCTTTTTCTCAGGAAGGAGGTTACAGTCTACCAGCTGTCCAAGATGCAGGGTCAAGTGTCTCTCATTCTCCCTCTTTTAAAAGGGAAAATACACTTCATTCCAGATCAGAGATTTGATCATGGAGATCCATATCCTGAGCCAGTAACCTGAACTCAAGATGAGGAGCACCTCGTTGTCCTCCTCTCCCTGTGTCTTGGCCTTTTTGGAGATATTCCTATTTACATTTTCTTCTAATACAAGTATGTTGGTCCCAATAAAAGTACTAAAACAATTTCAGGAAAGCTTCATTTCCCAAAACATATTTCCATCACCTCTAGTGGTAACTTGGCTTTCTCTAAGCATGCACAACGTGAGCCCAGCTGCAATGTGTGTGTTGTGCAAACCTGGTGAGACTCTGCTGAAGTCAGCAGATGTGGTGTGGATTTGCAGTGCTTTCTTGGAATGAAGAACTTTGCCTTCTATTTATCACACACTTCCTTGCTAAAGTAACACCCTTAAAATGGCATTCCCATTTTCAGTAAATGCTTTAGAAAAAGAAACAGAAAAGACCATCAATTACCAGAAAAAAAAAACAAAACAACACCTTCCTATGCAATGGCAAAAAATAGCCTGTAATCCAAGTTTTGCTGTTATGCTGACACAAAGTTGGACTCATCCTGATCTTGTCTTTAACATGACTGCTCAGTCACTCTAACTTAAACAGGCAGCAGAAAGCTGTTCTCATGCAAATAATATACAAATCTGCCATGATGTGGTAATACTTAGCTTAATTTGACAGATATTCATACCACCAGACAAGTATTGATGATAAATAAAGAACGAGAAACTTGTGTTTCAATCCTAAGCAATTAATAACTGAAGACAGACACAGGCAGATGAAATCTGTCAGCACATGGAAAGGATCCACTTAACTGCATTGCACAAAAGTAGACAGCTTTTACTGTTTTGTTTTTCTGAAAGACAAACTTATGAGAGCATTTAAAATGATGCTGCTGATCTGTGGCTGCAGCTCCTCCCTGAACAGGATGATGCCACATCTGCCAAGCACCTTTCAGGTGTCCTACCCCAGCTTTCAGGTGTCCTACCCCACAAGGGAAGGGGAACACCAACAGCACCCCCCTCATACTTAGATTTTCCTCCTATTAGGTGACTTTCCTGTTGACTTAACTTCCTTTTCTTTAATGTCTCTAAGGCTGAGCTTTTCAACATAAGTCCCATTCATCTTTAATCTCTACCTCTATTTAACTTGTCAAGGCTCTAATAAATGAGGAGAGCACTCTGGGCCAAAGGTGTTCCTCTGATCTGCTTGGTCCCAACAGGCCCACGGAAGTGGATCCAAACTCCAAACGACACAGCTCACACCTGGGAGGATGCAGCCAGCAGCAGGGCATGCAGGCACCCCAGCCACACAGCACACCCACCACAGAGCCACAGAATCAGAGAGGCTGGAAAAGACCTCTGAGATCATCCAGGCCAGCCCGAGACCCAACAGCACCATGGCACCAAGTGCCACATCCAGGCTTTCCTCAAACACCTCCAGGGATGGGGACTCCACCACTGCACCTCTTCAGACTGAGACAGACACCAGGCTCCAGCTCCCCCCTTAGCCTTGCTTGCATGTCCCAATTAATCCCTGGAAGAAGGAAGAGAACATTCACATGGTGAAAATGGCCACCAAGTAGGTTAAGTAAAAGCAATTTTGAGGCCTGCAGGAGGTTGGGATGCTGGGTTCACCACAGTCTTCTGTCATCTTGGAAAGAGACAACTTTAGAGAGTCACTCCACATTTTTTTTCAGGAGCAGGAACTGATCCCACTCTTTTGGCCCCCTTGGAGCTGCTTTGCCTCTGAGGCCTAATTCACTAGTGCAACTTATGCTGGCACAAATCCCATAAACACCCTTAAAATGAAAGTGTAGGACACATGATGGAACAGGAGCTGACCCTGGACAGAAACACCACAAAGAAAGGCTCTAACTGCAGTGGCTCAGAAATCTTTCTATCATTTGACCACACTTCCATCCCTTTTTTCCCCTGAAACCCTTGGTGTCCTCATTGCTCACAGCTCCAGAGCTGGCTCCCAGTCACCAGGACCTTCTCCTCTCTCCCTTCTGTCTTGACTTGCTATTTAAAACCTGTCCCAAGGCTGGCACACAGCGGTTTCAGATTAACAAGCTGGAGCCATCGGCGGGCGGGCGGTGTCCCCGTCCCCTGCGCCGTGCCAGGTGCCCCCACACTAGCTCCTGCCTCCTCTGTGTCAGACCAGCCCATTTACTTACTGGTGGCTTTGTCTTGCTGTTTAATTCAAGGAGGATCATTCCCTAAAACACATCAGAAGCTCCAGCTGCAGGGGAGTGGAGGCTCAGTCGGATATATTGCATAAATTTAAGGGTTTATTGCATTTACACATCCCCTCTCAGCACACTTTACCAGAATAGCTCTTTATCTGCAGACACGGCTCGTTGACCCGGGCTGAACGTGGAGCCTGTACCGAGGTGAACAGCAGAACTGAAACCACTTGGCTCCCTGAGTTGTGTCCCTCCTCCCAGCCTGCTCCCTCGAGAGCCCACAGCTGCCCAGCTCACAGCACAGGGCACTGAAAGCCTCCTCCATCCAGGGTTTGGCACAAGGTGGGTGTTCTGTTTCACGTACGATTTCAGAGATTTTGAAACCCGGACCGAAATGGAGCAGCAGCAACACCTGAAGTGTGGAAATTGTCTTACAAGGAAAATCTTATTTTCCTTTAGAAAACAATGGACCTGTTGGAGCAAATCCAGAGGAGGCCACAAAGGTGATCAAAGGGCTGGAGAACCTCTGCTATGGAGACAGGCAGAGACAGCTGGGGATGTTCAGCCTGGAGAAGAGAAGGTTCCATGGAGACCTTCTAGAAGTCCTCCAGAAACTAAAGGGGATTTATAAAAAACACTATATAAAAAAGAATCTTGCACAGGCAGATAGGACAAGGGGGAATGGCTTTAAACTAAAAAAAAAAAAAGGAGAGACTTAGATTAAATGTTAGGAAGAAATTCTTTACTGTGAGGGTGCTGAAGGACTGGAACAGGCTGCCCAGGGAAGCTGTGGATGCCCCATCCCTGGAAGTGTTCAAGGCCAGGCTGGATGGAACTTTGAGCAACCGCATCTCTTGGGTAGCAGCCTTGCCCATGGCAGGGGGGTTGGAATGAAAGGGTCTCTAAGATCCCTTCCAAACCAAGGCATTCTGTAATTCTATGATGATTTTCAAGAGGATTGTCTACGTCTCAGGTTCAGCTAAGCCCACACAACTCTGGGAGGTACTTACATTCCAATGGGATAGGACTGCGATTTCTGAAGGAAAATAGTTATTTTTCACCTTATTTTTTTACTCTCTATATCAGAAGTAATGTAATTACATACACAGAAAATGGAAGAGTGTATATTCGTCATTCTGTGACACCCAGGGCAGTTATTTGCAGTGATGTAAAACAGGTTAAAGCCCTGTCACATGAGCACAGTAAGGTTTCACATGACTACTGTGGCAGTTGCCCCAAGGTCCCTGACAGGATCAGAGCCCCAGACTAAGGAGGTACAGCGCAAACACACAACAAGAGAGCACATCCAAATGGACAGACCAGAAACAAAACAGGAGGATGAACAGAACTATGAAATGAATTGGCCACAGTTCCACAGGAAATCGATTCTAGGGCCAGGAATCACCTCAAGGGCAGGTCACACCAACCTTTGCACAGGTTTGCACAACTGTAAGCGAGCAGACACTTTAAAATCAGACTCATTGCATAGGGAAACATGGGTTTGGGGCACCAAGGGTCCAGACATATGTGCCAGGAGCCTCCTGTTCACAGCTCACAGCTGCACTCCTGCTTTCTATGGCAAACCAGGACCAAAAGAGCATCATCAGTAGATGGTGACATCATTAAATACCTTTGCATTCTTAGTGCACCTGGCCAAGAAAAACAGCAGGTATTTTATGTTGATTTGGGATGCAGGTCCAATGCTCTCAGGATTTAGCTGTACTGCAGGATGAGAAGCCTGGGGAGACCAGCGCTGGGTAGAGGAAAAGAAATAGTCAGTGAGAGGATTAACCTAAACAATTGCAAGAGGATTGACAGTGATGGACCCTGGGTGATAAAAACCAGGCACAAAACACAAAATGACTTTAACACTCAGAAACAACTCCAAAAACCCCACAGGAACGTGGACAGACATTTATGTCATCCTTGTGTGAGCACAAGGCAGCAATGTGCAGATGGTGAACAGCTCAGGCTGTAACCATCTGAAGGGCTGAAGTGACAGCCCCAAAACTGCTGGATGGGAAGAGACTCCACTACAGCAGAAGCAGCCTCACAGCAATTTGTAGGCCCAGCTTGGTATTTCACAGAGCCATGCTGCATTCTCCACCACGGAATGTGTGCTCCTTTCCACATGCCCAGCGATGGCAGCACAGCAGTGAGATGACATCATGACCCAGGTAATGCCATCAAGTCACAGCACCCAAAGAGAGGGGCTGGAAGCTGGAGGGCACAGCTTGCAGGGCTGCACCAGCTTTGTTCCATCCTGAAGCTGTTGGTGCATGCTAAAAAAAGCAGCTGCTGGGGAAGACACCTGAATGAAAAAGAACAGGATTTGTATTCTAACCCTAGGAGCTGCATGGCTGAAGTCATGGTTCAAGAAAATTAAGTCAAGAAAAATCTGGTCTGTGATCCCTACCAGACAAGTCACATCCTAGGCTAAAAAGCCACTGTCAGGCCCGGCAGAGCTGAAGCTGTGGACAGAAAATCACCGTGACCCTCAAGCCCATCACCAGGTGCTGGCTCTTTTGTGTCCCTTCAGATTCAGATGAAGAAAACAGGCATTAAATCCACAGCACATCTGCGGTTTAGGGCTCCAGCCCTAAAAGGCAGGCTTTGCCTTACTTATTTTTACATTCCAATCGTATGTAAACAAAGAATATAATCTGCTTTGGAGGATTTAAAGTCTGTGGATCTCGCTGTCCATGTTAAGGTTCTTGGCAGGTGCCATCACCACATCTGATGTGCCAGGTGGGTATTTTTCCCCCCCACCTAATGTTTTAGAAAGGGAGGGAGCACAGGGACCAACCTCCTGCACCCAGACACCTGTGTATAGAGGCAACCCTTGCACCCAGGGGTTGGTTTGTAACAAGAAGGGGAAGAAGGGAAACTTCTCTCCGAACGAACACACCACCTGTCCAAGCGGTCAGCTGGCCTGTGGCGGTCTCGCTTTGGCACACTACTCCCTGGATTTGGGCTGTGAAACTTTGGGTTGCAATACATCCGTAAAGGTAACAGCCACCAGAAAAGCAAGGGGGGGAAGGTCCGGGTATGCTGCAAAATGTAACTAGCAGGAATTAAAATGTAAAAGAAACACCCCTCCGGGGTCTTCACAGAAGCTATAAACCCAGGCAACTGTTTTGCCAGGTGTTACCGTGCAGCGCCTGCTGTTACAGCGACTCTTTGCTGGCACCTCGCCTGTCTCATCTTCCCAGCACCCCTGAGCCCACTGGGCAGGCAGTGCTGAGCTGGGCACCGGGGAAGTTATGAGCCAGCCCTGCTCGGCAAGGGCTGCACTGGCGCCGGGCTTTGAGCAGCTGAATGAAGTGTTGTCATTTCCCAGCTGGGAGTGGGAAAGAGCACGGTGCCGCTTCCTGATGCTGTTATTTTATTTTGCAGCAGCTTCCCCTTCCCGCTGTCTGAATGTCACAGATTACTTCACTGCTGTGTGAGCCTGGGAGGGGGGAGCAGAGGGGGAAGTGAAAAATCTGGCAAGCGCTTCCCAAACTGCCGGCATCCCCGATGCCCCAGCGGCTGCACAGAAACCAGAGGCTGGAAGGGATGGGTGGCAAGTTCCCCTTTTGGGAAGCAAGAGCCATGCACAGGTCAGAAACACACCTGCCATGGTCGGCGAACACCCACAGACCCTGCTCTCACTGCGGTCTATTTAACCCCTCTGCACTAAGACTGGGGATGTCTTGCTGGCTCAGGAAATATAAGCCCCGGACTGCTTTTTGGAGCCTGTCAGCAGTGCTCTTTTGTCAAGCAGAGGCCTTCCTGTCAAGTGATACAAAGTGCTTGCTCTCCTTTTCCCTTTGGGATCCGCACACGCTTCCTCCCGCAGCAGCCCCAGCCTTTGTCAGCCTGAGGGAGCAGGGCTGCTGGCAGGACTCCCGAGAGCCTGGCAAAGAGACCACTCTGCACAGCCCTGGAGCTCACCCCTGCACTGCATGCAAAGGGCCTGGGCAGGGGAGGCACTGGGGAATTCGGGATATCAGGCTGGAGAATGGCAGAGATCGCCAGTGAGGGTGATCAGAACAAGGGCAGCTGCCCTGTGATTTCATACAGCTTACAGAAAGCTCCTTCCCACAGCAGGACTAAGCTGTCCAGCCAGGGCTGGACTGAAGCACTCAGAGAAATAACAAGAATAACTAAGAATAAGAAACAAAAGAGATATGGCATGACTTCCCCAATGAAACAGCAGTGAGAATGTCGAGTGAGCAGCAGCAGTGAAAATAACAAGTTCTCCAGCACGCAGGAGAAGTCTCTTTCACCAGAACATCCCTGTCTTCACTCATCTCTGAAATTTTACCTGCCCACGGCCCTGTTTTGGAGAATTGGCTCCATATCTGCAAATTTACACAGCTGGGGTAATTAACACAGCTGGGGTAATCTAACACCAACCTACAATGCTGTCACTATCAGGTAGGTCATATTCTCTTTCCCTTGCTGCTTGGTTTAGTGGAAGCTCTTCCCTCTGTGCCTTGGATTTGAAAAGCAGGGACAAGGGTGCCAACTACCTCTGTAAAGCATTTTAAGACTTCTTCACTACAAGGTGCAACACCCACTAATTTCAGCAGGACTGTTGCCTGAGTAAGGCAGCACTCAGAGCTCAGGGGGTAGGCTGAGGCTACTAAAATCATCCTTTGTTTTCAGACAAAAAGAAGATGCAAATAAAAGTATTCTCCTTAATTTGTTCATTCTGAACCAGGTGGAAAGCGCTTTCTTCAGTATGCAAACACAGGAAGGATAATTCAACAGCAGAGATCGGGGCAGCATGGAATGCCATCTTGACAGTCTTGTTTGCAAATTCCCCATATAAATATCATATCAGAAACAACTGGCATATCTATAAGATCTAGTAAGAGTTGTGTATTGTCAGGAGAAACTAAATTTACAACATTTGCAATTTTTAAGCTTAAAGAGCACATTGAAATCCATGCAGAAAATGCAAAAAGTCAGATTTGATGGCAAAATTAGAGTCCCAAGAAAGCCTTTTCTAATTGCAACGGAGGTCCTGAATCATATTCTCCATGGGAGGGGTAGAGCAGGGCAGGGCAGCAAGCAGGTGGGACCACTTCTCTCAGTAGCAGTACCAGCTTGTGGAGGCTGAAAGTACCAGTTTTACACACTGCCAGCTCCAGGCCAAAGGACAGATAACATTTGGTAGTGCACAGAACTGCTCCAGAGTAATTCAGGCTAGGAAGCACCTACCAGGACACAGCCAAGCAGAGTTTAAGCAGACAGGTTGCATTAAATCCCATGTCAACATGCAGCCTCAGGCTCTGATGTCTGGGTTGAGCGAGTGTAACTCTCCACTGATCCCTGGGGTGATGGGGAAAACACTATTCTCACATCCCTCAAGGCACAAAGAAAATCTTTTCGTTCTCACTTCTTTTTCACCCCTCTTGAAGTGATGGCATTCCTCACCAGCTGTAATCAGCACGCACACTGTCCCAAAGTGCCATTTAATACCGTCACACAAAACTGCTGCGTGACCCACTTTGGGTTATTATGTGCAATAATTATAAGACACCACAGTCCCGGTCTGCCAGGCTCCAGGAGGCTTTGTGCAAGGGCATTCCCTCAATTCCCCCTTCCTGTGGACTCTCAGCTTCATGCCTGGGAGATGGACAGCATTTCTCTCCATCGCATCCACCCCCACCTCCACTTAATTTCATGCTTGGACTGTGACTACACTAACAGGGCATATCGAGTTTCTCCCTCGTACACTGATTAAACCGACATGGTGCTTTGCACAGTCTTTCACGGACTCCTTATCTCAGTAACAAGAGGGAGGAAAAAGCACAAGGACAACTCTGAGCAAAGCAACACTGTCTCCTTTCCTGGCACTGGCAGAAGTCTCTTTGGGAAACGCTGCGCACCCTCTGTCAGGAAGCTGAGAGAGAAAAGCTACGACAGCTCAAGGGCTTGTCAGAGCAAGCCAGTCCTGGTAAATGGGAAATTCTGGAGGTCTCTTTAACAGTGTTTTCCAGCCTTTTCACTGTATTTTTAACTATATCACATTAAGGAAGTGGGTAGATATCAGAGGCTCGGAGAGGTGGTGTTTCAGAAGTGGCCTCTGCTTCTGGGAGCTCTGCAGGAGATGCCCAGGAGTGGACAGTGCCCTGCCTTACCACAGTGTGTGCCTATGGCAACCAGGGTCATGGCTATGGTTGCAGAGCACTGAAGCCACAGCTGAAGGGCTGTCACTTTCCATCAGTCCAAAATTCACCCGTTCAGTTTCAACCAAATTATTTTTCCCAATACTGTCTTGTCTTCCAGGCTTTTGGTGTTGTTGAATTTAACCTAGCAAGCTTACAAAACTTTTCTGGAGAAACGTCTTGCTTCAGAACTAAAAAAAAAAACTTAAAAATATGAAATGGAGGATTTTAGTCCACTCCCATTTCTTTGATTTTTCACAAGGTCATAAAAGAAGGGAATATTTCAAGGCCCACAATAATTACAGAGGGAATTGCCACCATACCAGGAAAAATCAGTGGCAGAGGCACTGCTCAGAGGCAGGAATGGAGACAGCTCTCCTGGCTTTAGGGCCTCGAGTCACTCCAAACATAAGACGTCCAGAGCAGCACAAGACACACCAGGTCATCCATATGGACCTGGCACGTAGGACCCTGAACCTATGGAATGCCCATATTCCTGTGGGGTAACACAGCCTTGGGTAAAAGTCCCCATGTACCAGTTACTTGTGTTTGGAAAAGCAAATAATAGCCCAGATTTCCCCAATGCAGCTGTCCATGTTCAAGCCAGTTCCCTTCAGCTCCCTGTACCACAAGTACAGAGAGACTCTGCTCATCTCATCACAATGCAGCGACTGAGGACAGGTCAGATGATTCCCACACCAGGTCTCAGCCCACAGCCCAGCACACTCCCATCACAGACTTGGTTTGACAGGCTCTTCGGGCAGCAACAGAGCAACAAGTGCACACACTGCCAAATAATTTGGTCCCCAAATCAAAGAGTTCATCAATCCTAGGATTTGAAGCTCTAAGAGACCTTTGGAAAAGACATTACTTTGATTTTCTCTCCTGTCTTGTTCTTGGACTCGAGCCAACTACAGAACTGCTTTGGTACCTTTAAGACAGACTTTTCACTCCTCATGGGCTTGTGAAGCACTCACAGCTCCTTTCAGCTCCTACTAGAACCATTCAACACCTTTGCAAGCTCCTTGGTTTCTCAAAGGAGTCAGCCCAGCCTCTGCAGAGCCAATTATAGGAGAGCACAACGCAAGTATAAAAGAACAGACTCTGTTTCCAACCCACACATCAGAGGCTTTGCTTAGAGAACCCCCAAATCCATCACAGCCTTGCTAGCTGACTTCAAATCCCCATGCCACAACCCTTGCAGAGGGCAGCACCTGGAAGAGGAATGAGAGCTGATTTCAGAGGTGAATTGATTACTTGGACACACCTTACTGATGCAAGGGTACCAGCTCGGACCTCAGCTTTTCCAGCAGACCCTCTGCCACAAAAAGCTATGTTTGAGAGAAACTTGTTCTACTCACACAGACCCACAGGTGACATGTGCAGTTGAAAACAGGCTGTTTTCAGGAGGGTATTTCCTTGTTTGGCTTGGGTTTTTTGATGGGACCATAGAATTGCAGCTGATCCCACCCTTGAGTGGAGCTAGGTTATCATTGCAGATAGATGGTCTGCTGGAAAGTGCTTTTACACACGCACATAAACACACACACACACACGTGCACGCTGAGTTTGGCTGGGCTGGTTAAAACACCACAGCACTTATTGCTCCTTGAGGCCCATGAGTTCACTTCCAGGCTCTCGGCCAGCTTGGAAATCACATAATCCACGTGAGCAGCAAGGTTGTAAGGAGACATTTGTCCAGAAAAAAATAGTTCCTGAGTGCTGTTCCCTGCAGGACACATCTCAGCAACCCTGAAACCAAGATAGTAACTAGTCAACACTTTGGGGACTATCCTTGGTGAGGTCAGCCAGAAATGACTGCCCACCATGACGAGTGAGAGTGCTGCCATGCTGGGGATAAAGGAGAAAGCACCTCCTGGGCCAGGCTCTTTTTTGCAGAGAAGCACAGAAATTTTTTGTGATGTCCTAGTGCTTTTCTGTTAAGTAAAAGGGCCAAAGAGGCATAAAAGGGATTATTCATGCTGTCTAGAAAAGACAGCAGAGCACAAGGCACCTTTCAAGGACCTCCTGGCAAACACCAGCCCAAGAAACAAGGGAAGATGCCAGGTAACCAGAGGATGGCACGCTGATGAGGCATGGAGCAACAGTGGGTGGCCCTACGTGGTCCACAGGGCACCTCATTTACAGACATGTTTCTAAAGGTGACTGCAAACCACCACAGGTATCTTTCCTCCAGCAGAGTAACACACAATGGACAGGCAGCAAGGCAGAGAAATGAGTCCCAGAGCTCAATATTGACACAAGGTCCTTTTCCCCAAATCCTGCCGGCCCTTCAAAAACCCTTCCCACTGTGTCCCCCCTCTCCAGCACTGGGTCTATCACCTTCAGCTAGATCACAACAAGGTGATAAGCAGTTCTGAGGTACGAAGGGGGATTAGGCCACCTTGTCAGGCCAAATTCAGACACCTCACAAGCACATGCCATCACTGGGGAAGGGAACAGGGATTTGGCCCTTCATTTGGGGATGAAATTTATGCTAAAGACAAGGTAAAGTCAGGGCAAACCCCTCTCACGCATCATGGTGTAACAATCTGCATGAAAACACAGCTATTGATATAATCAGGTTTCCCATCCCTAACGTTCATCTTGTACTTCTCTTGCTTTAATTTTTGCTGATAAGAGGTAGCTCATTATTTGGGGGGAAGGGGAGGCTGCCTATGTTTTTTTCACATTAAATTGTGGCAGCGGTGCGCAGAGAAGCACGGCACTTCCCCTCTCTCACCGCGTAAGCTGCAGCACAAAGGCCTGGGGCTGACCTCACATCCTCTCCAACAATTAAAAGTCAAGGCCAGCAGCACAGCCAAAACTTGACACGCTCTTTTAGAGAACAAAGGTCACTAGATTGAAGTCTTCACTCCCTGCTTTGGCTAAAGCAGCATGAAACATCCTCTTCAAAACCTAAGGCAGTTGAATCTTTATCAGGTGATGATGGCTTTTTGGAGAATAAAGACAACTGACCTCTGTGTCTTCCCTCCTACTGTTCCACAAGAAACCCTCAGGCTGCCTAATTAGTATAAATCATTTTCCAGTAAGTGCTCCTGCCCCATGACGGCCTCATCAGACACCAGGTCCAGAGATAAAGCTTTGATGGCCGCGATAGCAGTGCTGGGAATGACGGCTGAAGGAAGCCAGAAGCCGGACGGTCACAGCCATGGCTGGCCCCAGCTCCCCGAGGAGCAGAGCGGGTTGAGTGGTCACTGCAGATGTGCAGGTGTGACCTCCACAGCCAGGAGACAGGGGCTGGAGAGGACAACAGCTGGGCAGGAAACGAGCCAGAGAAAGGCTGCATTAGAAACCACAGCAATCTTAGTGCTTTTGCACAAACAGCGTTCTTTGGAAGATTAAATGAAATAAAAAGTCATTACATGGTTAAATGGCTAATTTCATGGCTACAGTCATAAAGCTGACAGAAGCCAGAGCAGCCACAGGGAGGCCCTGTCCGAGCCTGACAGCATCAACACCCTCTCAAGAATGAGGCTTCACTAAGTAATTTGGTTTGGGCTAATTTAAAATCAATCCTTAGAGCATGTTGCTTGGTCAGCCCAGGAGTCCCACTCTTGAAAGAGTCCAAAAGATAGACTCATAGGACAATAGTCAGCCATCTTCTTGCCCATCATGGGGTAGGACTAAAATCTATCCCAGACTGTTTGGAGGTCCTTCCTGCCTGCTGTCCCTTCTTAATGCTCCCTGCTTTGCCCGGCACACTGAAATCCTTACACAACTTAAATGTAACCTTCAGCTCGAGGAGACTTTGTGTGGCTGGTGAACAAGGCCTAATATGGTCCCAGCTCTACCTTATCTGGTCAAAACAAGGATGACCCAGGAGGAGAACCTACAATGGTGGCCTGAAATTGCCATGGGTTTCATCCTACTCCTTCCACTGCCCCAGACAGACCCTGGGAGTGCAGACTGACTGCATTTCTCCACACACTTCAGTTCAATTCTAGCACAGATTTTGTTCCAGCAGAGAGCCTTCCCAGCATCTCTCCAGCATACAGGGAAAACCCTCACAAAAAGGGTATTTTTAGGAGCTGTTTCCTCCTATCAATCTGAAGAGCAAGTGGCATTTCCCTATCATTAGCCCAACAAAAATAGAAAGCACAAGGCAGCACAGCGTCAGACCTCTCACTTCCATGAAGAACTCAAAGGCCTGGGCTCTTCCACACTCAGGCTCAGATGGCAAACATGAAACCAAGAAACTCCCAACAGCACCACAAAAGCATTTGGATGCCCCATGAATGTGGAGAGATCTAAGTTCAAAGCAATACTAAAGCAAAAATCAAACTGACTCCTTCCTCTCCTTGTCATGTGGTCACTCCAATGTGGTGAGAAGGAAGATTCAGGTCATTGAATCACCAGAAAATGTTTTGTTGCATTACTTTTCAGTAGTGCAATGAGTCTGACTGGCCCAGTGCAGGCAGAGAAGAGCGAGATGGCAGCAGACACCCAGCAGCAGGAAAGGATGCGGGGAGAGAAGGGCCTCCAAAACGAAACTCAGCAGAAAATACCATTTTTATATGAAACAGCCTCTGCTGACAAACAGTTCTTTGTCCCAACACAAAGAGCATGCTTCAGGCATGAGTTGCTAAGACAGAATTTCCCCCATGCAATTCCCTGCTCAAGATATGCTGCAGAAGCCAGAACTGCCTCCATGAGCCCTACCTGCTCTGGGGTAAAGACAAAACATTTCCAGCCGTGTCCTTACGTAAATAAGTTCTCTCTCATAAATAAGTTCTCTAAGTCGCACATTGATCTACTCCACTTCTGCTAAGACAAACTCAAAACCTTCCTCCAGTCCCACTGAAGTGAGAGGGGCTGCACTGGTGGGACTCGGGCAGAACCACTCCTCTCCTCAAAGCCACACCTGTGTTAATTGAGGCTCAGAAAACAAGACATTTGATAAAAAAAGATGCAGCTTTGATAAGGCCACACTAATTGATACCTTAAATTCCAGTATGTAATTTTAGTTTTAAAAACTGTGTCTCCCAAAAAAAAAAAATCTTAAGGGAGGGGGGGAATCCCAAATTTTCTTCAGTTTTCTTTCATGGGATACTGATGATACTCTAAAAGATGAATTGATAGAATAGAATAAATTGTATTTTAACTCTGGGATCAACTCGCTTAATAGTGTTAGGATCCTCCATCCAAGTTTATCCCAAGAAAACTGGATTCAGGTTTATCAGACATTAATTACCTATATTAAAAAAAAAAATCTCATCTCTTCCTAAAAAACAGTGATTAAAAAAATATTGATAAAGAAGTCATAATGGATGAACACACATATGCATTTACCCTGCTCCTTACTAACCACAGCCCCTAACAGGAGATAATGGAAGCTGCTTTCAAACGAAATGTCTAAATGGGCCTACAGCTTGTTTTCTCCAAACTCAGCCAGGCATTACTGCTGCCACAGCCACTTTCAATCAAGCTTTTACTGCAAAGGAAAACAAAGGAAGAAGTTAAATCCATGGGAGATTTCCAATGAATACTTAAAAAAAATCTTTTCATGGGACAGAGTGAGGGAACTCTGTACCAGCAATGACCTCAGAAATCTTGTGAGTTCTTGTGAGTCCATTGCAGGCTGTTCCCTCTCTCCCCTAGATTTTAATTAGCTAATTCAAGGCCTTGTATGGAGGAGGAAAGAGTAGTGCTTAAGCAGCAGAAAGTTCAGCTGAATTTGCTGTGTGCTTGGAATTTAATAGCCAAATACCAAGATCCTTTTGGGGACTGTCATTTCCCACAGTTAAAGGTGGACACAGGGCCACTTGGAGCCTTTCAAAGGACCAGGGACACAGACAGTGTCTTCTTATATCAAGAATATGCCGAGTTCTGTGTGCCATCCTACACCTTCCACGGGGAGAGGTGCTGCCACGCTGTCCCCACACAAATGTGTGACTGTGCAGACACACAGCACACATCCGAGCCATTCCCCTGTGTGCCTGTTTCTCCCCCCTGCAAGCTCTTTTCACTCGCCTGAGGAACAAAGCCGGCGGCTGAAAGATCCAGCAAAAGTGCCTTGTTACACAGAAGAAAGAGATACTTTAACTCAGCTGTCAATAAGTTTTGCCCATTTACATGTGTGCGGAACACTTTGAATAAATTACGTTTCCAGGATTTAACTCCACGACAGTGGCCTAATAAAAGGGGACCTACAGCTCCAGGGGAGAGGAGGGGGACGAGGGGGAAACACATTCTGCACAAGACAAAATCCCTTCCAGAACCATGAGGGCAGACTGGGTTGGCGTTTTCCTTTGACAAGCACGGCTTTTACATCACTTGCAATCTATTTTCAGACACATTTTCTGCATTTGCATCAAGCACAGAGAGTCACTTCCACATATGGTCTCTGTGGGGGTGAGGACAGGACGGTTTTGCTTTTTTAATTACAGACACAGCAAAAGTAAAAACAATGGGGGAACCATGGGGTGCTGCTGATGTCAGGTGGAGCTGTGCCCCTCAGGGGACCAATTTTACTTGGAGAGTGAAATCTGCTGTTCCAGCTCTTAGCAGAACCAGCAGCCAACAGAAGCCCTTACAAGACACTGGCTGGGGTTTTTATCTTATTTTAAATACGCACACATGTGTCCCCAGGTGACTACTCTGAAGAAAATTTACCTGTGGGGAGTGAGAGGAGGATGCAGTCTGTTACATCACCATGGGGCAGGAAAAGCAGCTTTTTCATGGACCAGTCCTCCTACACCAGGGGAATCACTTCAGCATTTTGCTAAGCAAGACACTCTAAAGAGGAAAAACTCAGTGGGGTAAGGTCAGTGGGATTTGTTACAAAAAAAAACTTGGGAATTTAGGTTTCCTGCTTCTTGAGAGAAGGCTACCAAATATGAGTGTCTCACCTCTATCCTTTACTTGCCTGCAGGGAAATAATCATATAGAGAGATGCTAGAAGGGATTTAATCGAACACAGGTTTGTGCCCCCATAAGAGACCCAGCAGATGAAGCTCCCAGCTCTGTGCCAGGCAGGACAGACCAGCCACTCTAACGGCACACGCTGATCCTCGCATCCTTCAAATCGTAATGCCATGAAATAAAGCCTGGCTGCCTTCCAGGGTTGCACTGGTCACTGACTTTAATAAAAACAAGTGAAGTAAAATAGATCCATGAGGCTGAAAGCCCA
Source organism: Edolisoma coerulescens (assembly GCA_013397115.1). Lineage (NCBI taxonomy): Eukaryota > Metazoa > Chordata > Aves > Passeriformes > Campephagidae > Edolisoma > Edolisoma coerulescens. The sequence goes on from VWZW01004129.1 coordinate 1,318,102, forward strand.
GGCAGGTTCCCCACAAAAACAGCAACTGAAAATATCTCAGCTGACAGGCTCCACTGTGCTTCGATGACAGCAGCTTTGGATGGGCAGCCAGAAAGGGCTAAACACTACCCGAAACCTCCCTCCTCAAAGGCAGCAAACAAGAATTCCTGACCTCCCTGATATGAAAACCAAATACACTGAAAGCAAGAGAAAAGGAAACCACCAACATCACAGCTTCGTGTTTAATATCAATAGGAACACATAGAACCTTTCTTCACTGCTTCAAACAAACGAGTGACTCATTCCCTTCGCAGCAGCAACCCTCACAGCCACTGCCAGCCAAAGAAACAACGTGGAAAGAAGAAAAATCCGTGTCAGTTAGGTGAGTTCTCTGCCCACCAGCCAACGGTGCTTGACAAATGATACAGGGAAACTTTTGAAAAATTTCTCATTGTCCAAAATACCCTCTCTACAGTTACCACTCTGAGCCAGTAAAAACCACTGCCAGAAGCGTGCCGATTTCCATGCTCTTAATCTTATCTGTGGAAGAGGATCCAGGGCATCAACTTCACTGATGTTTCCAGGAAGAGGAGCCCTAATCAAGCATTTCTGCCCATGAATAACAGACAAGGAATGTCTCCGCTTGGCCAGCAGTAGCCTGTGAAAAATTAAAAAAACATTGTAAAATCGGCTTTGGAAGCAGGGAGAGCTGAGGGGGTGATTGCTGTCTTATCTCCACCAGTACAGATGCTGGAAGGGCAAGGCTGACCCACAGACAGCTGTCACTCTGAGACAGCCTAACCAAATCCACAGCGGAACTGGTCTACAATGCTCGATGGCCACCACCCAAAATGGAGTTCTCTGCTAACAGGTTTTTTTTTTTAATTAACAGAGTTGTAATGATCACTGATTTTCTTAAAGCTTCAGCTGCTGTGCAATGCAGAATTTGCAGCCAATAAACACCCATGTTTTTCAGAGGACTCTGAACATGCACCAGGAGTAGTCAATGGGTCTATGTGTGAATTTGAGACTAACCAGATTCAGACTGGGGACTGGCCCTTTAGCTCTGGAAGGCACCAAATGGGCCAGGTTAACTTTTTACTAGAGAATACCCCTAAAAAAGAAATGCAAATGTTAACAAGCCCTTTTTCATGCCAGCTGCGTCTGCTCATTCCCAACCAAACCCCGCGATGCCACATGGTTAGCAGAGAGTACTGCAACTGCCAGGAGTAATTGCCAATGTTGGAGTGCCTGCTCCTAAGCAAGTAAAAGCACTTGCAAGTGCATATGTGCATGCAGGTTTTGCCATGGCACTTCTCAGGGATCTGACAACACGCAGCACAGGGTCAACAGTTCTCTCTGGAAGGCTGTGTTGATATCTGCTGCAAGATAAGGCACCCTGAAGTCAAAGGAACTTACTTATTTTCTAGGCTTGTTATCAGTTGTTATTGTAAGTAAAGCAGTACTATGTCAAATGCCCCTTCGTTCTGACCTTCCCATGGGCAGGACCCACTAGGATCTCACGGAATGTGAAATAATCATTAATGCACTCTCTGGCAGTGCTAATAAATCATATAGCTCAACGTCTTTTAACAAAGCCATAAAACTCTACCAAAGACACACCAATAAACTTCACGTTCGAGAACCATTCCACCCCCAGCCTCTTCCCTCACATTCCAAAATTGCAGAAAAGCAGCAGTGACGTTGGCTCCATCCTCTAATCCCCAAATCCTCCAATTACACCGAGGGAGGTGAAGATAACACAGATTTAAAGACCTAAAAGGAAGCTTCTTTCAGAGGTAGAAGAAAGGTGTTATATCAACAATCCTGGGTAATGGATTCATTTACCATGACACTTCTCCCTGTGCAGACAGACAGGCAACACAATGTCTGCAGACATTGTGCCTCTCTTTCAACCCCTTCAGAGAGGGGTTTGGTGGTACCTGGGCCTTCTGCAATGAGCTGAATTTCATGCCATAAGGAAAAGTTTTGCCTGTGTAAGGAAATGGGCTGGCTCACATATTAATCCTTCTAACTCTCACTGAAGCCTGAGGGTAAATTCACATATATTGGCTTTAAATTAGCCTTTCCTTTCCCACTTAGAAGAAGCCATTCCTGATTTACACCAGAACATGCTGAAAACCAGATCCCATCAGGCCTCCTTCACCTCTAACTTCAGACACACAGAGCAGAGGCACCTGAGGGGTCCCTCATCTCTCTTTACAGAAGGAAAAGGTGCTTTTAGAGCATGATGCATCTCAATCCCATACAGGTAAAGAGTGGGATAAATAAATCCTGCTCTGCAGCATAGCAGGGGCTGGACCATCTTCTCTCCCTCCCACTGCCAAAGGGACCAATGGGGCTCTCCACGGAGCACTTTTTGTTGGTGGCTTTTTCCAGCTGCTGCCGTGACTGGATGCTCTCTTTTGTGACAGTGGGACTCCAGGCCATCGTGTCCATCTCTTCCAGTTCACATGAAGCAGGAGCTGCTCTATCAGCCCTGTATCAGGCCACACTGAAGGCCACCAAGTCCTCTGCGTGCGTCACCAGCCTCGTCAGCAAGGGCATGATTTGCAGCACTAACTCAGAGAGGAAAGTTTTGCTTCCAGCTCCTGACCCACCACCCACAACTCCTCCTCCTGGATCCAGCTACAATCCCTCTGCTAGGACTCTAAAAAAAAAATGTTGTTTTCAGGGTCACTGTGAAATGATGTTGTTTTCAAGCAGAACTGCCTGAACCTAATTTACTGTACATCCTGTCTGTGCTTCACAATGAAAACACCACACAAGGCTGCAGGTCAGACCTCTGAGCCCCTCCTGCTTGAGATGCTAATTCCTGCATGGTGATGAGAAAGCCCCAAGGGCTATCAATCCTTCCCACTCTGGGGTATAAATTGATCACCAGGAGGAAGGAAAACCCCCTCTTCCCTTAAATGCATCTAATATTACACATGTAGGAGCAAGGAGCCTGTGTGTGAAGCTTCCAGACTCAGCTCCTTTGCTGACAGTGACCAAAACGTATCATAGGAACGTCCTTGGATGTTTAACTGGGATGCGTCCTCAGGCACACCAGGCAGGGAGGAGTGGGGGCTCTGGGTAAGAGTGGCTGAGGATATTAAGTAGCTGTGGAGTGAAACAGAGCCTGTCCAGCTCTAAAAACTCAGTGGGGGAAAAAAGCTCAATGGGGACTTGCCTGTGATTTACCTGTAGGCTTTAATTACTGGCACTGCATGCAGATATATATGAGCAGTGACTGGCAGCATCACCACCAGCTATCCCAGGAACTTCAATCTGGCCAGGACTCAGCTCTCAGGCTCATCTAAGTTGAGGTGTCGAACTCCCATTACAGTGTGCAGAGAGATGGTCAATACCAGCTCAATGCCCCACTTACCAACACCCCCATCAGCTTTGAGGGCAGCTCAGACCCTGACACATAAATGATTTCATCTGAGCTGAACATTTTTCATGGTGCCTTGGCTTCAGGCTGCAGGACAGCACTCCCATGTCTCATGGGGTGAGCCCCATGGAGAGGACAAAGGGGTCCCCTGGAGCACCTTCTCCACTTGTACCCACCTTCTCACACTCCCCAGTGGTGTGGAGGCTCCCTGCCCACCCACAGACTCAATGCACCAGCACAGCTGGATCGGAAAATATTCTACAGACCTGCAGATGCAACGGGATTAGTTCTACCTGAGCAGGAACACAGGGAGGGTTCCTGTGGACTGTCCCGATGCTCCTTACAGGCAGAAGGCAGCAGGAGAAAGGAGGCAGGGAGGGGAGCCCCGCGGGCAGGCAGGAGTTTTCAGAAATGCTTTTTCATTCTCCCTAAATCCTCTATCCAAACCTTTCCCTCTCGCTAAAAGTCTTTGCAAACACTAGCAAAACCTTTCCCGTTAATCTTTCTCCATCTCGCTAAAACAACACAGACTGTCTGTCTCCAGGGAAGGCTGTCACAGGATATGGGGGAGGAATCTATCATTTGTAATGTACGGAAATATAACTTACATATATCAAAGGCATTTGCTGCAAAAAAAACAAATACGCAGCAGAGATTGGGAGGCCAAACCCTCATTGCCTTCAAGCTACTGTGCTTAGCAATTGTGTGAGCAACAGCCTGAGCAAACCCAATTAATTTGATTTGTAGATTGCACAGATTAGCAATTGTGTTCCAGTGGTAAATCCCACAAGGAGCCCCTCTTGCTTATGTTTCTGTACAGCTCCTCATTTGTTACCCTAATATGTAAAGGCACCTATCTAAATCCCTTCCATTTATTTACTGCCAGGTATGCAGCCCTGGCTTCCAACAGCACCTTCCAACCAGGGTCTGTGGAGATCTCTGCAAATTTTAATTCTGAAAGCTCTCCAGTGCCCATGTCAGGAATATAAGCAAAATCCTTGACCCTGAGGCACTGAGCAGCTCAACTGAGTTGTTTACAGTCAGTCTGGAAAACAACTAAACTGTCTGTAGGACACTATTTCTGATGGGCTTCACTGTAGCCACCAGCCATGCCAGGGCTTCTGCACCCTCCAGCACCTCTGGCTTGATCCAAATTTAACATTCCAAGGGTTCCGATTCAAATGTGAGACCCTTTGCATGATAACAACCCAACGGAGGGCCATCTAAGGAAAAAGAAACACCTCGCTCTGAAAACTGAAAAACGTTGCACGACCTACTGTTAGAGTGAAAATTGTTCTTTCAGCTTCATGAGCTCCCAAGTAAAAATTCCTGATGTAGAAGTATATAGACAAAGTTGCATGAGATTCCAGTAACGTTTGTTTAAAGCCAGAGATGTCTCTTTAAAATGAGGTCTGTGAAGCTGGAAAAAAAAAAAACCAAACCAAAACAAACAACCAGTGACGACAGAGGGGTAGGGAAAGCTTTTTTCCTAGTTTCTTAGTACTGTATCTACTAAAGAAACATGTTCACCTGGTTAAAATAAGAAAAGCAAGATTCTACTGATATTGACTGGATTCCAGTATTTCTAAAAACACGAGCACTTCATAAATACACTGAAATATTCTGTCATCGCCAGACAGAACATGCCGGTTTTCTATAAATACAGACATCTGGCAGTGGTTTCTTCTACTGCTATAGATTTCTGGTGTGAAGAACATTATTTTGTAAGCAAATGCATGTTGGAAGTTAATTTCATATGCGACAGGTTACATTAAAGAGCAAGAAAGATTTGCCGGGCAGAAGCGCGTAACAACAACAGTGTTCCCATACCGCTCCTGACCCTCTCTATGAGGTTGCCTGCTCGATACTGTAGGCATAAAATATGTTCCTCCAAGCAGTGCTGTGAAGCCTAATTAAAGCATGCCCACAAATTGCATTGATATTTGAAAAGGGGACTTCGTTTGGCGTTGTAATTCCAGCCATGGTGAAACACCACTGACAAAACAATGAATATTAAATATCAGAGAGTAACAGCCTGCTTGGTACAAACCACCTGAGGGGTGCCACAAGTAACAGCCAGATATGTAAAATCCAGTGCTGCAGGGCTATGCCATGACTTTTAGTCTTCCCTTTTTTTTTTTTTTAAATAGGATTTCCAGTCAGATCTGTGTCCTAATCTGGCCCATGGTACAACCATCCACAGAGTTGCATCAGACAAGAGGGCAAGATATTAGGAAGAAATTCTTTCCTGTGAGGGTAATGAAGCACTGGAACAGGTTGCCCCATCTCTGGAAGTGTTCAAGGTCAAGTTGAGTGGGCAACCTAGTAGAAGGTGTCCCTGCCCATGGCAGGGGTTTGGAACAAGACGATTATTAAGGAGTCTTCCAGCCCAATCCAGTCTAGGACTCTATAATTCTACAAAACTGGGGACACATGGGGTCATTACAAAGAGGTGAGCATGGGGGGAACACCTTACTTCACTAAGGGCTCACCTGGGCTAAAAATGGACCCTAATCTCTCACTCTAAGGGGGACAGAACACATCTCTGTGTAAGGGAACGGGCTGTTTTCTATCCACATCTGCTTTGCTTACAAAACTCCCTATTACAAAGTAATTAGCATCAGCAGATAGATCAATTTCTGACTGGAAAATTTTCCCTTCTGGTTAACATAAGCCAACCGTAAACACTCTCTCAGAGGTTAACAAAAGCCAGCAGCCCAAACAGGGACAACTCTGCAAGAAAAGGGGAGTGGGAGTCAGGGGGAAGTTGAAAAGACAATTAATCACAGGTTTTCATACACCTCAACACATTCCTGCCAGTGATCAGGCATTTAGAGTGACTCTGTATTGCTCCTCACCCCCTTTAAACCCTGTTTTGGGGAATATTTTCCAAGTGGAAACATCAAAACAATGATCCAATTCCCCACCTCGGCATCCAGCCCCCACTGCCCACCTTCCCCACTCCCTTCAGTAAACACCAATAATTCCCCAGCTCCATCAGACCTCTTTTTTTTTTCTTCCAAATCAACCTAAAAGTATTTTAGTACCAAAGACAAAGAGAAAAGCAGGGGGGACTCACTAAACCCAAAGTCTCCAGACAGCTCTCAGTGTCTGTCAAATGCTTGCTAAAAAATCCAAATAAAGACAAACCCAAGAAGCCTTGATACCTCGTGTTATCTTTGCAGGCTGGCTGCTGCCTTATCAGCTCTGACAGAACCCAGCATTTAAGAAAAAATTCAGTAGTCTTTGGGTGGAAGTTAGTTCCTAAAAAAAACAGGCAGCCGAATTGCTGGAAGTTGGTACAAGAGGAGAGGGCGAGTGGGTAAGAGACAGCCTGAAAGCCCCCACTGTTGTCTTGCTGCTCCCCCTCAGGAAATGCACTGCCATGTAAGATTTTTAATTATTTGTTCATAATTCACTCTTCATGTTTCACACCCACTGCACAGGCCAAGAGCTACAAGGGTGAACAATGGCTTGAAATGGTGCTTGCTCACATTAGGAATGAGAATGGAACAGAATTAGGATAGAATCCAGGCAAAGCCACCAGGCTCATCAGAAATGGACAAAGATCTTCTGATCGTGATTGATGCTGGTCTTAAGTGCCACTGTCCTGATGGGGAAGGATAAAGGTGTTTTGTCCCCATCTTCACTAACAACAAAGATGCGCTTTTTGGATAAAGTCTCCATGGAAGAATTTGGAGGCTAAGGAGTGCCTCTTTCATGAAAAGCAAAAGTTCTGTTTGCTCTCGCACGTACCTCACCATGCATTTTGGCAGCCACCTCACACAGGAGTTAGACTTTTCTTTTGCAAAGGGGTGAAGGTCCTGCTCTTGAAAAAGTTATTAAATAGTTATAAAACACCTTTGCTTGACATTAATTGATGGGTAGAACGAGTTAGCAAGAGAAGAGCTGTCTCAAGGCCAAGGGCTGCTTTTCAGAGTCTCATTTGTAATGTGACAGAGGGAACAGCTGGGGGAAGGCCATCAGCCTCTTGTCAACCCCAGAGGGAAGGACAGACAGACAGACATTCCCTGGGGAGCTGCCCTGGCATTGTAAACCCCTCTGATAGAGGGTGAGTGGCTTTCTGCCTCTGACCTGACCCTTTCTCCCCCAGAGAGTCCTCACAAATCTTCCTCAACAGCTAGCAAAACCTGAAGTGACACAGCTGGGCCCCCCCCAAATGACCTCTTTCCTTATTTTGTTTTCAAGTTTTGCCCAAGGTAACACTGCAGGGGAGCCAGAGCAACAAAACAAAGGGAACTGCAAGTGTGGAAGGTCCTCAGCAAGTATTTTTCTTTGAATACTAGCAATCTCCAGGTGCTTGAAGTAAACACTTGGAAAAACGGTGTCTGAGAACAGAGACTTCTGTAGTTGCAAAAGTGCATGGAAATCCTTGGGTTTGGACCTCCCCTTGTGTGCCTCCAGTGTTGTGCTACATGGGTTTCAGTGGATCCAAACTGGGATGAATTCAAATAGATGTGTCATACACTATTTTTCGTGTTTTATTTGACTTTAATTACTTCTTAACAGTACTGCTGTTTGAAAAATCTTTCTCAATTGAGGGTGTTGGTTCTGCCTAGGGCTGCTTGGCCCTTTTCCACTGAAATGCCCTTTCAACAACCACCACAAGCCTTTGCAAGGAAAACGAAATCTTTTGGAAGATCTCTTCTTCTGTGACTGTGTGAAAATTTGCCTCTCTCAACTCTCTTTCCTTCTCCCAGATTTTAGGTTGGTTGTCCTTTCCACCTCTCTAGAAGGAGGAAACCTGTGGTGGGCTCCAGCAGGATGTGGAGCAACACTTGGGAGCAGTCAGGCCTTGTTGGTAGCATAGATGAAGACACTTTGATGATGACGGGGATGATAATTATAGTAATAACGCTTGAATAACCTGTGTAATTTTTTTCTTTCATTCCAGGACTTTTGATGGTTGTTTCCATAAAAAATAAGCATGGTGTAATGCTTATCTGTCCCTGAAGTCAATGACGCCTTGTACCCAGCAGAGAGGGGACAACTGGACTTGCAATTCACGCACATGAGCCACGGTGGGTGCTCAGTGCAAGGCTCCAGCCTGGGCATGAACAAATGTTTGCATCTGTTTCTCCTGGGGCACTGACACAAGGCTTGGGCACAGAATTATTGGCCTGGTGGGTCTGTGTTGTAGCAGCAGCAAGAAATCCTTATCAGGGCAACATCTCCTTCGTACAGGGTGCAGCCAGCAAACAGGGGATCTCAGCTTTCTGAGGGGTACACGGTAAATAAAACTCAACTGACCAATGGGTCTGGTTTTGGAGGGGCCCTTTGTCAGAGTAAAACAAAGTCTCTACACAAAGAGCTGTTAGTAACTTGCATTTAACACTGTAGCTGTGTGTTGTTAATTCTGGGTCTGACAGCCCTAACCACAACGACAGGGCTTTGGCACAATGAGGACTTCCAGGCACTAACCCCAATCTAAGAGGAAAAAAAATAATAATAAAATCACACCAGATACAATAACAACTTTGCCTTGTGCTGTGTTCATCATACCAACCAAAACCACTGCTCATTTGCTGACCTGCTCTCCAAGAGCAATATTAAGTATTTCAGATGTTGCAGTCCTCCTCAAGCTCTGCCTTAATATCTATCTTGTAAATACCCTCCAACACGTGCCACAGACAGAAGGCCCTGACTCAGTTTTAACACTGGGTTAATTACAGCAGAAAACCTGTTCAATTACTTTGAAGCATTTTTCCCTCAGACAAGTTACTGGGTTTGCAGTTTGGGGTGATTTTGCACTGTACAGTAGCTGCCTCACCCTTGCAGAGGTAAAAGGGAAAGTGCCTGTAAGTATACAAACAAAAAGATCCAAATCAAAATGCCATTAAAATTCATTCAGGGTTATTCCTCACTGCTGTTATTTCAGTTAGTGTCTGATAACTAAGCTGTTCCCTTTTATTCTTTCAAACACTTGTCCCAGTGAAAGTTTGATGCTGTTTTTCCTTCTGGAGAAAGAAACCCCAGAGATGTATTTTCAACCTCCCAGCTCAGTGTTTCCCAGATATTTTGAATCAGGGACTGTTGCCAAGATTCACATTTTCCCCAGATCACCACGCACCCTCACACTCTCAGCTTAAAGCCATCACAGATGCAGGGATGGACCCTGGAGTGGTTCTTACTGCCCTGTTCCTGTTGTCCTTATTGCACTCCATGAGCCAGCAGGGAAACCTGTGCTTGTCCCTCTTGCACTGCCCAGGTATGAGAAGATTTGGCAGATTTTAAAGTATATTTAAGAAAAAAAAAATCTTTTTCTTTCAATAGGTATAGTTATTGAGTACCAGGTTCTTATTTTCACACCTGTACCAGAGTTTAGTCTTCCAAGGCAGAGTAACCCCAGCAGCCTTCATATGGATACTGGCACACGTACCAGAATCTTTCCTTCTTCACTAAAAACTGGCTCAAGAAGCAAAAGCCACGGTTCCTCCAGGGTGCTGGGTAATGTTTCAAAAGGTTAGACATGCGTCAATCACCCCTGGACAGAACTCCTGCACCACATCTCACCGGCCAACATAAACAGCCCCTTCCAAAAAACCCCTAAAAGCGCTGTTGATGCAGCCCTGTGGCGTTACCTGTTTCGGCTGCTGGCTCTGTTACTCTCCCTGGAAAAATATTTTCACCCACAGGGAGTATTTTGCCCAAGTTGCTTTCTCTGCCTTACTTTTGCAACCTGCTGAAGCGGTGTCAGTGGTCAGAAGTGCTGTAGAGACAAAGGCAAGCTTGAGGAGAAACTTCTGGGTGACCTATCACGTTCACCTTGGCTCCAGGGTGGATACACACTGTGTCTGGACCAGAGGGAACACCTGGTCACCAGTAGCACTGGTTGCAGCCACCTTTGCTGCCAGCTGTGCTTCTCATGGAGCAGCTCCTTCCTTGCAAGAGGCAATGCTGTAGGAGGGCCAGCAAATGCTGACAGAATTAACTTGCCATCTTCCGTCTCCCCAAAATGATCCTTCTCCCTCAGAAGCCAAAGGCAGAGATAGAGGAAGGAAGATGTCACCCATTTCCCTTTAAAGTACTCCAGATTTCAAGGGGTCATTGAGACAAACAGAAAAGTGTTGTGATGCAGAGTGCAAGATGCAATCTCCCAGTGCAGAAGGGTCAGCGATGCCCTACCCCCGACTGAGCTGAACCAAGAGCCAAATACGATTTTTTCAGTCTTCACATTCACTGCCCCCAGGCTATGTTACATTTTGCCCTGTGGACCTTGATGCATTTCAGATTCCTAAAGAGTCATTTTATAAATGTTCCCATAAATACCCAGTCCTTCAAAGTACTGAGCCTTCCTGCCATAAGTGGGAATGGAAGAAAGGGCTCGCTGCCTGTGGAGACACTGTGATATTCCACAAGCTCAGCCCATGCTCCTCTAAGAATTTAAGCCATCACATTTTGTTCCAGGTTGGCTTCCTGCCTGAGTTTCCTCCCCAAAACACCCACAGCAAGGTCAGAAGAGCTCTCCCCCTGGCACAAGGGAGTTACCAGGCTGGGAGCAAAGGAGGACAAGGACGGGCCAGTGATGGAGTCAAGTTCAGTCATCTTCAGCTGCCATGAAATCACACCTGAGAAGGATTTACTGCCAGGAGCTGAGTGGCTGCAGTCAGGCAAAGGAAGGGGGTCCTATTTGTGCATCTAATGACCCAACTTAGCAGGAAAGAAACTAAGTGCTTGACCTTTCTCAACATCATGTGAAGCAAATGCTCCATATGACACGGCTCCAGCATTATCTACCAGGCACAGGTGCACGACTGCAATTAGAAATGACCGGCATTTCACACATAACAACACCTTTCAACCCAACTCAGCCCATCCAAAACCACTCTGAGGCTCAGTTACCATTTTCTTCCCACCCAGCCTCCCCAGCTCCCTTGCCAGCTCGAGCAGCACCAAACAATTCCTCATGAAGTCTCACAGCTGTTGTTTGAAAATTAAATTGGAAGTCACGACACCTCCCTGCACGCTGGTAGATCTTACACTTGGCATTTGGTTTATCCCGACACCATTCCTCACCCCCACCCCTAAACCAACTTCTGTGGAGAACAATGCTGCCGGTTTGTGTCCACAACAGATTTATTCCCCCCGTTCCAGTGGCTCACAAGGCCTGCACCTTCAAGGGGCAGTAGCTGCTTGAAGTGAAGGATTCCTTCTGGTTTGTGGAAAGAAAAGGCTGCCCTCTATAATCAGGGTATTGTTCTCCCTAAATGGAGCCAGACTCTGTAAACACGCTCCTCTGCACAGCGCTGGGAGGGCGAATGCCAGCGTGTGCACACATACATGCAGGGAATGTGTCTCGTTCTAAACAACAGTAAATTATGTTAATTCATTTCCTCTGCCTCAACAGTGCTAATAAGCTTCGGGAAAGGAGGAGGAAAAAGTAAACAAGAGTCCATTACAAAAAGGTGAGGGGGAGAGGTAACCAAATAACTCCACCACACGTCTCCTCTGGGGAAGGACATTCACGGGCTCCACACAGCCCTCCCTCTGTCCTGCTGGAGGTGGAAATGGAACAGCAACAACTTCTTTCTTTTCTTTCATGAGGTTTCAGCCTGTTTTCACGAGTTCAATCTTGTGAAATGGGAAATGAGCCCCCACCAGTGCCCTGATCCACAGCAACTGCATCCCTGGGGGCTTTGCACTGCATGTGATGTGAGTGCTCCAGTGACCAAAGCCAACAGGAATAGTCAGAGCCTATTTGTAATTTTCTAACAGGAAAATAATTTCACTAAGCAAACTGCCATGCTTTGACTCAAAACCCTGATTAGCACAGTTTGAAAACAGGGCAGCATACTGTTCTGGGAATTAACTTGCTTGACCCCTAGTCTATAATGGCACTCAAATAATCTGTGAGTCAGACCAAGTTGAAAAACTCTTGGAAGACCACACTGAAAGAATTTACTGGATTTATTGGATTTTCTAGGATAAAAGAAAAATAAGCCTGGAACTCCACTTAGTCTGTGGCCTTCAGAAAGACAAGCTTTTTCTCCTGACAGTATCTAGAAGAGGAACACTGCCTACGCTGAGCAGCACTTTTTGGGTCTATTTTTTTTATTTTTTTCATGCATGGGGAAACTCTGATGAATAGTCATAATTATTAAAAATATGCACGTCTATTGCTATGATTACTTTCAAGAAGTACCTTGGAGTACCTTTCTTCTTTGGTATCGATGACAAAGCAAGGGACAGATTTCCAACCCTGTGAATCTACAATCCTCCTCCCAAAAGGAATACTTAAGGGGAGGAGAGCCCTGAATTTAACTTCAATTTAAATATCCAGAGGCTACTTTACCAATTGCATACCAGGACTAGTCTGGTGTTTCCAATGGATTTCCAAAGACAGGGATAAACCTGTGTACATCATCATCACAAAATATTGCTTGAAATCCTCCACATCCTCTGGTCTACTCCTGTTTGAGCAAGCAGGAAATCAGGAAAAGCATTCTGCCTTAGGAATACAAGCAGGACTTTGCTCTGGTCTAGATAAAACACTGACCCATCCCTACCTTATGGTTTCTGCAGCTCCTGAGCAAAATGCTCTGACTAGCCTCGACTACTTTGTCCCTCTTTGTATCCCAGAAACAACAGCTGTGTGCTCAGAGCAGTGGCAAACACCTTCACAATACAAATCCAGCAATTAGTAATCAACTATCCAAAGCCAGTTCCCTGCATATGCAAGTATCTCCCCAACAGGCTTACGATTCCTTGTCAATCAAACAAGGCAAAATAAACACCTGTTTACTGTCTTGGCCATGATTAAGTTGAAAGTTTCACTCTCATTAGCCCTTAATGAAATTAGCCCTGACAATACTGCATTTCTGATTGGCTGGGAATATAGCAGGAGGAGGAAAGATACTCATCAGCTCTGATCTGTTATTCTAGTTTTATATTAACTGTTGCAGATCATGATGAACCCTCCCATGGCGTGGTGCCACCCTGCACAGAACTGAAACTCAGCCTGCTCTTACGAGGCTCCAGTTTCTGCTCTCTGGTAGCATTATATATTTAAATCCTACTCACACGTACTCAGCCACAACTCCCTGAACCTAAAGGGACTATCACCTTTGTAATCCAACCCTGAACATTAAAATATGAAATGAGTTATCAGAGCATGGAGCCTGATCTCCATATGCTGGAGGAACTGCCAACTCCTCCCTAGTTTTTCCATTTCAAACTGCCCAAAAATACATTAAACCCTTCCCAATATTACTCATCTGGATAAAGAGATGCTGTTATTGCCACCAAATTGTTGTGTTAGTCTGCAGAAGAACAGGAGAACCCAGAAGGTGAGCAAGGTGGCTCACAGCACCCTCTCTCTGAAGGGTATCCATGCCCTGCAGGAGCTACAGCCACCAGTGTAACACTGACTGGTCAATGACAAACAAGCATCCTTCCTTCCACAGCATCTGGAGTATCCCTGGGGAGATACTCCACAATGTTCAGAGGTTCATCCTGTTACTCATTAACCCTTCCATCCTTGACACGCAGTTCATACACCTGCAGCTCATCTGGCACTTGCCATTGCTTAACCAGCAGTTATAGATCTGTGTTAACAGATCTGAGAACAACCACCGAGAAAAAAAACTTCCTCTGTTCCTCCAGCTCACACAAACCTGTAGGAGAGGAAGGAGGAGAGAAAGAAACCTGTTCACAGTGCTCCAGCATCTGCAGCAGCCTAACTCCAGTACTTTGGCTTGGGAAGCTTTGGGAGGCTGGTGAGTATGAACAGCTTTCCCTTTTCCCTCCTTTGTGGTTGATGTGGCCTCATCCCATTCACTTCTGTCTAGAAAAAAGGAGATTAAAATCCATACAAAGCAACAGTAAAATAGTAGCTAGCACAATGAAAGCAGCCTTTTTACATTACAAGGCCTTTACTCCGAGTCACATATTGGTCAAAAGCCAATCAAGTCTCACACCTGCACATGGGAGCACGTGGGAGGACACAGGAGAAGAGAGAACTACAGCACAGGCTTGGAAAAGCTGCATCCCAACATCCTCTTCAGAGTCACACACTGCCTGCTTGAGATCCTCTCCCAGGCACCAGCAGGCCTCAAGAGCAGGGGTACACTAACTAATCTGGACTGAATTTTCTCTTGGAGGTTGGCTAACGCATTTCCCTCCACACTCCCCTGCAGCTTTTTCCCTCTCCCAGTATCCTGGGCAGAACTAACAAACCCGAAGCTACCACAGAGATGTTGTGCCACTGCACACTAGTACCTAATTCTTAAGGTCCTCAGTTCACGGGGTGTGTGGAGCAACCACATCAAGGAGAATATGAATTTTAAAAAATTCCTATTGCACAAATTAAGTCCATATTTCCCTATTTTTCTGCTGTTCCTGTGTTTTTGTGTGAGAGGCACAGACACTGATGGCTCCTAAAATACCCACCCAAGTCAATGCCACCCAAGTGGCACCTAGGGTATGACACCTCTTGCATTACTCACTTGACAGGATACCCAAGATTGTGTGAATCTCTCCTGAAATAAATTCACCACATATGAGGAGAAATTATTTTGTGTCCCATCAAGCTGGAAACCACTTGTAGAGAAGCTGAGCATAGAGGCGCAGCCATCCTGAGAAACATTAACCTGCTCCGAGGAGCCTCTGCTCCCAATTTACATTTTTCTTCTTTCCTCAGTGAAGCTCAAAGTTAAGTTTGAACACTTAATGGAAGAAGTAGCCTGGAGTTATTGGCTAAATTTCTTCATGAAAATTGGAGTGGCTGGGATGAAATAACCACATCAGGTTCCTCGCAGCACTGCAGGATGCTGTGTTTCTGCTGCGATACAAAGGGGACACTGAGTAATCAGAGCAACCAACCAAACTCCACACAGCCCAGGTTCATTTGACTGGGAAGCGGGGGGAAAAATATAAAAATCAGAGATGGGAATGGATTTGGCAACAAACAGCACACATTAACTTATTAAATAACACTCAGGCCAGTCTTCAGCCCCTCCAAACCCAGAACACTGCCTGCAGAATGGCTCCCCATCTTTGGGGACAAACCCCTCTGCGGCAACCCAAAGTTTAAGCAGTGAATTTCCAAATTGTTTTCATCCCTGGCAGCACATGCTCCACCCACCAGCCACAGCTGGCAGTCAGTAGCAGCAAAATGTGCTTTTCTGTAACAAAAAAAAGTGAGTCCAAGCTGTCCAGTCAAGCAGGCGAGTGGCACACCTAGCCCACATCTCCTCTGCTGTCACACTCGAGGTGGATATCACAGATAACCGGGGTAAGTCATCCTTCAGGGATGGATCCAAAGCCTATGGGAGTGAGTAGGAGTCACAGCACCAACACTCACAGGCTCTGAATCAGGTCCTAACCTGTTACAACTGGCATGGGCTGCATCTGCCTATCTCATATGACATCGGGACAGCACGATCAGATTAATCAAGCTTGCTTTTGGAAATATTTTTCTTTTACCATAGTACCACAGCTGCTACGAAAGAGCAGCAGACTGAACAGACTCGCATCAGACAGAGGTCCTTGCAACTTCTACGTTCACACTGGCTCCACTCTCAAGAAGTCCCTTATATGATGAAAAATGTTTCATCTTGTTGCAAAAGATTAAAACAGGTGAACACAGCTAAACAGGTATGGAGGCATTACTATTAGAGAAAGCTCAAAGTAAAGGCTGATTACAGAGAACAAGATAAGAAATAGAAATCCAAATTAAATGTTCCAAACAAGATCAAATGCATTTTAGCTTGAGCAGCCCACCAGAAAACACAGGAAGAGGTCAGATGAAAGACAAATTACTTGAAACAAGACAAAATGAGCAGATTAATGAAAGAAGGGTCAGAAAAGAGCATTTCCACTAACTCCTGTAACGCTGAGATACATTTGCACAGATCCTTTGGGCATCATGGTTTTACAAGGCACTGCAGACACAAGTAGGAGCTTCACATCTCAGGAAAATCAGCTGCACCCGTTCTAATCTCACTGAATAAATAAAGCTATGACTAAAGGTTGCTGGGGTTTTTTTAATTCAACCTAGGCACAAGAGGACCTCTGCATTATTATTTTCCTATTTCAGTGGAAATTTTTCTCTCTTCCAGTAATTAATCAAAATATGCACAGCCAGGCTCTAATGCACTCACACTACTCCATGGCAAGTGTTCTGCACCCAACGCCGTACCAGCGTTGCTCATGGTGAGACAGACACTCAAAAAGGAATTATCAGAGGGGATACTGGAAAAGATCAGCTCTCTCAGCCAATTCATGTCAAATGAAAAACTTCAGCTTTAGTTAATAAATTAGCACCAATGGTCCCAAATATTGAAAAGGGGGTTCCTACTTGCTAGCAAGTATCACTTCTTTTTCAATTTTGAATGATACTCTTTTCCTGAAAAAAACACTTTCCTATAATATCTCAAGCACCACCTCATGGCATATGGAAGTTTATTCTGTAGCTAAGACTCAGGCTTTGGAGTCCAGCCTTTTGCAAGTTCATCCCAGAAAAGACGTATTTTGATTTGCTGTTTGCGTCTTTTAATGAAGGTCAAAGAAACATATGGACTTGGAAAACAGAGTTATAAAAACTTTAAGGAAAATCTAGATGTATTTGAACAATTTGCTGAGTTTTGTAATATTCCTAATTAAAGACAAATAAAATCAACCCTAATTTTCCAGTATGATGCACACTGAATTTTATGTTTAAACTCAGCCACAATTTAGAGCAGCCGACAGCCTCAGAAGAAGGGAGGAACTGGCATTTAAAAAAATAACCAGGATTTTCTTAGATCGTTATGTTGACTCTAGGTACAAGTCATGCTGACAGATTATTCATCAGCAAGTTCCCCAAGAGTACAATCCAAAAAATGCCCCAAACTTTACCAGAATATGTGCTGTGACTTCCATAAAATCTGAATCGGGCTGTTAGATCTGAACATGCTTCTCTTTCACAAGCGAGAAATCACCTAATCGTTATATCTGCTACAACCACTCAACAAGAATAAAGGCGTAAAACAGAAGCCAACAACCATCTCTCTCACATTACCATTATTTATCTTTTCTGTCCTTACTGAAGCACTCTTATAAACCCCAAAGTTCACTCTTATAAACCCCAAAGTTACAGAATGGGAATTCTGTTCATCAGAACTCAACTTCCAAGAAATAAAAAACACCTCTAGCATCCTATTCCCTTTTCTTCAATATTAAGAGAAACCAAAATGGCACATAACATTATTTCTGCACAAAACCACTGAATTTTGAGGCGGCCCAATCAGCAAGTCCCGTGTAAAGCAGACACCAAGCAGGTTTGCAAGCCAAGGCTGCATAGAGAAGTGCCAGAACAGAAAGCAATTAAGGTCCCGTTCTTCCCCTCCCTACGCAATGCACCGAAAATGAAATCAGCATCCAAACTAATTAGCTTCCAGCAGAATATCAGTTTACTTGTTAACAGGAGGGTGGTTACTGCTCTTACCAAAACTTCTAAACATACCATACGAAATCTTTCTTAAGCCACAGGACCAAGCCAGGCACATCCCAATGTTACCATATACGGTCACCAATGCGAATATGATGGCAACTTGACAGATTTGGAACAAATATTGCGTTGTCTGTCACTGAGATAACATAGGCAGGAAAATATCAGATTGTATTACCTGTGTCCAACCGGAGGTGTGGTGTGGCAGGAGCTACATTGCTGCAGGACATAGTCACTAAGGGTTAGTGACCCAAGATGGCACTAAACCCCTCAGAGGAGGGCCAGGGCAGGACACTGAGAACTTTTACACCCAGTATGGGGCTGCTTGGAGAGAACAGGAATAACGTAAGAGATGAGCTGCTGGACCTGCGCTGTTTCCCCAGGTTCAGAGCAGACATTTTCCATCAGGGCTGGGAACCAGGCTGAAGCGGCCGCCCCACGCCTTGGCTGTCAGCTGGAAGGCACAGACCCTCTTGGAAAACCACAGCACACAGGTTTTGTTCTCCAAGAGTGCGTTTTGAGCGCACAGGCGTTCTGGTCTTCCGCCACAAGGGAAAGAAGGGGCTTGGCTATCTACCAAAATAGCTCCTGAGGAAGACTTTTTTTGGTACAGGCTCCCTCCAGAAGATCCTTAGCCTGGAATAAGGTTGGCCACTGAGAGATTTATTCCAGACTAAGTTTTTTGGAAGGGTTATTCCAGTGCACTTGCAGGTGTAGACAAGCCCTTAGTCAAAGCCTTTGAGTTTCAGCCCCAAAAGCATCGGTTCAAACACAACCAGAGCTATCTCACCCCTCATCCCTTCAAACACAGAGAGTTCTACCACCTGGACCTCTAGGACCAGACCTGCTCTCTGCTTTGCCAGGGTATTTCAAAGGTTTTGCCTCTTTCTTAAGAGTTTATCTTTGTTTGCTAAGATATTCCCCTTTTTACAGCATCTTCTACATCAATGATGAGATACACTGGTGGGACGGAGCCAGCAGGCACAGATCCGACCCCAGAAAAATGCCCCTTTTTGCTGGGTGTGGAAAAAAAAAAAAACCTGCCACATAAACCCTATCAGTCATTCCTGCAGGGCCCTTTGCCTTAAAAGGCGTCACCTAAATAAAGATGTAAAAATAATACAACGTAACATTTAATGCAAGATTGCAGCTGAGCATTCAACTGTCAGGAAATATCAAAGCTCAAGCGCGTGGGCAACTTAACTCTGCCCCCTTGTGCAGATGCACCACGGCACAGCCCTTCCCCAAGCACGGGCACAGCACCAGTCAGCTCCAAATTAACACCCTAACTCCAGCATAACCTAGTTTCGCCTAAAATGAGTAGAAAAGAAGGACCATCACTATCCCAGAGAGCCTCCTCAGACACCTTCCTCACTTGATCGCCAGCCAGCAAGCACCTATTTAACTTCTGATGCCTCGGATCGGGAGGTGCTGGCACACTTCGGGCCACACATGCCTAATCTGCAATCAGGATACAGATATTAAATGCTGTTTGACCAAAACAAAGAGCCCTTCTTCCTCCAGAGAAGAGCCTCACGACCTCAGGCTGAGATTTGGCTGAAGGACTGCCTATAAAACCTGAGCGACTGTAACAGGTAACGTTTACACATCTCCAGCGGCCAGAGCCCTTATATGAGGCGTTCAGAAAAACTCTGCAGGCACACTAAAAGCCTGGCACATTTTTCCAAGATTCTGAAATTATCCCAATGTAAACACCTAACAATTGGGAGATATTTGTCAGCACAAAATAAAGTTTCAAAGTTCTGGAGAGTGTCTCATCTCTGCTTGCAAATTTGACCTTCCATCTATCTCCTTCACAACCAAAAATGCTCTCAGCCTTAAGGAGGTCTAAAGCAGGATTTAAATGCCAGAATTTTGTCTATGTTTTCACAGCAATGACTCCTTTTTCTTTTTCACTTCCCCTCTCTTAAATCAGCACATGAATGAATGACCTTTTTCATGGGTTTGGCCCTGGCTTTTAACCCCTCTTTCTAGATAATTTTAAATAACCAGAACCATCTCTTCATACACTCACAGGATGGGTTTTTCCATCCAGCTCTGAAAAGTGTTCAAATAACCCAATTACCAATATGATCATATCAAAGTTATATTAAAAAGACCTTTCCATAGGAAAAATAATGATGTCCTGAAATTCCCGCTGTTAATTTTCTGTCACTTCTTCACACCACAACAGCCCACAGCACTTCACTTTCCGGGGGCAATAAGTGTACAAGCAAGACAATTGCAAACCAAATTTAAACAGGGTCAGCCAGTAAAGCAGCCGATACTCAGCTCACATCAGAGACAAGAATCTTTTTGTCTTCTCCTGCCCACTTCAGATCTTTTCCGGAACTCCACCAACTTCTCAGGTCCAATGCAATAATATACATCCATGAAGTCATCTTAATTCATACACTACTGCCCATCGCCCACAACTCAAACTGAGTCTCCATTGTAAGCCTTGCCTGGAATTCAGACTTGCAGGAATTACAGCCTATATACTGTTTTCTTTTTCATTCAGCTTCCAGCCAAATCATTTTATAGTGCTTTTGCCTCCATAAAATATTTGCTTGAGAGCCAATGCCAAGAAGAAAAAAAAAGCAGTGCACTAACCCAAACCTGGGTTTTTAGAGTAATGCTCCCCCTCTCTTTTCCCACCCTCACCCCCCCAAGATTTATTTTTGGCAAGTTACAGCCCAAGTGAAGGGCAAGTTTAAACCTTTTAATTCGCAAGTCCATCGCGCTGGATGATTTAAAGCTCTTACAACAATTCACGAAACTCTGAGACTGTTGGGAAATGCAGCTGGAGCAATCTGCATCCTAAAGTCATACCCCCATTCTCCTGGAACAATGCAGCCCCTACTTTGTGACCAGAGGCGGGGGAGCTGGAAGCCTGGATTCCCATTCAGGCTTTCCAAGGACAGCACCCACCAAGGTACAACACAGGCAAGAGTGCAGGAAGAGCCACCGCTCCTTGCACTCTGATCCCAGAGCTTTGCTAAAAGCACCTTCCCATAAAGAAACTTCCTTTTTCCTACCCCCATCATTCCCAGGTCAATGTGTTTCAATTTGCCTCTGGAAGGGTAACCTGTTTATTGAAATCTGATCGACTGCTGGAGCCTCAGCGCTAAAATACGCTCTCGCTGTTGGGAACTGTCATTTGTCTGTCACCGGGGAAGTTAATGGATGTGTTTGTTTAGTTTGTAAGTGGGAATACACGGGGCAGAGGCTGGGGGGATTACAGGAGGGGAGAGGTATTTCTGATCCACAGAGGAATGCAGTTGCTTTTCTTTAAAATTGTCTCTGTATTTTTACACAGGCACAAGAAAAGCCCCTGGAAGTTCACCTGTGCCTAACAGACCTCAGCGAACCTGGAGTGACTGCACTCCATCCCAAACGACGGCCCCGAACCACGCAGGTAAGGAGGCACCACACGTGGGCACGAGCCTGCACCTCTGGGCAGATAAAAAATGTGCAGGGGACGAGCCCCTGCCAACAGCAACTCCCTTGGGGGGGTCCCTTCGGGGGCACCACGGGTGTTTGTGGAGCACAAGCTCACGGAGCCGAGAGGAGGGTGAGAGTCACAGAGTGTTCGCACCAAGCACGGTCCCCTTACCTCTCGCCGAATCCGAAAATGCAATTATCCCTGCGAGAAGGAGCGCCAGCTGCAATTCCATTTTGAAAACCAGATCCCGCCGTATCGCACAGGCTACTGTCCCCTCAGACCTGGAGGCAGGAAAAAGGAGAGCAAAATAGTTACTGTGGGGAAAACAACCCAAACAAGCCTCAACTTTGCAGAGTTTTAAATCCTATTGCGAAGACTGACAAGAAGAAACAGCAAATGGAAGAGCAACGTACTTGTAATTCATTCCTTGGTGCTCAGTGAGTAAAACTTTGCCCTCCTCTCTGCTTTAGCCTGATATAAATCAAGAACCCACTGAGGCCGGTAAGCTCCTCTAAGTTTACAGTTAATGCATAATTCTTTGGTATCCTCTACAGAACCAGTCTGGAAGGCAAACAAAACGCTAGCAAGTGGCCATAAAACAAGATTTCAGGTTAACAATTTGCGGAGGAACTTGGTGGAAGGGGGAGAAGGAATGTTACCTCTCCCATCATCAGCCCAGAAAACTTTGTGTTGCTAATCCAGTGCCCCTCAGCCAGGCTCCGCTCTGGGTACGCGCCTTCCTCCACTCCCGAGACTTCTCTGCACAGCGCTGATTCCTCCTTTCCTCTTCTTCCCCCGCCACGATCCTCCCACCAACAGCCCCACTTGTTTCCGTGGGCTCCAGAGGTGCGTCCCAAAGCACAACCGCACTTAATTGCCCAGATTCTTGAAGATGCCTTCGCTGTGATACGCACACCCGGGGAAGATCAGGTTTACATTAATTACACCCTGTTCTCCTCCTAAAACTCTCACTCTCTAAACACTGTCTGGATTCCTCACCCTTGTAAACTCCCCGGTTTAAACACTCCGTGCCCCCAGGACACACAACAACCCGCGTACAGCATCCGACAGAGCAAACGCGGCCGCTCCGCCGTTCGCTCCGCCGTTCGCGGCGGGCAGCGGGAGCGGGGGCCGGCGGGGCTCCCCCGGGGCGCGGCTCGGCGGTAACGGGATCTTCGCCGCCGGGAACCGGGGTCGCGGAAGGGAGGGACGCGCGGGGGGGACACCCGGCGCGATGCCACCTGGTGCTGCCCCGCGCCTCGGGGCTGCGCTGGCGGCTCCCAGCTGTGCGCTACCCGGCCCCGGCGGGGTGTCCCGGCCCGGGGTGGCGGCGCGGGGGACACTTACCTTGGCTGCTGCCGGGCTCTAACACCGCGCGCTGGAGCCCATCCCCGCCGCTCGCCGCCTCATGCCCTCCGCGGCCACGGCGCCCGGCGGGCGCTCCGCTGCCGGCCTCTACCTCATCCCCCCCTCCCCGGGGTGGCGGGGGCTGCCTGGGGGTGCCCTCCCCCCGGAGCGGCTCTGCCCTTTCACCGGCTTTTTAACAATCCCCCCCCCCGCCCTTCGCTCCCGCGGGCGATTTTTTTCCACTCGAGAGTCACGGGCGAGGAGGTCAGGGAAAGGGGGAAACCTTGTAAATTATTTTTTTCCTGCTTTCCGGGCCGGGCTGAGC